>CM065713.1:5393777-5403777 GCA_017654935.2 Phymorhynchus buccinoides
TAGCTGCATCTGAAAATATGAAGAAATCCGTTTGTGCAGCCGTTTGGAGATATGCAAAATTGGGGAAATTTCGCCCGACTTCGCCCCCTCCCGATTTTTTCGTGCATATTTTGCCGACAATTCGGCGAAATCATCTAATATTTGAAATTTCACATACCCATAAGGACCCACAACTTTTCTGAAAATATCAGCCAAATCGAACATAACAAAGGGGAAGAAAAAGAAGAAAGAAAAAAAAAGAAGAAGAATTTTGACGAATGCAATGGTATTCGGCTTTAGGGAGAATCCCATAATACTGTCATGGAGGGGTGGGTGGGTCGTCCAGCTCCCCGTATGGAGGCACGTAGCATCCACACACTGCCCCGTTTTTCATTTGAAACTGCTGTTTGTTTGTTTTTCTTTTTAGATGTACCACTGCAGCACATCATTCTCAACCTGGTTGGACTTGGCAGGGAAGGAGTTCCCGGAAGTGGGGGAGCAAACGGTCGTTAGCCAATGCCATAGCGCGTCTGAATCCTGCTGCCAATGGAAATCTCGCTTCACGGTGCGGAATTGCGGCTCTTTCTACATCTACAAACTGAAGCCCTCCGACAGCTGCTACTGGGTGTATTGCGTGGAACCCCAAAAGTGATGACGACGTCGACAGTTATCTATGACGTCAATGCGTCTTCCCATTTTGTTTTTAATACTAGGCCTACCTTGTACTTTTAGCTCGTTTGTAGTTTACAGATCCCTTATCACATTAGGCTATCAGTACTATTGTACTTTCAGCTCGTTTGTAGTTTACAGATCCCTTATCACATTAGGCCTACTATTGTACTTTCAGCTCGTTTGTAGTTTACAGATCCCTTATCACATTAGGCCTACCTTGTACTTTCAGCTCGTTTGTAGTTTACAGATCCCTTATCACATTAGGCATACTATTGTACTTTCAGCTCGCTTGTTGTAGTTTACATATCCCTTATCACATTAGGCCTACTATTGTACTTTCAGCTCCGTTTGTAGTTTACAGATCCCTTATCACATTAGGCATACTATTGTACTTTCAGCTCGTTTGTAGTTTACAGATCCCTTATCACATTAGGCCTACCGTTGTACTTTTAGCTCGTTTGTAGTTTACAGATCCCTTATCACATTAGGCCTACTGTTGTACTTTTAGCTCGTTTGTAGTTTACAGATCCCTTATCACATTAGGCATACTATTGTACTTTCAGCTCGTTTGTAGTTTACATATCCCTTATCACATTAGGCCTACTATTGTACTTTCACCTCGTTTGTAGTTTACAGATTTTTTTTTTTTTTAAAAAACCTTATCACATTAGGCCTACTGTTGTACTTTCAGCTCGTTTGTAGTTTACAGATCCCTTATCACATTAGGCATACTATTGTACTTTGTGCTCGTTTGTAGTTTACATATCCCTTATCACATTAGGCCTACTATTGTACTTTAAGCTCGTTTGTAGTTTTCAGATCCCTTATCACATTAGGCCTACTGATGTACTTTTAGCTTTTTTCGTTTGTAGTTTACAGATCCCTTATCACATTAGGCATACTATTGTACTTTCAGCTCGTTTGTAGTTTACATATCCCTTATCACATTAGGCCTACGGTTTGTACTTTAAGCTCGTTTGTGGTTTACAGATCCCTTATCACATTAGGGCTACTATTGTACTTTCAGCTCGTTTGTAGTTTACAGATACCTTATCACATTAGGCCTACTGTTGTACTTTTAGATCGTTTGTAGTTTACAGATCCCTTATCACATTAGGCATACTGTTGTACTTTCAGCTCGTTTGTAGTTTACATATCCCTTATCACATTAGGCCTACCATTGTACTTTAAGCTCGTTTGTAGTTTACAGATCCCTTATCACATTAGGCATACTATTGTACTTTCAGCTCGTTTGTAGTTTACATATCCCTTATCACATTAGGCCTACTATTGTACTTTAAGCTCGTTTGTAGTTTACAGATCCCTTATCACATTAGGCCTACTATTGTACTTTCAGCTCCTTTGTAGTTTACAGATCCCTTATCACATTAAGGCATACTCATTGTACTTTCAGCTCAATTTGTAGTTTACATATCCCTTATCCACATTAGGCCTACTATTGTACTTTCACAGCTCGTTTGTAGTTTACAGATCCCTTATCACATTAGGCCTACTGTTGTACTTTAAGCTCGTTTGTAGTTTACAGATCCCTTATCAAATTTTCGCATCAACATGTTTTCATGGAGAAGCAGCATTCTGCCATACCTGGGTAAAGGGTAGGGTTAGGATCAGCCTAGGGTAATTGTCATGAAAGTGAAGGAGCCAGATTTGAGATCGACAGTCATGGACGTGCGAGGGGGTGGGGTGCGTGGGTGTAGGTTTTGATCTACAACATTGCCGTATTTTTCAGTTCCTATCCAGTGTAGCCTAAGATTGGAGTCTAAAAATGCAATAAAAGTTTTAAACAAAATTGTTAATGTTGTTATTACTGAACCATTTACGTCAATGAACAGAAAGCTGGGTATGTAATTTGAAACTGGCGACTCCTTCAGTATTACAGGCCTCAACTCCTGTAGTGTGTTAGTTTACTTTTAAGATTTCGGAGGCCTTTCGCAAAGGTCGAGGTACATAACATTGGGAACCAAGAGTCAAACAGAAAAATGTGCAGTGTATCCCGGAATGTAAACAAAAAAGACAAGTAAAATAAAAATAAATCTTTATTTGAAAAATTCCAGAGGGCGGTTGCTGAATTTGTTCCTCTGTACCATTTCGTGAGATACTTGCTAGGGGCTTTTTGCCCCCCGTCACGGAGGGCCTTCTACCCCGGTAAGGTGGGCTTTGTACCCCGTTTTCCCCTTACTGTGCACAGCTGGGCAGTTTGGAGCCATAGATCATAGAAGATGAGACGGAGGGACTTTGCTACCTTTGATTATTGTATTATTATAATTATTAGAAGCTTCGTTGTCTCTGCGTTCTGGCCAACATCAGGGCCGATCTGGGGAGGTTCGGTTTTCAGGACACCCCCCCCCCCCCCCTCTCCGCTCCCAAGCTTTTTGCTTATACAAGGGTGAAACGAAAGAAAATGGCTCAATTTTTACCTTAACAATACATAAATTGCAATTTTTTTCCGATTAACCCTAACCCAGAACCATCGCAGCGCCCCTCCCAACCCCTGCAGTATACACCCCCCCCCCCCGGGGCATAGGCCTACTTTTTATGCATGCCGGTACATTACGCTTTTGCTTTGCCTACTAAATTCTATGATTACATATTAATAAAAGTACATCAGTGAAATTAAAAACGAAAAGAAAAGAAGTGGTCTTTGTTTATCTGGTGTTGTAAGCGTGCATTATGCGTGTTCGCGCGCGCAGCGAACGTGTATGTGTGTGTGTGTGTGTGTGTGTGTGTGTGTGTGTGTGTGTGTGTGTGTGTGTGTGTGGTGTGTGTGGTGTGTGTGCCTGCGTTGGTGTGTGTGTGAAGTCAAGTCAAGTCAAAGTCAAGTCAAAGTCAAAATTGTATTTAAAGATGGACATTGAATAAGCAAACATACATGCTTTTTTCCATCAAGCCATCTAACAAAGACAAAATGCAAACACACACGCACAATACACAAACCATATTGCTTATTTACATAGAAAAAGGAAACACGGAACAGATACATGTTTACAGTAAACAATGGAAAGCTTACGAAAACGCAAAATCATATCAAACAAATCGTGCCACATGTGTGTGTGTGTGTGTGTGTGTTGTGTGTGTGTGTGTGTGTGTGTGTGTGTGTGTGTGTATGTGTGCGTGTATATATGTATGTGGACAGGAGTGTGCATGTGTGCGTGCGTGAGTGCGTGTGTATGTATACATGGTGTGTGTGACACACACACACACACACACACACACACACACACACACCACACACACACACACACACACAATGCGACCCAGCCCCACGAAAGGGACATTAAGTGTCCAAATTACCATTCTAAGAAAACGGTACAGTTACAAAACTTCAGACACTTCTCTTTTAAAATGATATATGAATCATTCTTGTAACTTTTTCGTTTTTTGTTTTAGAGTTATGAGCATTTAAAGTTGGTAGGGTGACTGTCGGCCATTTTGAGAATCGCAGTCTAAAGTTTAGCCTAGCAGAAGAAAATGCATCAACCTACTCACTTTAAAGCATTGTTTTTTATTATTTGGAGACCATAACACGTGTGTGTGTGGTGTATGTGTGCATGCGCATGTATGTGTTGTTGTGTGTGCGTGTGATGCGTTCCATGTAGGCCCCTATATGGGTGTATGTATGGCATGGTGTGTGTGTGTGTGTGCGCGTGCATGCGTGTGTGTGTGTGTGTGTGTGTGTGTGTGTGTGTGTGTGTGTGTGTGTGTGTGTGTGTGTGTGTGTGTGCTGTGTGTGTGTGCTTGTGTGTGTGTGCGTGTGCTGTGTTTGCGTGTATGTTTTGCGTGAATATTATGCTGTTTATTTCATGCTTGTGAATTGTGTGACAATGGCATACGTGCATTAGGCCTAGTAGTAGTAGTAGTAGTAGTAGTAGTAGTAGTAGTAGTAGTAGTAGTAGTAGTAGTAGTAGTAGTGTCACACACAGTTGTTGTTGTTGATTAATATGTGTATTGTTTTGTCTGCTGATGTTATTGGATTTGTGTTTCATGTTTTTATTCCATTTCAATTTTGTGAAAAGCGCCCTGTAGCCTACATAGTAGGATGGGCGCTATATACAATTTTTCCTCATTATTATTATTATGGGTGGGGGGAGTTGGGGGTATGGTTGGGTGGTGGGTGTTGAAGGGAGGTGGGTGTTAGTGTGTTATGCTATGATTATATGCAATGCATTCTCTAATATGTATTCATTTTCATAGAGATGTATGGTGAGGATGCGTGGGCCAGTTTGTTAGAAATGTTTGTACAAATGGTGAGTGAAAAGCGCATTGAGTTGCTTTGCAAGATTATGCGCTATATAAGCATTATTAATTATTTATTATAAATATGAAAGATGGAGAGCGCACAAACATACCCATATCGCAAAATTTACAAAAAATGAGTTTCGACTTTTCAAGCCTGTTGTGAGAAACTAGCCCAGTGACTTAATGTCCCTTTCTTGGTGCTGGTCTCAAATGGTAACATTGGAGTTATGCCCGCACAGCATTATATTGTGTCCCTCGTCTCTATATGTCCCCAATTTAGTCTCTGTGTCTCCCCGTCTCTATATCAGTTTGACTGATATTCGTTTATCTCTCTGCTCTTCCGCGTGCATGTGTGCTTGTGTGTATGTGGGTGTGGGTGTGTGCGCGCGTGCGTGCTCACATTCATGCATGGCTTACTCGGTCTAATAATATAAAAGTAAACAAAGTACGTCAATTACTGTAGTCTCATGCATGCTTTTGTCCATTGTTATAGGCTTGTAAACACAATCATACAAATATGCACGCACGCACACGCGCGCACGCACGCACACGCACGCGCGCACGCACACGCACACACACACACACACACACACACACACACACAGAGTTGTCCACTCTTCCTCATTATCTGTCAAACGAACAGTTTCCTGACACACATCCGGATCCGGTTTAGCCGGAAGTCAGTGACCTCCCCTGCCGTCAAGCGTCATCACTAAGTGGCGCAATGCATCCTGGGAGATTCATGCCACGCCATCTTCAGTTCCTGTGTGGAGAACAGAAGCTCGCTTCTCATTGGATTTATCTGATAAATTAGCATCTTCCTTCCAGCTTTAACTAACTGCATGCGTTCAGTGCATTGAGACTTTTGACTACGTTCTCCTACTTTAACTTTTTTCCCTTTTTTGAACATTGTCATAGGATTACTCTTCCAATTGTGACCCAGCACCACGAAAGGGGACATTAAGTCTCTGGGCTAGTTTCCCCACAACAGGCTTGCGAAGTTAAAAAAAAATCACATTTATATCAATTTTGAGTTATGGGTATTTTCCTGCTCACCAGCATCTTATCTTTGATATCCATAAAGAATAATCTTTAATAATTATGGTCTCTAATTATTCAAAAATATTTTAAAACGTACAGGTTGGTGCATTTTCTTAGGATAGGTTAGACTTTAGACTGTGATTTCTCAAAATGGCCGACAGTCACCTTGCCAACTTCAAATGCTCGCCACTCTACAACAAAAAAGGACACAAGAATGTTTTTTTTTTATATAATTAGAAAGAGAATTGTCTGAAGTTTTCAACTATGCTATTATCTCAGAATGGTCATTTTGACACTTAATGTCCCTTTCGTGGTGCTGGGTCACATTTGGGCTTTTTGCTTGGTTAGGGTGGTTTTTGTTGTTGTTTGTTTGCTGTTGCTGTTGCTGTTGCTGTTGCTGTTGTTGTTGTTTATATTTTGTTTGTTTGGTTATTTACACTGCATGTTGATATTACAGCACAAAACTGCACACATTCCTCTTTCGCATCAGATACTTTCGTTACTCCTCTGTTGAAAAAAACAACAAAATTTGGTTTGTTTTGCATACACGTTTCTACATTTAAATATTTATTATGCTGGTTTGGCTTAAACGATTTTTTAAAATATTGAGTATCACATAGTAAGGCAGCAACATAAAACAAATGAGAACGAGCACAACAAGCTTAAAGCTTATACAAGGCGCTCAAACACAAGTAGATTATGCAATATTGGCTGCCACAAGTAATAGGAAACTGGAACAGAACAAGATAATGAAAATGATAGCATACAAAATGTGCACGAACAAGCAAGCAGCAAGTGTTGGTTTGTTTCTATTAGGCCTGCATGCTCCTGCAAGTCTACATAGATTTCTCTGGTGAAAATGATGTTTTACGTCCTCTCGGTCATAGACACATATGGGACATTTGTAAATACAAAGATGTTGGGAACAATACTGGGTGCAATGCCCGGAGGCAGTGCAACACCAGTAAAGTCCCGAGTTTTTAACATTATAGATAGGTGTAGCGGTAACCATGCCTCAGTGAAACCTCATCGGCTATGGTACCGCCACAGTTGATTCTTCGATAGATTTCTCTATTTTCAGACAACATAATAAGTAGGCGAAAACTCACCCTAACTGAACTGGTTCCGGATTCTGCAATAAGACGGACTTAGGTTCCAAATACCACTTACAAAGGACGGGTTGTGAACATACAGAAAAGCGATTTATTCCTTGTCATAATAAATTATTATTATTATTCACTCAAGACCTTGACGACCGAAGGGATATATCTTCTTTCGCCGTGCCCATCAAATGTGTTAAACTTGCTGTGTTTATTTTTGTGGTAAATCAGTTGTTGTTGTTGTTGTTGTTGCTTGTTTGTTTTTTGTTGTTATTTGTTTTGTTGTTGTTTGTTGTTGTTGTTGTTGTTGTTGTTGTTGAGGAGGAGGTAGAGGACAAGGACGACGATGACAGTGATGATGATTACGCGTACGACGACGACGATGATGATGATGATGATGATCATCATGATCATGATGACGACGACGATAACCGACAACTATGACGACAACGACGACGACGACGACGACGACGACGACGACGATGATGATGATGATCATCATCATTATCATCATGATTGACGACGACGATAACGACAACTATGACGACAACGACGACGACGACGATAATGATGATGACGACGACGACGACGATGATTATGATGACGACGACATCGATGAGGATGAAATGAGGAGGAGGAGAATGACGATGATCTCCCGCTGCTTTGTTGCTATTGTTGTTGCTACTGCTGATGCCGCTGTTGTTGTTGTTGTTGTTGGTTAGTTATGTTCATTACTACTGCTCTTGCTGTTTTTTGCTGCAACTATAATCAATAATAATTGCTGCTTTTCCCGATGCTGTTTCAAAGTTGTTGCTACTCTCGCAGTCATTGTCGTTGTTGCTGTTGTTGCTGCTGTATTCCTTTGTTCGTTTGTTTTCTTCAGTCATCGATTGATCAATTTGGTTTTCAGTGGTGCTGTGGTCAAGCTCAGGACAATGTTGGTACCGCTGGTCGCCATTCTTTGGTTGGGTAAGTCAATACGTGGATAAGACGAAGACAAAGGCCCCTTTGTTAGTCCTGCTGCAATCGAAATGAGAGTAACAAAGAAGACAAAAGGTCTGCAGAATCAGACAGACTGTAACGCTTACAATGCTTTAATAGTCGTGAACAAACTTTGTACATAATAATAATAATAATAAAGAATATTTATATAGCGCGCATTCTAGGTGTACTACTCATGGCGCTTTACAAAAACTAATATAATATTATAAATAGACCCTATACTTGCACCTGACTTAAAACACCAACCTTGCTTTCACACCACTACACAATACATCTTGTAAATCAGCTGTTAAATCCGTAGAAACAACGATCTTGACATCTGTAAACCAAGCTTTACGCCAAGCACACTAACCTTTTAATCTGTAAACCACCCTTATAACACTTTTAATCCAATCCTGGCACTTGCAAATTAAGCGTATTTACTTCTGTAATACAACTTTTACAACACTTGTGAAAATCATCATTCACAATCGTTATAAATACATGTCTAAAGATGCAAACGAGCCAGTACAAATCAGAATTGTTGAAAAAAGAAATCAGATGCCTTCAAACCATTATTTACGCATGTGTAAACCAGCTTTAGCAACTATAAAATAGCTAAGCATTATACCATATAGTATGCCAACTGAGATCTTCTCATTTTAACTGAAGATAAACTTACCTGGCTCCAAGTTCACTCGATCATTGGAGTCCCCTGAGGAAAGTTTGAATAAAACTGAAATATTGGGAATATTTGTGTGTTTGTTTCTTTCGTCTTCACTTCTTGCACGTTATAAAACAATATAAACGAACATTGAACGCGTCCTGTAGGCCCTAAACCGTCTTTGACATAATGTTAACCGACCTTTACACTCCTGTAAACTAACCTTTACATGCAACTCTACAATATATACAACCTCTTTCCACAGGTATCGCCAATGGATTGGAGTGGGAAATTTTGCCCGAAGACTATGTCTACGCGTGCGCAGGAAGTAAAGTGACATTTCCGTGGAATTTCAAGGTACGTAGTTAAAATAATATTACATGTATATCAATTTGTGGCAAAGGTAAAGATGCGCCCCCCCCTCCCTCCCTTCTCCATTTCTCGGTTCTTTCCACTTTTTTCAGTCTTGTTTTTCTTACTGCAGATTGAGTACTTCATCCTCTATCGTTTGCTATATTTAACACTAATTTCCATCCATTTACATAATTAAATACATGCATTCAATAATAGTAGACGGTAGACGGAAAAAAACGCAATGAACCAGGACTGTGACAAATGCTCCGCGGCTGTTGTGTGTACTACACTACAAGGGGGGGGGGGGGGGGGGAGTCCTATTAGATAATTGCCTTTATTATGACTGCGATTAATTACTCTACAAAGATAATTAGCTCAAAAAGTTGATAAGATACAGCTTAATGTTTGGTCAGAAATGCAGGTGTTAAAATGTGGGGAGAGCTGATACATGTAAGAAGGGGGGGGGGGGGGGGGCACATCTTTACCTTCAGTTCTACTACATATAAAAATATCTGGAGGGCAAAAAGCTTCAAAGCCAACAGAACCTAAACTGATATTGTAGTGGTGTTTTTTCCAGTTGTTAGCCAATTCCTTTTTCTTTCAAGTTTTTGTACTTTTAATATTTTTTGTACAAAAAATTACGTTCGATCATCTATCTTTATTTATTATATGTGTGCATATCCCTGTCTGTCTACCTGCCAGTCGCTGTCTAAGTTGTTTCTTAACAGATCCAATACGAACACCCGCTAACAATTTTTTGTACTAACCGTGTTGTTCATATGTGGAATGATCTACCAATTAACATAAAGAATGCACCTAACATTAATTAATTCAAAAATCTTTTGGACGAAAACACAGATTTGAAAACAAAATTGAACTGTTTCGATGAATAAAAAAAAGTCATTCTCTTAAAGATTTATTTTTTATATTAGTTTTAGATTAAAGCGATGCA
>CM065713.1:5426277-5430225 GCA_017654935.2 Phymorhynchus buccinoides
GACACACAGAGATAGGAAGACATGAGAGACGCAGGATAGGGACACACAATGAAGGTGACACATAGAGATAGGAAGACATAGAGACGGGGGCACAACGAAGGTGACTCATAGAGACGGGGGGCACAATGAGAGACACATAGGGGCATAGCACGTGAAGGTGACACATAGAGATAGGAACGGGACACATAGAGATAGGAAGACATGGGGCACAACTAAGGTGACTCATAGAGACGCCGTGACGAAAATAGAGACGGGCCGGGGACACGGGTGGGGACACACAGAGACGGGGCAAAACGAAGGTGACACAACAGGGGCAAACGGTGACTCATAGAGACGGTGGAAAATAGAGACGGGTAGACACACATAGAGACGGTGGGGGCACAACGAAGTTGACACATAGAGATGCGTAAAAAAATAGAGACGGGGACACATAGAGACGGGGGGACAACAATGACTCGTAGAGACGGTGACACATAGAGACAGGGACACATAGAGACGGGCACGTTTTGAAGTGATCCCACTAGATATACAATTAAGTACTATGTATAACTTACTTCATCGTATTGATGCCCCTAATTGGAATTCCAGTAACTTACTGTTTAAGGTAATGACGTTAAACTTCTAACGGGGGACAAACGACAAACAACAACACAACACACACACACACACAACGCACACCGGGCACCCGCACGCACACACACACACTCACGCGTGCCGCATGCCGTTTTAACCCACGAGGTGCCCGCTACCGTTTAAAACAACCACCCCAGCCACCCCCCCCCCCCCGACTTTGGGACTCTTTTTCACAGAGGTACTAAAAAATCGAATGAATTTCCCTGACGTCACAACACCATTGCGCTTGCGTCAACGCATTTCCTGTTAGGATTAACACTTGTAATCTGCTAGAAGGACCATCAAAAACATATTGTGAAGTCATTCCAAGAAAGAATACTTCTAGAAGTATGTCTAGCAGCGAGAGAATAGTTCGAGTTGGGTCTAGAAAAAGCGAGGTGAGTCCAAAATGTGTCTAGCATTACGTTTTGGGATGGTGAATTGTTGAAGGAAGTGTAGAATTGAGGTCGTCGTGTTGTGTTGATTTCCAGTGTGTTACATCCGTATCATGAACTTGACCGTGTTACGTCATACTACTCGTACAGTTATGTATCCATTAAAAAAATGTTTGCGTTTGTAAATCGTTGTATCAAAGATCAAGCGCAGCGTCTACATCTATCCCAGTTAGAATACAAAACGGGTTCTTTTGAGCTTTCTTCTCAGCTTCTATCAAAACCCGCCTACGCCCACCCAAATCTAAGTTGTAGTACTAGTAGTAGTAGAGGGACTGGCCTTCTGCCATAAGCTAGGGTGGTTATAAAATTTAAAAAAAAATTGTACCTTTTTGTCAAATCCTAATGAAATTATATCATTGGAAAGAGCCCGACAAGACCTTTAAAATGATACCCAAAAAATTATCCAAATCGGTCG
The DNA here is from genome assembly GCA_017654935.2 of Phymorhynchus buccinoides. Lineage (NCBI taxonomy): Eukaryota > Metazoa > Mollusca > Gastropoda > Neogastropoda > Raphitomidae > Phymorhynchus > Phymorhynchus buccinoides. The sequence goes on from CM065713.1 coordinate 5,427,760, forward strand.
AAAATTGAGAAAAGTTACGACGGTTTAAAATGTTAGCTTTTTTTTTTTTTTTTACATGAGCTATATAAGAAAAAGTTGATCAAGGTTAACCGGCCCTTACCGTATTTCAAAGGTTTGGATGAATAAAACAGCCATAACTTTTTCTTTTTAATTTACCAATAAACAAAAACATTGGTACCAAAATAAAGCTTATTCAAAGGGGGGGCAACATCAACCCCAAACATTAGACAAGATTAAGCCTAAGCTTTTTGTGCGACTCACAAGATCGCAACATCAACATGCGCGTTGACAGAAAACATGTCAGACAGTCTTCGACGTAACACCTCCCGACTTGTGGAGACCTTGAGCAGCATTGAGATTTATTCTAGATGCACCAAATTTGGTGTACTTGTAGAAAAATAATTAAATGTTTAACTGCGCCATTTGTTTTAAAGAATTATATAATTACCGTTCAGAAATGATAAACGAATGAATTGGACCCAAATATTGGATCGCTTGTCTCTTCGCGGGGGATCGGCCGTCTTTCGCGTAAAAAAAAACGATCGTTCCCGAATGAAACCGGTAGCTAGGCCTAGGTCTGCTTCCCGAAAGAAAGAAACTCGGCACTCGGTGGTCAGCGCCAAGAATAACCACCAATAAAAAAAACAAGCAAAGGAAGTTTGACCGTTTGGCACATAGCCAAAATCGCGGTTCGGATTTTTCAACGAGAAAAATCGCATGCGGCTTGACCTAATTTCCGTCGTTCCTACCTAAGCCTCGCGGCTTATAATATGTCCCCATCTAGAATATTTTCTCTAATAAGGTTGCCATTTGCATGCGAATGAAAAAAAAACAATCAAACTAATTGATTGCCAATATCAATCATCATAATCATTTAAAAAACAATTCACTAAAAAATTTCATTTTTTGGTTTCAAGTAGATTTTTGAAGGTGTTAGTAGATGGTGCTTTTTTTTAGTTCAGGTGGCAGTGAGTTCCAGGAGTTACGCAACTCTGTTACTGAAAAAACAAAATGCTTTCGTTTGTTAGTATTAAAGTATTAAAAAAAAACGTTGAAATCTTGTACTTTACCCCTCTTGGTTCTAGTTGTTTGGTCAGGGGACAAGGGATGGTGAGAAGAGAGAGACTCAAAACTGGATATGAAAAAAACTAAACGCAGAAAAGTGCAAAGTAATGCACTGTGGTAGAAAACAATCCCAATTACGACTACTTTTATGAGTGATGGTAAGGTGGCTTTGTAAACTTGAAACCACTACAGCTGAAAAAAGATCTGGGAATTATCGTTGATCTAAAATCTTAGTTTCGATGAACATATACTAAATAATATTGTTAAGAAAGCTAATCTTATGGCAGGTCTGGTAATGAGAACAATAACAATTTTCCCAAAAAACCCCCCACCTCTCTCCCAAAAACAAAAAACTTTCTCAAAAAAAAAATAATGGTTCCCTTATTTTATTAAGTCCTCCTTATTTAAAGTCTCTTATGCGTTCTGTTTTAGAATATGGTATGTATGGTAACTCAGTTTGGAGTCCTTATTTTAGAAAACATAAATTTGATTGAACTTGAAGGAGTGCAAAGAAGGTTTACAAGATGTATAATTGGTACCCATGACCTTAATTATAATGAAGAAAAAACGCCTAAAATGGCTAAATCTACCAAGCCTTGGAATATAGAAGGGTGCGAGGAGACATGATAGTGGTTTATTATAAAATTTTGCATGGTTTGTATGAATTTTCCTCAACTTAACTACTGCACCTCTTTTTTCCACTTATTTCTAGTCATAATACTACTCGGGGTGGGACACAATTTTAAACTAACCAAAACACTAACCAACCAAACCAGACAGTTTCATTCATTCTTTACTAATACTGTAATAATAGAATAACAAATTTATGGAACAATTTATCATTTGATACCGTCAATGCACCTTCAGTAAATGCATTTAAAAATCGTATTGACAAAGGATTATCAAAGCATTATTAAAAAATATACTTTTTCTACCACATTTTGATGTATATATGAAAAAATAAAGCTACAGGTATGCTCTCATACACACCTCGGTCAGTGTCACCATTCCCATGTATACACTCATGCCAAAATAAATCCACGGGGCAAATAAAATATTAAAAAACCCAGATACCTGATTTTTTGGATGCACAAAAAAAATCAACATTACACTAAAAAATTTTTGGGGGGAGGAGTTATGTGGGCGGGCCATAAAGGCTTTATCAGCCCTAGTAGCCTTATGTGTATATGTGATATACTTTGTAAATCTAGTGTAGTACTAGTTCAGTACAAGCCAGTAGTAGTAGTACTTAATAGGTGACAGGCATTGTCACACTTGCACACCTGTCAGCTCTTGCCAAACTCTGTTCGCTCGCTACTCTATGAGAGTTTGTATTTGCGACATTCACAAATTTCACTTCTTCCGTACTTGAACCATTTACTAACACTAACCCTATCCCTA
>CM065713.1:5430725-5438225 GCA_017654935.2 Phymorhynchus buccinoides
TCTGGGGTGCTATAGAAAATTAGTACATAGAAAAAGTACATACATATGTGGTTAAAAGATTGTTGAATATACCTATACACTCTTCAAATACAGCTGCCTATGGTGAGACTGGCAGGTACCCTCTCAGAATCCGAACGACTGTGAAATGCATTAAATACTGGTTAAAACTTATAAAGTTACCAATGACAAGATTATGTAGGCAGGCATACGAGATGTTACTAGTACAACACAATTAAATGAGGAAAAGAGAAACTGGGTTGATAACATAAAAAACGTTCTTACTATTAATGGATTTGGTATTGTCTGGATCAGTCAGGGAGTCGGATGCGAATCTGCTTTTATTTCCGAATTTAAAGACCGTCTTGTCTGTTCTTACAAACAGAATTGGCACTCCTATATTGAAGAAAACACAAAGTATAACTGGTGTGACAGCGCAAATTGTAACAACTGTGCAAAATGTAACAATTGTTAAATTTTTGCACCCCCCATAGATTGTTACATTTTTGCACCCCCCATAGATTGTTACATTTTTGCACCCCCCATAGATTGTTACATTTTTGCACCCCCCATAAATTGTTACATTTTTGCACCCCCCATAGATTGTTACATTTTTGCACCCCCCATAGATTGTTACATTTTTGCACCCCCCATAGATTGTTACATTTTTGCACCCCCCATAGATTGTTACATTTTTGCACCCCCCATAGATTGTTACATTTTTGCACCCCCCATAGATTGTTACATTTTTGCACCCCCCATAGATTGTTACATTTTTGCACCCCCCATAGATTGTTACATTTTTGCACCCCCCATATATCGACGGGCAGCAAAGCATGCACACATTCCAAATGTTTTCCCTAAGCCCGAAGACACGTTCCCAGGAGCTGCTGAATTCAACCAGCTCATGGTCAGTTCAGGAAACAAGGTCAGACTGCAGAAGCTGGTAAAGGAACAGTTGAAAACACAAGTTGCTAGGGTGGGGTGGGTGGGGGGGTGAGGTCATATACTGTGAGGGAGAAACATCAGCCAACCTCAGCAGTGGCGTGGCAAACGGGGACTACATCTTCAGACATCCAGAGGCTGATACAATGCTGCTCTCTGCCTATGCCACGCTCAGGACTGGGAACTACAAGGGGGCAGTAGTACTCGACAGCGAGGACACATGTGTATGTTCAAGCAGCATATATCTCCCAACAACTCCCTGGTGATCTACTGATTAAACGCATGCATGCCTTGATCAACTGCCGTGCCATGCTGTTAGAAGAGGTTTCACAGATCATTATGCCTCTCCATGTGATCACTGGCAGTGACCACACCATAGGGTTCTATGGCCGTGGGAAGAAGAAGGTGTTGGAGATGGTGATCATTGATCCTGAGGCGAGAGAGCTCCTGGGACGAGTCAGTGAAAGCCTTGACTTGGAGGACAGTGTTAGAGCTGATGTGAAGACCTTTGTTCTCTCCTGTGTCTATGGTGAAAGTGCGCATGCTACCTGCGGGCAGGCCAGAGCTTCCAAGTGGCACAGGATAAAGAGGAAGTGTACAATCCGCCTCCCACCTGATGACGACTCCTTGAATCTCTATGTGGAAAGGACAAACTACATCACATATTGCCAACTTCATTACAACCTGTTTGACCATCCATCACCAATTGGCCATGGCTGGGAACTGGTGAATGGGAAGTGCCAACCAGTGCGCTACACCCGACTCCCATTGCCCCAACAGCTCACACTTTGTGACTCTTCAGAGGAAAGTGGAAGTGACGATGAGAGGAGTGAGTCTGATGATTCAACAGATTCAGAAGTGTAGTGTTTCCATTAGATACAGAGCTATTCAGTGTAAACTTGCCAATCCACGTTAATTGTTAAGCGTTTCCATGGATTGAACTGGATGCTGATTGACTTCAACTTCAACTTCAACTTCATGTGACAAATGCATGTCAGTGTATTAATATGTTATCAGATTCCATATAACTGGCTGCATTCAAACTTTCCAGAGCAAGCAAAGAGACCTATTACATCATGGGATAGGATTGTCATCTTCAGTATCTTGAAATCAGAAAATGTGTCTCTCTTCAACCACAAACATTGAACTTTTTTTTTACTTCTGCGATGACCTTTGCATCCTTACTTCTACTTCTATTGTTCATAATTCAACTCAGGACAAAACGAGCTCTCATGAGAGCCTACTATGAAGGATATACGACTTTGGAAAACTGACCGTTCGGAGCTAACAATCGGCGGCCATCTTGGATTTGAACATAAGAAATAGGTCAAATCATCAAAATAACACCAAATATGAATTCCCCATGCCAAAAAGTCCTAGAAACCATGTTTTGTGCAGCACTCTACGCCAAACCAGTAAAAAGTTGATTTTCAAAATGGCCGTTGGCGACCATTTTGGATTTGGGGCTCTCACAAGTTATGCCCACATTCTTGCGAAAGGCATGGGAGCTAATGTTTTTAATTTAACCTTTAGAGAAGTCAAATCCACTGAGAAACGAACCTCCGCTCTCAACAGTCACGGAACTACTGGAGATGACCCAACTAACAGCGTTTATAGATTTATTTTGATGACTGATACAGTTGATAAAACAAGGGAATTAAGCAAGTGTACCTTAGAAATGAAGCAAGGGAGATAAGTGATAATGTATGCCTTGGGAAGAGAGAGGGAGAGAGAGAGAGAGAGAGAGAGAGAGAGAGAGAGAGAGAGAGAGAGAGAGAGAGAGAGAGAGAGAGAGAGAGGGAGAGAGAGAGAGAGAGATTATAAACTACAGTAATAGGATTAGACATGCGGGATATGTGGAGCATTGATCGAAGTTGGATGATCAAATTAACAATTTAAATGTTGTGTGTGAGTGCGCGCGCATGTGTGTGTGTGTGTGTGTGTGTGTGTGTGTGTGTGTGTGTGTGTGTGTGTGTGTGTGTGCGCGTGTGCGTGTGTGTGCGTGTGTGTGTGTGTGTGTGTGTGTGTGTGTGTGTGTGTGTGTGTGTGTGTGTGTGTGTGAATTATTGCTTTAAAGATTGCTGTTAAAACAGTTACTTAAATACATGTTTTCTTTCATTTAAGTTATTATGTTCATAAGTTTTGTTTCTTATCCTTTCGTTCGCCGTTAGTATGTTTTGTTATCTAATGCACCTCCTTGGCATTAAGGCTGTAAAAAGCTATTGTCAATAATTAAAAAAACAACGTCCAGTGTCCACTCTCTCTCTCTCTCTCTCTCTCTCTCTCTCTCTCTCTCTCTCTCTCTCTCTCTCTCTCTCTCTCTCTCTCTCTCTCTCTCTCTCTCTCTCTCTCTCTCTCTCTCTCTCTCTCTCTCTGTTTGTATATCTGGAGATGCATTAGCCTCGCCTGTCCTTGGTGGGGGCTATTGGATGCGTGCTGGTTTCTGAGTTGGGTGTCTTTTGCCGGTGGGCTCTGCAGTCATGAAAAACCTACTGGTACACATATGGGGACATTTCTCAAGTACTCATCTGTATCGTATTCGATGGTCACCAAGCCGGGAGTAGCTACGTGCCTTATCTTAATGGAATGTCCCGTGTGTGCCTGCTCCCCAGTAACACAACACGACCTTCCAGGGCTGGAGCAGGGCTGCTCTCGTGTTCATAGGGCAGACGCGGCTGGTGCATCTCTGGGTCCCATCAACACCTTTGGTACGTTCGTGTCCAGTTTTCACTGGTCTCCACGCTGCGCACAGCCGACACATTCCGATTTCGGAGGAGCTTAAAGGAGACAAAATATTTCGAAGATTGTTTTAGAAAAAAAAGGCAGGAGAATGGGCCAATAAGTCAGAAAGATAGTAGATGACAGAAAGCAAAGGGAAAAGGCAGAGTCAAAGAGAGTGGCAGATTAGAGGAAGTTACAAGCACAGAGCTTCAAGATGGTGGGGGAACTATTTTTACGAAAGGTCCCCCGGTATCCCCACGGGGAGAGACTCAATAATAATAATAATAATGATAATAATGATAATAATAATGTCATGGAGGGGTGGGTCCAGCTCCCCGTATGGAGGCACGAAGCATCCACCCACTGCCCCGTTTTTCATTTGAAACTGCTGTTTGTTTGTTTTTCTTCAGGTTAAACAATGCATCATGAACATCCCAGTCTGGTTGGACATGAAAGGGAAGGAGTTCCCGGAAGTGGGGAAGGAAACGGTCGGTCGGGCATGCGCACACTTTAAAGACTGCTGCTATAAGCAATCTGTCATCACGGTGCGGAATTGCAGCTCCTTCTACATCTACAAACTGACGTGGTTCAACAACGGCGAATCTGACTATTGCGTGGAGCCCCAAGAGTGATGACGACGTGGACAGTTATCTATGACGTCAATGCGTCTTGCCAATTTGTGCTTAAATTAGGTCTACCGTTGTACTTTTAGCTCGTTTGTAGTTTACAGATCCCTTATCACTGTAGGCCTACTGTTGTACTTTTAGCTCGTTTGTAGTTTACAGATCCCTTATCACTGTAGGCCTACTGTTGTACTTTTAGCTCCTTTGTAGTTTACAGATCCCTTATCACAGTAGGCCTACTGTTGTACTTTTAGCTCGTTTGTAGTTTACAGATCCCTTATCACATTAGGCCTACTATTGTACTTTTAGCTCGTTTGTAGTTTACAGATCCCTTATCACATTAGGCCTACCATTGTACTTTTAGCTCGTTTGTAGTTTACAGATCCCTTATCACATTAGGCCTACTGTTGTACTTTCAGCTCGTTTGTAGTTTACAGATCCCTTATCACATTAGGCCTACTGTTGTACTTTTAGCTCGTTTGTAGTTTACAGATCCCTTATCACATTAGGCCTACTGTTGTACTTTCAGCTCGTTTGTAGTTTACAGATCCCTTATCACATTAGGCCTACTGTTGTACTTTCAGCTCGTTTGTAGTTTACAGATCCCTTATCACATTAGGCCTACTATTGTACTTTGTGCTCGTTTGTAGTTTACAGATCCCTTATCACATTAGGCCTACTGTTGTACTTTTAGCTCGTTTGTAGTTTACAGATCCCTTATCACATTAGGCCTACTGTTGTACTTTCACCTCGTTTGTAGTTTACAGATCCCTTATCACATTAGGCCTACTATTGTACTTTTAGCTCGTTTGTAGTTTACAGATCCCTTATCACATTAGGCCTACCTTGTACTTTTAGCTCGTTTGTAGTTTACAGATCCCTTATCACATTAGGCCTACTGTTGTACTTTTAGCTCGTTTGTAGTTTACAGATCCCTTATCACATTAGGCCTACTGTTGTACTTTTAGCTCGTTTGTAGTTTACAGATCCCTTATCACATTAGGCCTACTGTTGTACTTTCAGCTCGTTTGTAGTTTACAGATCCCTTATCACATTAGGCCTACTGTTGTACTTTCAGCTCGTTTGTAGTTTACAGATCCCTTATCACAGTAGGCCTACTATTGTACTTTTAGCTCGTTTGTAGTTTACAGATCCCTTATCACATTAGGCCTACTGTTGTACTTTTAGCTCGTTTGTAGTTTACAGATCCCTTATCACATTAGGCCTACTGTTGTACTTTCAGCTCGTTTGTAGTTTACAGATCCCTTATCACATTAGGCCTACTGTTGTACTTTCAGCTCGTTTGTAGTTTACAGATCCCTTATCACATTAGGCCTACTGTTGTACTTTCAGCTCGTTTGTAGTTTACAGATCCCTTATCACATTAGGCCTACTGTTGTACTTTTAGCTCGTTTGTAGTTTACAGATCCCTTATCACATTAGGCCTACTGTTGTACTTTCAGCTCGTTTGTAGTTTACAGATCCCTTATCACATTAGGCCTACTATTGTACTTTTAGCTCGTTTGTAGTTTACAGATCCCTTATCACATTAGGCCTACTGTTGTACTTTTAGCTCGTTTGTAGTTTACAGATCCCTTATCACATTAGGCCTACTGCTGTACTTTTAGCTCGTTTGTAGTTTACAGATCCCTTATCACATTAGGCCTACTGTTGTACTTTTAGCTCGTTTGTAGTTTACAGATCCCTTATCACATTAGGCCTACTGTTGTACTTTTAGCTCGTTTGTAGTTTACAGATCCCTTATCACATTAGGCCTACTGTTGTACTTTTAGCTCGTTTGTAGTTTACAGATCCCTTATCACATTAGGCCTACTGTTGTACTTTTAGCTCGTTTGTAGTTTACAGATCCCTTATCACATTAGGCCTACTATTGTACTTTCAGCTCGTTTGTAGTTTACAGATCCCTTATCACATTAGGCCTACTATTGTACTTTCAGCTCGTTTGTAGTTTACAGATCCCTTATCACATTAGGCCTACTATTGTACTTTCAGCTCGTTTGTAGTTTACAGATCCCTTATCACATTAGGCCTACTATTGTACTTTCAGCTCGTTTGTAGTTTACAGATCCCTTATCACATTAGGCCTACTATTGTAGTTTCAGCTCGTTTGTAGTTTACAGATCCCTTATCACATTAGGCCTACTGTTGTACTTTTAGCTCGTTTGTAGTTTACAGATCCCTTATCAAATTTTCGCATCAACATGTTTTCATGGAGAAGCAGCATTCTGCCATACCTGGGTAAAGGATAGGGGTAGGATCAGCCTAGGGTAATTGTCATGAAAGTGAAGGAGCCAGATTTGAGATCGACAGTCATGGACGTGCGAGGGGGTGGGGTGGGTGGGTGTAGGTTTTGATCTACAACATTGCCGTATTTTTCAGTTCCTATCCCTGAAACCTAAGATTGGAGTCTAAAAATGCAATAAATGTTTAAAAAAAAAGTTTAAATGTTGTTATTACTGAACCATTTAGGTCAATGAACAGAAAGCTGGGTATGTAATTTGAAACTGGCGACTCCTTCAGTATTACAGGCCTCAACTCCTGTAGTGTGTTAGTTTACTTTTAAGATTTCGGAGGCCTTTCGCAAAGGTCGAGGTACATAACATTGGGAACCAAGAGTCAAACAGAAAAATGTGCAGTGTATCCCGGAATGTAAACAAAAAGAAAAGAAAAGAAAAAGAAATCTTTATTTGAAAAATTCCAGAGGGCGGTTGCTGAATTTGTTCCTCTGTACCATTTCATGATATGCTTGCTAGGGGCTTTTTGCCCCCCGCCACGGAGGGCCTTTTACCCCGGTAAGGTGGGCTTTTTACCCCGTTTTCCCCTTACTGTGCACAGCTGGGCAGTTTGGAGCCATAGATCATAGAAGATGAGACGGAGGGACTTTGCTACCTTTGATTATTGTATTATTATAATTATTAGAAGCTTCGTTGTCTCTGCGTTGTTGCCACCAGCAGGGCTGATCTGGGGAGGTCCTGTTTTCAGGACCCCCCCCCCCCACCCCCCTCTCCGCCCCAAGCATGTTTCTTATACAAGGGTGAAACGAAAGAAAATGGCTCAATTTTTACCTTAACAATAAATAAATTGCAATTTTTTTCCGATTAACCCTAACCCAGAACCATCGCAGCGCCCCCCCCCCTGCAGACACCCCCCCCCCCCCCAGGGGGCATAGGCCTACTTTTTATGCATGCCGGTA
>CM065713.1:5440725-5443225 GCA_017654935.2 Phymorhynchus buccinoides
ATTCAATCTTCCCTCATGTGCACACAACGATAGACAACTGATCAAATATTTAGGGTGCAGCAGGAAAAAATATGGGTTTTAAGAGAGGTTTTGAATGAGGAGACTGAGTTGGAGTGTCGGAGAGGAGAAGGCAGATAATTCCACAGAGATGGTGCTTGACAAGAAAAAGAACGTTGGCCAGCAGATTTGAGAGGAAACTTTTGTAGTCAATACGTGATTGAACTGGGAGCCAATGTAGGGAACGAAGAACCGGAGTGATGTGATCGTACCTAGGGGAGCGAGAAATGAGACGAGCAGCATTATTCTGGACCCGTTGGAGCTTAGAGATGAGAATTGATGGACAGCCAGCAAGAAGTGAGTTACAGTAGTCAAGTCGAGACAGGACAAAAGCACATACTAGAGTTTTCAGGGCATCTTGAGAGAGGAAACGGCGGATGAAACTAATTCTTCGAAGTTCTAGATAGCAAGCCTTGCAAACATTGGAAACATGCTGTTTGAAAGAAAGGGTTTGGTCCAGAGTAACACCTAGATTGCGGACGGATGCCGATAGCTTGATCTCAGTGCCATCAATGTCGACAGAACCTGGGAGAACCTGAGTTTTAATTGTGTGATTAGAGGCTACAAGAATCATGTCTTTTCAGCATTTAGTTGCAGTTTGTTATAGAACATCCATGTTTTAACAGCAGAAATGCACAACTTAGAAGAAGAAATCATTTGATCTAACTGACTCAGGTGGGCAGAAATGCACAGCTGATTGTCATCAGAAAAGCTATGATGTAGAGGAGAATGCTGGTTGATGATGGCGGAGAGAGGTTGGGTATAAAGAACAAAAAGGATAGGGCCTAAGACTGAACAAATTAATGTGGCGGTACCATAGCCGATGAAGTTTATCGGAGGCGTGGTTACCGCTACACATATCTATATTGATAAAAACTCGGGATTTTACTGGTGTTGCACTGCCTCCGGGCATTGCAGCCACTATTGTTCCCACCATCTTTGTATTTACAAAAAAAAATGTCCCATATGTGTCTATGACCGAGAGGACGTAAAACACCATTTTTCATTCATCGCCTAAGACTGAACCTTGGGGCACACCGAACTGAAGACCTTTTGGAAGAGATAAAGAACCATTGACAACAACTGTCTGATGAAATCCTCACTAGTTATTATGTTATTCACTATATTTGTAGCAGTCTCCTGCACACGAGTCGGACATTGTATTTAAGTCGTGTAGAATAATTATCGTCAGTTATGTTGACATTTGTTAGGCATAATTGACGTGAGATTCTACTGTCTACATAAATCTGACGAAATCCTACTACTAGTTATGTCCACTCTGTAGTCTCCCGTACACGAATCTGATCAAATATCTTTTTTGTTTTGTATCGGACATTTATTTTTATTCGTGTATTGCGGTCTACATGAGTATAAGTGAAGACGGGGTAAAAAGCCCATGGGCGGGTAAGAAGCCCATGCCAATTATCTCACGAAATGAAGAAAATTTCAGTCATATTTGCCCATGAGACGAATGGTAAACATTAACACTCGTCTCATGGCATCTTATAAGTAAAGCTAGACAAAGGTTAAACTTTTTGAAAATAGTTAGTGCTCAATCGTGGGGTCAAGATACTCAAACACTCTTACATCTTGCTACTAGTTTGGTTCGATCAAAGTTAACTTATGGACAAGAAGTTTATTTTTCAGCTCCTCAGACACTACTAAAAAGGTTACAAAGCATAGATAGTAAGGCTATTAAACTAGCACTTGGTGTGCCAGTGCACACAAATACGTTCAAAACGTACAGAGAAGCTAATTTGTTAGTACTTGAAGATCAACGTAAGTTAGCTACAGCCAAGTATGTGACTAGAAGTCTCTCAGTGTCTAATTCAGTCAGTAATGAAGTTTTTCTTGATTCAAACATTGATTTTCCTAAGAGGGCAAAACATATTTCTTACTTACAACCTATTAGAAATTATACAGATGAATTATTTAAGAAATGTGACATTGATATTACATTAATTTCAAATACACCGGTAATGCCTAAAATTGTACCTCAGTGGGAGCATTTTTCTGCAAAATTTGATACAGATTATACTGCCTTAAAAAAGGATGATAATATTAATCTGATAGCAGTTGAAGCAAAAGAACATCTAGAAAATGTATATCCGTATCATCTTAAAATGTATACAGATGGTTCAGTTTTGGAATCTTACACTGGAGCTGGATTTGTGATCCCCGATTTAAAAATTAAAAAATCATATTGTCTAGGAAAAGGCTTTTCAATATTTACTGCTGAACTTTACGCAATTCTTATGGCCTTATCTTGGATTGCTGATACTGATATTTCGATTTATAGTATTTTACTTTGTGTTGACTCAAAATCTGTTCTTTATAGTTTACAAAATTGGAATGCGAATGTTAGCAGAGATCTAATTTTTTATATAAAATACTTAATACATTCTGTTATGTCCAAAGGAATTGATATAGAATTTTGCTGGAT
>CM065713.1:5454302-5468972 GCA_017654935.2 Phymorhynchus buccinoides
TTGGATGCATGACTATTTGCCGGTTGGTTGCAGTAGTAGTAGTAGTAGTAGTAGTAGTAGTAGTAGTAGTAGTAGTAGTAGTAGTAGTAGTAGTAGTAGTAGTAGTAGTAGTAGTAGCAGCAGCAGCAGCAGCAGCAGCAGCAGCAGCAGCAGCAGCAGCAGCAGCAGCAGTAGTAGTAGTAGTAGTAGTAGTAGTAGTAGTAGTAGTAGTAGTAGTAGTAGTAGTAGTAGTAGTAGTAAATGTTGTGGTTATGAACAGGGCTTTGTTTAAATAATGTTATTTTATGCATATTTGATTTGATTGTAGTGAGTCTTATGTGTATATGACTTATTTGTATTTTATTGTCTATGTAAAGCGCTTTGAGCTCCCTGCAAAGGGAGTAAAGCGCTATATAAATGTTCATTATTATTATTACTAGCGCAACGCCTAGTACTGGCAATGCACCGTACTGGTAATGCCACGTACTGGTAACGCTGAGTACTGGTTTCGCCGGGTCCGCAAAATATTATTATTACTTTTGTCGCTCTCCCTCCTTCCATCTTCTTCACTCATCCCGTTCTGCACCTTACTGAGTACAGCAAATGTGAAGCGATTCAGTGAAGAAAAGGCGGAGTTAAAAGGCCCCGTTTCCTGTTGGCGCTGCTCTGAGAGTGATGCGCTCTCCTAGTAACGGTAACGCCAAGTACTGGTAACGCTGCGTACAGCAAATTTGAAGCGATTCGGTTAAGAAACGGCGGAGTTATTCGTGAAAAGGTGAAGCGGCGCATAGCGCGCGCATTTCTGAATCGATTCGCTTCCGGTTTGGCACATCGATAGTCACCGTCCCCGGTCATCTACCTGCCAAATGCGAAGGCAAGCGGCCTAGAAAGTCCGGAGATACGGGCGCCGAGAGGCCGGCGGATGCGCGTTTCGCGCATTTGCCGAACCGCGCAAATGACATGGCCGCCTCGGTTGCTGTTGCCATCGCCCCGTTAGGGCTCACAGCAAATTTGAAGCGATTCGGTCGAAAAACGGCGGAGTTATAAGGCTCGTTTTGTGTTTCAGACAGACAGACAGACAGACAGACAGACAGACACACACACACACACACACACACACACACACACACACACACACGGACACTTGGCGTTTTACTATATGATGATTAGTAGTAGTAGGAGGAGGAGGTGGAGGAGGAGGAGGAGGAGGAGGAGGAGGAAGACGATTATAACAATGATTATTGTAATGTAGTAGTGGTAGTAGTAGTAGTAGTAGTAGTAGTAGTAGTAGTAGTAGTAGTAGTAGTAGTAGTAGTAGTAGTAGTAGTAGTAGTAGGAGGAGGAGGAGGAGGAGGAGGAGGAGGAGGAGGAGGAGGAGGAGGATGAGGAGGATGCCTAGTAGTAGTAAGAGGAGGAGGAGGAAGAGGAAGAAGAGGTCTAGTAGTAGTAGTAGTAGTAGTAGTAGTAGTAGTAGTAGTAGTAGTAGTAGTAGTAGTAGTAGTAGTAGTAGTAGTAGTAGGAGGAGGAGGAGGAGGAGGAGGAGGAGGAGAAGGAGAAGGAGGAAGAGGAGGATGCGTAGTAGTAGTAGGAGGAGGAGGAGGAGGAAGAGGAAGAAGAGGTCTAGTAGTAGTAGTAGTAGTAGTAGTAGTAGTAGTAGTAGTAGTAGTAGTAGTAGTAGTAGTAGTAGTAGTAGTAGTAGTAGTAGTAGTAGTAGTAAGAGAAGGAGGAGGAAGAGGAGGAGGAGGAGGAGGAGGAGGAGGAGGAGGAGGAGGAGGAGGAGGAGGAGGAGGAGGAGGAGGAGGAGGAGGAGGAGGAGGAGGAGGAGGAGGAGGAGGAGGAGGAGGAGGACTACTACTACTACTAGCAGCAGCAGCAGCAGTATAACATATGACTCATCGCAGCAAGCTGTTACCAGTGAGGTCTCAGTAAGGTAATGCTGACGTGTTGCTCACTGACAATCTGATGCAATCACACAGAGGTCCCCTATAAGAGATAGCTCACCACAGCTGAGTGTCCAAAAATATGTCCCATATGTGCCTTCCCAGGTCGAGAGGACGTAAAATTCAAATTCACCACTGAGTGTCAAATAGTTGTCTTCAAGACAACTGTCCACACAACGCTCTCTCCTCCAGCCTTTGAATCAGCTAGGACATTCTTCAGGTGATATGCTTTTCTCTCTGTCTCTGTCACTGTCTCTTTCTCTTTCTGCTTCTGTCTCTGTCACTGTCTCTTTCTCTTTCTGCTTCTGTCTCTGCCTGTCTGTCCGTCTGTCCGTCTGTCTGTCTGTCTGTCTGTCTGTCTGTCTGTCTGTCTGTCTGTCTGTCTCTCTCTCTCTCTCTCTCTCTCTCTCACACACACACACACACACACACACACACACACACACACACACACACACACACACACACACACACACACACACACACACACACACACACACATTTGGAAATTCTACTAAGGTCACTTTGGATGCATGATTATTTGCCGGTTGGTTGCATCTATGTATCTTGTTGCTTTATCCTTAAAACCTGGAACTTATAATAGTTTGATATTTTTCCACAGAATGTTTAATAGCAAGTCTTACTTATTTACAGCTGATAGCCATTATCTGAGCTGATAGCCATTATGCATAACGTTTTATTTATATCCCCTCCCCCCCCATTAATTGATTTCTTTTATTTTGCTATGATTGCACTTCCTTGTCATGAAAATAAAGAACGACATCACCACAAAAAAGTAGTAATAGTAGTACAAGTAGCAGTAGGAGGAGGAAGAGGAGGATGCCTAGTAGTTGTAGTAGGAGGAAGAGGAATACTACTACTAGCAGCAGCTGCAGCAGCAGTATAACAGATGACTAATCGCAGCAAGCTGTTACCAGTGAGGTCTCAGTAAGGTAATGCTGACGTGTCGCTCACTGACAATCTGATGCAATCACCCAGAGGTCCCCTATAAGAGATAACTCATCACAGCTGAGTGTCCATGATCAACTTGACATCCGAGCACGGCGGGCCAGCTTGACACACAGAGCGAGATTGAGAGACAGGCGAGCTGCTGCAGCGACTTGATTTCTTCTTCTGCTGCTGCTCTTTCTTCTTTGGAGCCTGCCTGCCTCCAACTACCTTCCGTACAGCCTGCCTTTTGGAGCTTCCTCCACACACCATACTCCAAAGGATTCCCAGGTCGTATGACTAGCGGTTTTTTTGGGTGTTTTTTTTGGGGGGCGGGGGGGGGGGGGGGGGGTTTTCCATGTGTCATTGGGGCCCCAGGATAGAGTAAGACGCTGTACAGAAGTACAGTGGCCGGAGTGCCGCGGGAGCTATGTGGCAGTGAGGCCTTGCACAACAGCCCACATTGCACGTCATTGCGCTCTCGTGGTCACTTC
This sequence comes from Phymorhynchus buccinoides, assembly GCA_017654935.2. NCBI lineage: Eukaryota > Metazoa > Mollusca > Gastropoda > Neogastropoda > Raphitomidae > Phymorhynchus > Phymorhynchus buccinoides. Next base: position 5,457,664 of record CM065713.1, read on the forward strand.
GGCGACTCAAACCTCAGAGACAGGCTGGGCATGCTCCTCCTTCAGGACCTAGTTGGTCCTTAAACTTTTAGTTTTTTTGCATAGGTCTGCCCATTCGAGACACTGTTTACGTGTCGGTAGGCAGGCTGCTAATTAGCGTTAAAGGCAGTCTGCCAAAATAGCAATAGGCATAGCCTGAGCTAAAATATTAAAATTTAAAGTTTTGTTTGAAAATATTTTGTTTCTAAATTAATTTGGGACCGACTGGTGTGGCGCAGCCTCCAAGTGGAGTTAAAGACATTTAAGAATTTAATAAAATAAAAATAGAAAAGCTTGTCTTCTAAATAACCCATAGTTGTATATTTCATTGCGGTAAACTTTCTGGCCATTTCATTGGTCGTTAGGAAAATCACGAAATAACGCTTCAGCTTTTCCAAAATACTTAGTTGTGTTGCTAGGCTCCGTGAATCTTACGGCCTTGTCATTGGTCGATAAAATTTGGCGAAGAGTCTGTCAGATTTCAACTATGTAACTCAACTTTACACTCCGTCTCTTTATTACTACTAAAATTCATAAGAATTATTTTAATTTGTTAGAAATGTGGATAGAAATAAAATACCAGTACATATATTATAACTTGAATAAACTGAAGGCCTTCGGCCATGAGCACGATAGGGTCGTCAGGGGAAGGGGGTCAAAAACATCCTGGGGTGTCGCCCCAGAGGACCCAAATCAAACCGACTAGTTCGAAACGAAGCCAGAAAATTCACACTCTGACGAGTGAATCGGATCAATCCGATTTTGAATCAATTTATTCGCACGACTCGCCTTTAGCAAGTGGTCAAAACAAAGATTCTGTTTTCCTCACCCCAGCGGGAAAAAATCAACCAGAGATACCTTTTTTTAACGGTTCAAAACAGAAAACGATCAAGGACTCAAAGGGGGTTGGCCGATCCCCTGGACCCCAACATTCCCTCCCCAAACGATAAAAAGATCAGGGAAGAACTTAAAGACATGGAGGAAAATCTCCCTCCCTCTCAGCCCAAGAGACCTGATGCTCAGACCGAAGGGCGAAAAACCACTGCGACACTAACAGAGGACAGAGTGGGCCATCAGCCCAACCAAACAGAAACAGCAGAAACTGTAGAATCAGTCTGGGGACCTTGTCCCGAACCTACTCCGGAAAAATAAATCAAACAGACTAAAAACTAACCAAACAGCTTTAGGTCAGTCAATAAAGCGAACCAGCCCCCACCAATCTTTCTGAAGTTCCCGGTGGTTCTGGAGGATCTGGGCACAGGCCCTGCCACGCTCAGGTCCCTTGGGCCCACCACCAGTTGCAACATGTGGGGCCAGACCATAGGGCCCACCTTGAACCAGAGACCTCTCTCTAACAACAGGTTCCTGATAGGTTGCTGGTCGGAAAAAACAACAACAAACCCTGGTGAACATAAAAAAAACTAGCTCAGATTCACATAAAATGCTTCGTACCATCAGCCACAACAGAGGGGGCGATCAAGGCCATCCCCCACGAAGACGATATAGAAGACATTAAAAGATCAATCCCAGAAGCAAAACAAGTCATACGGCTAAAAACAAGGACGGTAGCGATTCAAGGGCAATCAAAATCACCTCCGATAAGCCTTCCCTTCCGCCCTTTGTTAAAATCAATGCAGAAGAGTTCAAAGTTCACCCATTTGTTGCCCCAGTAAGAACATGTAGAAAGTGTGCCAGGCTGGGACACAGTCAAGACCAGTGCAGGGCAAAGAAAGAAACATGTGAAAGATGTGCCAGGCTGGGACACAGTCAAGACCAGTGCAGGGCAAAGAAAGAAACACGTGTAAGATGTGCCAGGCTGGGACACAGTCAAGACCAGTGCAGGGCAAAGAAAGAAACATGTGTAAGATGTGCCAGGCTGGGACACAGTCAAGACCAGTATAGGGCAAAGAAAGAAACATGTGTAAGATGTGCCAACACAGTCAAGACCAGTGCAGGGCAAAGAAAGAAACATGTGTAAGATGTGCCAGGCTGGGACACAGTCAAGACCAGTGCAGGGCAAAGAAAGAAACATGTGTAAGATGTGCCAGGCTGGGACACAGTCAAGACCAGTGCAGGGCAAAGAAAGAAACATGTGTAAGATGTGCCAGGCTGGGACACAGTCAAGACCAGTGCAGGGCAAAGAAAGAAACATGTGTAAGATGTGCCAGGCTGGGACACAGTCAAGACCAGTGCAGGGCAAAGAAAGAAACATGTGTAAGATGTGCCAGGCTGGGACACAGTCAAGACCAGTGCAGGGCAAAGAAAGAAACATGTGTAAGATGTGCCAGGCTGTCAAGATGTGCCAGGCTGGGACACAGTCAAGACCAGTGCAGGGCAAAGAAAGAAACATGTGTAAGATGTGCCAGGCTGGGACACAGTCAAGACCAGTGCAGGGCAAAGAAAGAAACATGTGTAAGATGTGCCAGGCTGGGACACAGTCAAGACCAGTGCAGGGCAAAGAAAGAAACATGTGTAAGATGTGCCAGGCTGGGACACAGTCAAGACCAGTGCAGGGCAAAGAAAGAAACATGTGAAAGATGTGCCAGGCTGGGACACAGTCAAGACCAGTATAGGGCAAAGAAAGAAACATGTGTAAGATGTGCCAGGCTGGGACACAGTCAAGACCAGTATAGGGCAAAGAAAGAAACATGTGAAAGATGTGCCAGGCTGGGACACAGTCAAGACCAGTATAGGGCAAAGAAAGAAACATGTGTAAGATGTGCCAGGCTGGGACACAGTCAAGACCAGTATAGGGCAAAGAAAGAAACATGTGTAAGATGTGCCCAACGAATCTGACCTAATTTTGTTAAATGACGGCACTCATACAAGATATCCAGACAAACCAAATCATAAAGCCACCACTGTAGATTTAACCCTTACTAGTCCACAGCTACATACAAATACAGATTGGAGCCCTCTAATAGATCCATTGGGCTCGGATCACAAGCCCATCTCAACAATAATTGAAGAAACAATAGATACTTCAGAAGAACTGACCCCTAGAAAATGTTTATACAATAAGGCAAATCGGGAAATGTTTAAAACAATACTCGAAAAACACACCCTAGAACACGTACAACACCAAGACCTGGACACATACTATACAAATTCACTATAAAAATGTTCACTCTCAAATTTTGGAAGCTTGTACACTTGCCATTCATATGACATCGCAAACAAAAGAGCAAATTAATTACACCAGAAACAACCCTTGGTGGAACGAGGAATGCACAGCAGTCGTCAAAGATAAACATAAAGCAAGTAACACATTTAATAAATATCCAACTACAAAAAACTTTGACGATAAACAAATTAAGGAAAAACACAATAAAAATAAAAAGAAGTAGCTAAAGCCAAACTGGAATATTGCACCAAAGAACAATTAGTTAACTATTCTACCCCCCAAAAAAAATCCTTATTTAAATATAAAAACTCCAAACATTAGTCACTACTCTACAGATTTATTTGAAGAAGCTAATTTGAAGTTGGAACATGTCTCCCCCCATCCCGCGGCGACGTTTCCTCTGTGGGAGAGAGGAGAGATACAATATGACACAACTTTAAATGATGCCTATTCAAAAGAAGAAGTCAATATTATAAGCACAGCTGCTAAAGAAAAAATTAATAGCTTAAAAGATTTGTTTACACATTTACACTGATGGTTAAAAAAATTAATCACAAAATAGGATGTGCATTTACAATCCCTGCACTAAAAATTGCGAAATCCTTTCAACTAAATGATTATTTATCCATTTTCAGCGCTATGACCACTACTAGACGTATGCGCCTTTCTAAATATACACAAAGAAAAAAGTTAAGCACCCCTTCAAGCAATTAGCTATTACAAGTTAATGCAGGAGGGATGAGACGCAGGGTTGAAGCAGTCATCCAGGCACAGGGAGGAAACACACGCTACTCAACTTTGATTTGCCAAATGAGTTTTGGACACTCCTCATGACGTTTTCCCACAATAATTAACTTTTGATATAGCCATATGAAATTGTTACATTGATAATCAAACATGGTATTTTTTAAACATTGAACATGACAACCCTTTTTGTTTCAGAATATCAGAATGCAATTGTAAAACCATACATTAAATTATGCGTTTTCTTATAGTCAGACAGTCAAACGTTCACTTACCAATCAATGTTGTTTCATTCTTTATTGATTATTTGCAATAAATCTCGATTTCATCTCATCTACAGCAAAAAAATGGTGGGGTGCTGAACTTTCTTCTTTGTGCATAATTTAACTAACCCGCCACTAAACGTTGTCATTTTCACAGACTCCCTATCTTCTATTCAGGGAGAAACTAAAAACAGGCTGGAAATTATAAATGAAATTAGATTACTATTACACCAAATTTCAACAAAAGCCACAGCTCTACAACTAACTTGGATACCGTCCCATTGCGGAATAATAGGCAATGACCAGGGCCGGTATTCATGTTGAGATAGCATGAGACTTAGCATGATGCTAACTTAGAAGCTCTTCCAAAAAATATAAAATCCTATAGGACATTTGGAAGAGCTTCTAAGTTAGCATCATGCTAAGTCTCATGCTATCTCGACATGAATACAGTCCCAGGGACTGTATTCACGTTGAACTAGCATGAGACGCCTGATGCACTTTTGAAGCTCATAGCGCCGCAAAGTATGGACTTTTGGAAAATTCAGCCAAGTTACAATCATTAATTTTTAGATTAAGAACTCGCTCAAATCCTTGTTCAGGCCGAAAAACCTTATGCGAGTGAGCGAAAACCCTCAACATGGATAATTTATTTGACTCCTGCAAAATATCATAACGGAACAACCACTAATAAGTTTTATTAAAAACTAAAAATACAAGTAACTTTTGCAACAGTCAACCATAGAACTGGAAACTTACGCCCCTACCATCTGGCTAGCAAAATATGGCCTCTTTCTGAAAATTCAGCCATCAATACTATCATTAATTTGAAGATCCCAGAACTCCAATTCAAATCCTTGTTCATTTGTAAAAACCTTATGCGAGTGTAGGAAAACCCTCAACATAGATAATTTATTTGACTCCTGTATAAATATCATAACGGAACTTAACCACTAATAAGTTTTATTAAAAACTAAAAATATAACTTTTGCAAAATCAATAATGCGGAGGGGTGGGCCCCTATGGTCTGGCTGGCTGAATCTCTAAACCAGTCATCATTTGGCCACCATTTCTAAAAAAGCAAGTTGAACATCCCAAAGAATAAACCAATATTCAAACGTAACCTTGCCGGTTGGTTGTATATATTTTTCATGTTGCTTTATTTTTAAAACCTGGAACTTATGATAGTTGATTTTTTTCCACAGAATGTTTAATATCAAGTCTTACTTATTTACAGCTGATAGCCATTATCTGAGCTGATAGCCATTACGCATAACGTTGCATTTCTCCCCCCCCCCCCTCCCCCATTCATTGATTCTTTTCTTTTGTTATGATTGCACTTCCTTGTCATGAAAATAAAGAACGACATTACCACCACACAAAAGTAGTAATAGTAGTAGAAGTATTAGTATTAGTAGTAGTAGTAGGCTATATAGTAGTAGTAGTAGTAGTTTAGTAGTAGTAGTAAAAGTAGTAGTAGTAGTAGTAGTAGTAGTAGTAGTAGTAGTAGTAGTAGTAGTAGTAGTAGTAGTAGTATTAGTAGTAGTAGTAGTAGTAGTAGTAGTAGTAGTAGTAGTAGTAGTAGTAGTAGTAGTAGTAGTAGTAGTAGTAGTAGTAGTAGTAGTAGTAGTAGTAGTAGTAGTAGTGACGTAGTAGTTCTGTAGTAGTAGTAGTAGGTTCCAGAGTGGCACAGTGGTAGCGCGTTCGCTTCGTGTCAAGTAAACCCGAGTTCGAACCTGGGTACAGGGGATTTTTTCCTCTCACTTTGCACTAGGCCTTACGGTCTGAACGTGGAGTCTTTCGGATGAGACAATAAACCGAGGTCCCGTGTGCCCATGCACTTAGCATACGTTAAACCCAGTGGCAACGAAAAAGTTGTCATTTGGTCAAAATTTACCCCCCCCCCCCCCTTTTTCCTTCCTCATCAGTCACACATAAATCGCATGCAAAAGCTTAAAAAAAATGGGTGGCGCGCCTCTGGCTGCGACGCGCTCTCCAGGTGGGAGCAACCCGAATTTCACAGAGACGCCTCTGTAACTAAGGTAGACAAATCAATACCTAATACCTAGTAGTAGTAGTAGTAGTAGTAGTAGTAGTAGTAGTAGTAGTAGTAGTAGTAGTAGTAGTAGTAGTAGTAGTAGTAGTAGTAGTAGTAGTAGTAGTAGTAGTAGTAGTAGTAGTAGTAGTAGTAGTAGTAGTAGTAGTAGTAGTAGTAGTAGTAGTAGTAGTAGTAGTAGTAGTAGTAGTAGTAGTAGTAGTAGTAGTAGTAGTAGTAGTAGTAGTAGTAGTAGTAGTAGTAGTAGTAGTAGTAGTAGTAGTAGTAGTAGTAGTAGTAGTAGGAGGAGGAGGAGGAGGAGGAGGAGGAGGAGGAGGAGGAGGAGGAAAATCCCGAATTTTTAACAATACAGATGTGTATTCAAGTAGTGTTGCTTTGAGAAGAAAAATCTGTTTAACGTCCTCCGGTCTGAAACAGACACATATGGGACATTAGTAGATATAAAGATGGTGGGAACGATCCCGGAGACAATGCCCGGAGGCAGTGCAACACCAGGAAAGTCCCGAATTTTTAACAATACAATGTGTATTCAAATATTGTTGCTTTGATAAGAAAAATCTGCTTAATGTCCTCCGGTCTGAAACAGACATTAGTAGATATACAGATGGTGGGAACGATCCTGGAGCAATGCCCGGAGGCAGTGAAACACCAGGAAAGTCCCGATTTATAAAAAAAAGATGGTGCTTTATTTTGTTTGTTTTCTTTAGTCATCGATTGATCAATTTGGTTTTCAGTGGTGTTGTGGTCAAGCCCAGGACAATGTTGGTACCGCTGGTCGCCGTTCTTTGTCTGGGTAAGTCAATAAGAAGAGATGATGAAGACAATCGGTTAAACAGGGAAGTTACTCAACCATCAGGTAGATCCCCAAAGTAGGGATGGTTACCATCCGGGGGTGGGAGTGGGGATGCAATTGCTAGCATGCATATTTTTGACATCTGTAGAGTCACCCCTTTCCAAAACATGCATGCTAGCAATCTGAAAGTAGTAACTTTCTGTCCGTTAACATGTTATTTATGATGGTGCCCCTTATTGTGAAGCATTTGTGGTAAGCGGGACCCTACATATGTCAAGACTGTGTGATAGCAAATAAAAGAGTGACATTATGGGGAAAATAACACAAAAAAGAAAGGAAGGAGGAAAAGAAAAGGGGGGTTGAGAGACAAATTAATGAACAATATGTTGACTCAATATAACACTCATCAAACATCCCACAAAAGTACTTACAACCATGCTTACATGTCTAGAACACGTTATTCAATCATTTAGACCAATATAGAGGCGCACCTGCGCTTTCACACAAAAATGATTGAAATGTTTGATTTGACATGATAATTGAAAACAGTTTAGAAATAAGTTTAAAACCGATTCGAACCAGAAATGAAGAGATGTACAGTTTCAAATATTAATATGTTGGTTTCACATGGAAGATTTTGCCTACCACACAAGAGAATGTCACAATTAAGATAATCAGGAGAAAGGTTAGATAAGGTGTTAGCACGAACAACATTAAACAGGGGGCATGCTAAGAGATAGTGCTCAGCTGTTTCGCGTACATAGCCACAAGTGCAACCTGGATCATTCAATAAATGACGGGTGAATAAATCATAATTCAAGTCACTAATGCCAAGGCAAAGACGACAGTGCAAAATATGTTCTTTGCGTTTGCCAAAATAGAAATATGCAGGTATAACAGTGTCCTGTGCTGATCGAATGCGTTTAAAGGGTGTACAGTAACAGTTTTAACTGGCATGCACATTTTAGCTTTTTCAATTAGAATTTCGGAAAACAACTGTGCACTCTCATCAATTGATCTATTCAGAACTACATTGTTCCAATCTATATCATTTAGTAAATTACATAACCTTTCACTATCCAGCTTTTATATTAAAAAATAATTCTTTTGAAATTCTGGTCTTTGGAAACAGTATTCCTAATAGAAATACATGGAACACAATGATCACTTAATACAGGAGGAAGAACATGAACTGAAGTTATTATGTTGGGACTTTGGGTTATAATGCGAACATGCTGCGTTTGAGTAGATCTAGATCCAGACACACTCGGTTAGTGTTTCCGCATCTGTTCTCTATCAAGCCATCTGGGTCAATCTCAATGTTTATTTATTTGCGAGTTTTCGACGTTTTGCAAGTTAGATCAGTTTGTAACGCCTCTTTCTATTTAAAATGTTTGCAAATCGTTCACTGGCTTTGCTTCACTCTTCGACGCCATTGTTGCTATGGTATTTGACCAAATAAGTCGAGGTAAACAACTCTAATTTTCACGAAATGCTCTCCCCTGGTTTTTTTCTCTCTGAAAATCGTCTATTGAAATGAGAGTAATAAAGAATATAAAAAAGGTCTGCAGAATCAGACAGACTGTAACGCTTACAATGCTTTAACAGTCGTGAACAAACTTTGTACATAATATTATGAATAGTCCCTATACTTGCACCAGACTTAAAACACCAACCTTATTTTCACACCACTACACAATACGTCTTGTAAACCAACTGTTAAATCCGTAGAAACAACGATCTTGACATCCGTAAGCCTAGCTTTGTGCCAAAACACATTAACCTTAATCTTAAACCACCCTTATAACACTTTTAATCCAATCCTGGCACTTACAAATTAAACGCATTTACTTCTGTAATACAACTTTTACAACACTTGTGAAAATCATCATTCACAATCGTTAATATAGGGGCATACGTCTAAAGATGCAAACGAACCGGTACAAATTAGAAATGTTAAAAAAAGAAATTAGATGCCTTCAAACCACGGGTCCGTTTCACAAGGGCTAACGTTACGTTGCGCTCGCTCAAATCGGCAAAAGCTGTCTAAAAACACCCTTCGTTTGACTGACAGTTCGCGTGACGTTTTGTTCTTGCCAACCACCTAGCAAACGGTGAACTATCCGGAACTAGTAGGGGGAGAATACGCTTCTTGTTGTTGATTGGTCCATTAAAGTTTGCTTAAAATTAAAAAAAATTGGGGGGAGACCAATCAGACAAGAGCTTGTAATATTCTTCCGCAAACGTTTCCTAAAGTGTTTCTTAGGCCCCTTTTGGCGTAAGCGTTATTCACGCGGCGACCGTTATCTAGAGAAACTGGACCCATTATTTACGCAGGTGTAAACCAGCTTTAGCAGCTATAAAATGGCTAAACTGTATACTATATAGTTATAAAATAATATAAACGAACATTGAACGCGTCATGTAGGCCCTAAACCGTCTTTGACGTAATGTTAACCGACCGTTACACTCCTGTAAACGAACCTTTGCATGCAACTGTACACTATATACACCCTCTCTCTACAGGTATCGCCAATGGATTGGAGTGGGGAAGATTTCCCCAAGACTATGTCTACGCATGCGCAGGAAGTAAAGTGGCATTTCTGTGGAATTTTACGGTACGTAGTTAAAATGTTAAAGGTAAAGATTAGCCCCCCCCCCCCCGCCCCCTCCTCCATTTCTCGGTTATTTCTAATTTTTCAGTCTTGCCTTTCTTACTGCAGATTGAGTGCTTCATCCTCTATCGTTTGCTATATTTAACACTAATTTCCATCCATTTACATAATTAAACACATGCATTCAATAATAGTAGAAGATAAAGGCAAGACGGAAAGAACGCAATGAACCAGGACTGTGACAAATGCTCCGCGGCTGTTGTGTGTACTGCACTACATAGGGGGGGGGGGGGGGGGGGGGGGGGGGGTGTTCCTATTAGATAATGCCCTTTATCATGACTGCGATTAATTATTCAACAAAGATAATTAGCTCAAAAAGTTGATAAGATACAGCTTAATGTTTGGTAAGAAAGGCAGGTGTGAAAATGTGGGGAGAGCTGACACATGTAAGAGGGGGGGGGGGGGGGGGGGGGCACATCTTTACCTTCAATTTCTATTACATATAAAAATATCTGGAGGGCAAAAAGCTTCAAAGCCAACAGAACCTAAACTGATATGATAGTGTGGTTTTTTTCTTCCAGGTATTCCTTTTTCTTTCACGTTTTTTTAATATTTTGTTTGTACAAAAAACTTATGTTTGATCATCTATCTTTATTTATTATATGTGTGCATATCCCTGTCTGTCTACCTGCCAGTCGCTGTCTTAGTCCCCCCTCCCCCCCCATGTCTTATGAAGAACGTTTAAACTTTCTAAAATTACCATCTTTAAAAGGAAGAAGGCTTAGACTAGAGGGGATCTTATTCAAGTATATAAAATTGTGCATAATCTTGATTATATGAATTTCAATGACTTTTTTCAATGACGTTTTTTAATTATAAAATGTACATGTACAAGAAATAGTGATGGTAAGATGCGTTGTTCATATATGGAATGATCTACCAATTAACATAAAGAATGCACCTAACATTAATGTCTTGAAAAAATCTTTGGGACGAAAACCCAGATTTGAAAACAAAATTTAAATGTTTTGATGAATAAAAAAATAATTCTTTTAAAGATTTATTTTTTTGTTAGTTTTAGATTAAAGCTATGCAAACCACTAAATAATTTCACAAGTCAAATTCATTAAGAAGGGGCGTAAAAAGGGCCGAGAGGCCTAAATAGCCCTACACCTACCTACCCACCTATTCACCGCTTTTAACGGATGTTTGACCAGCTTTTGTTGACTACTATATTTATTGTCAATAGGCCTGGTACACAGTACATCCGGATTTTCCGCGCGGAAATGATCAATAAGAAAAAGAGAGAAGGAAAAAATATACGGATTAGGGTAAATACGGACAGGTGCGTATCTATTTTCCCGTTCTGTCTTTTACTTATTTCAAGTCAAGTCAAGTCAAGAAATCTTTATTATCTCTATACAGAGAAATTGCATTCGGGTGCAAACACAGAATTACAAAAATAGAACACAATATATTATTTAAGGGCTTAAAAACAGTCACAAGAACTAATACGTCAACCATATTGCCACAAATTTAACAATTCATATACTAGGATCGCATTGCACCAGCAAACACTCAAACCATATTGCACACACAAAATGGCTCATATACCAGGTAAGAATATACATTAAATAGTAAATCATTTTAGGATTCACAAACACATTACTCTCTTTTAAGAGAAGGTACATTAAGA
>CM065713.1:5479472-5481972 GCA_017654935.2 Phymorhynchus buccinoides
AAAAACCACAGAAAAAACATTGGGTGGCGCGCCTCTGGCTGTGACGCGCTCTCCGGGTGGGAGCAACCCGAATTTCACAGAGACGCCTCTGTGACTATGATGTACCTAACCTAACCGAACCTAACTAACCTAACTAACCTTACCTAAACTGACCACAGAAGGTCCACGATTTTAGAGATTAGTCTAGTTGGTTGCGTTTTACATTGAGCAAAATTGTCGTCCGTCTTTTTTAAAGTTGTCTTTTTTTTTCTTTTTTTTTTTCTTTTTTTTGTTTGTTTGTTGTGTTGTTTTTTCGTGGTTTTTTTCCCCTATTATTATTCTTTTGCTGTCTCTTTATTGAATTATTTATCTACTGCTTAATTTATTTATTGCTCATCTGCCTGTCTTTATTAAATTAAAAAGGAATGGATGTATGCTAAATGTAAAATGCATGTATACGTTTGTTTATGTTTGATTCATTTATTCATAAAAAAGGTTTCTTTTAACCCTTTCACCGCCAGCCATATTTTAGCCTAAAGATTTCCATTAAATTTACCTGGGTAGAGAACAAAATCCATCTGCAGTATTGGGGATTCTTCTGTGACATAAAAATAAGGTCTATCCTTACTTCCCAAAACTAAGACAACAGGGTATTTGGATAATAGACCCCAATTTGATGCCTTTTAGTGACATAGGTGTTAAATCGCTGTGGTGCTACAATGCGACTTTGGCGGTGAAAGGGTTAAACAAAGTTTTATTGGCGTAATACATTGCAGTGTACACAAATTATTTCATGAGCACAAACAAGCTATAAGCTTATAAGCGCACTCAAAAACGTTTCAGTTACGAACATAAGGCTGCATCATGAAATTACTTGAATAGCTCAGAGAAAATTACATTGGAATAAGACAAATAAACTAAGCAAAGACCCATTTATAGCTAGAAAACAACAACAATAGAAGTAAAAAAGAAAGAAAATGAAAATAAGAAACAAAGAAAGAAAGAAAAAGAAGTACACTAAGTACACTATAAACCAACAATCAAAGAGGCTAAGTCCACATCAGTACATCTCAACAGGGCACATGTGCTATGCTATTGAATCATTATTGTAAGGTTGTTATAAAAACAAGCGCGAAATCGCAATAGTTTGTGGCACGCGGTCTATTTTTACCACTCCAATCATGAGTTACCTCCCCTGGATTTTTAATTTTAATCTGTAAACCAGAATGTTATCTCTGCACCATTTCGTAACTTTTTATATCTTTTGGAAAACATTTAAAACTATGTATCCTACTTATACTCATCAAAAGAAGCACCGCATACTCGTCGTGTCTGTTGTAGTGTCTGTATTACATATGTTTATTATTTTGTACGCTTTTAAAATACATCATTTTAAAGAGCGGCCAGAAGTGTAGCCTCGATTTGAAGTGCGACAATTTTGTCAAAATGTGCGACAATTTTGGAACGACAGACCGACAGACCGACAGACCGACCGACCGACCGACCGACCGACCGACAAAGTGAGTTATAGGTTTGTGGCTTGAGCCACAAACAAAAAAGGTTTGAAACAAACAAGAAATTATCGTCCGTCCATATTGATTTCCATCATAATATATCAATCCCCGTGTGTCGTTTGTTATTTTTCATAACTTTGACTGTATCAACCCTTTATAATACAACAATATAGCCTTCATTAATCTGACTAGAAAAACAAAAGCTTCGTAATCGTATTCGTATATTATTTTGTGTGGGTTTATTTTGTCTCAGGTGGCGTGCCTGTACTTAACATGGCTGCCGGAGGCCTGGCGGAGCATTTTCATCCAATCAAATGCAAGGAAGGCTTTCGCCCCGACAGGATGGGAGGCTGCGTTGGTGCGTTTGGGTTTAAGACCGGTGTCATGAGAAATATGTTCCCACCGTGAAATAAATACCCTTCGAAAGCGCACTAGAAGCATTCTTCTTTCATCGTGATAAATAAGTCAACTAGTATTTAAAATATTCATATTTAAGTGCTCAATCTACACGGAAAGAACCAATAAATAGAGCGGGAGGGGGTAAATCTACATTTTTGCCGAGAAATCGATGTACAACGCCATGTCACTTAGTTTCGTATTTTCCAAAATGGCGGACGATATAAACAACCTGCCGTGCATAATAAATATTAGAAAAATATCCCTGACTTCTCAATATTTAATGATGAATCTTCTGTTTTTCCTGCATGCCACAAGACGCCTCTGAATGTACTTAGGGGCCAATCTTTCCCAAACAGCAAACACTTTGAATGAGGAAAAGAGTATTTATTTCATGGGTAAAATATTTTATGCAGCACCAGTGTCACGAGAAATATGTCCTGGCGTGAAATGTGTCCTGGCGTGAAATATGTCCTGCCGTGAAATATGTCCTGCCGAGAAATATGTCCTGGCGCGAAATATGTCCTGCCGTGAAATATGTCCTGCCGTGATATATGTCCTGCCGTGAAATATGTCCTGGCGCGAAATATGTCCTGCCGTGAAATATGTCC
>CM065713.1:5486972-5489514 GCA_017654935.2 Phymorhynchus buccinoides
TGCGTGAGTGTTTGTGTATGTGTGTGTGTGTGTGCGCGCGCGTGCGTGCGCGCATGCGATAGTAAGTTTGTGTGTGTTTTATATGTGCGTATGTGTGTGTATGTGTATGTGTGTGTGTGTGTGTGTGTGTAGGTCTATCTGTCTGAGAGATTATCTGTACATGCATGTATGTCTATGCGTATGCGCGTGTGTGCGCGACCGCATGCGTGAATGGATCTGTCTATCTGCAGCCCACGACTATCAAAATGTATGCGCGTGCGTGCGTGTGTGTGTTTGTGTGTGTGTACGTGTGTGTGTGTGTGTGTGTGTGTGTGTGTGTGTGTGTGTGTGTGTGTGTGTGTGTGTGTGTGTGTGTGTGTGTGTGTGTGTGTGTGTGTGTGTGTGTGTATGTGCGTGCGCGCGCGCGTGTGCGTGTGTGTGCACCTGCGCACGCATCTATGCGTGCAGATGAAATGGGGGTAGAAGAAAAGGAAAAGAACGATGTGGGCGATGATGAAGAAGAAGAAAAACAAGACGACGACATAGAGGACGACGACGACGACGAGGAGGAGGAATATTATGCTGATGAAGAAGAGGGTGACGATGATTACGGAGATGAAGAATACGATGATTATGAAGATGAGGAATACGATGGATATGAAGAAGAAGAGGAGGAGGAGGAGGAGCAGGAGGCGGGGGAGTTGGAGTATCCAGCCCCTCCCTATTTCTACAACGATCTTGATGAAGGTAAGGCACAATGTCAGCTTCCTGTTGCTTCGCGTTGGGGGGGTTTTAATGTGAAGAAACTAACAACAACAAAAATAGGGTAAGACGGGGGTAAAAAGCCCATGGGCGGGGTATAGAAGCCCCATGCCAATTATCTCATGAAATAAAGAAAATGTCAGTCACATTTTGCCCATGAGACGAGCGTTAATGTTTAGCATTCGTCTCATGGGCAAATTTGATTGAAATTTTCTTCATTTCGTGAGATAATTGGCATGGGCTTCTTACCCGCCCATGGGCTTTTTGCCCGTCTTCCCCTACTTATTAAATAGGCCTAAAAGCCTAACCACACTGGGCACACACGATACGATTCACTACGATCGGATTTTGACATTTTTGTGAGGCATGGTTGACGTGAAATTCTACTACTGTCTAAAATGAAACCCTACTAGCCACGTTCACTATAACTTGTTGTCTCCCTTACACGAATCTGATTAAATATCTTAACTTTTGGAACGGATTTTTTTTTTCAGTCGTGTATTGCGGTCTACATGAGAATGATGAACCGAACCGAAAATAGCGGCGTTATTTTTTAGACAGAAGTGTTGTTTCACGTGAATCAATGACTCACAGCCATTTGCAGACAGATTGTTTCAGTTTGTCTGTCTGTCGCTCTAACCCGGGCTATATTGTGTTAATGGTAACGTTGTTGTTCAGTATAATAACGATGTGACCAGCATTAGTATAATTCATTCGTTCGAATATGTGTGTGTGGAGTGTGTGTGTGTGTGTGTGTGTTGTGTGGTGTGTGCGTGTTTTGTTTGTGCGTGTTTGCGTGTGCGTTCGTGCGTGCGTGCTGCGTGCGTGCGTGCGTGTGGCGTGCGTGTGTGTGGCGTGCGTGTGTGTGTGTATGTGTGTAAAAGTGTGTGTGTGTGTGTGCGTGTGTGTGTAGTGGTGTGTTGCTGAATGTGTGGTGTGTGTGTGTGCGTGCGTGTGCGTGCGGCTTGCTATTTGTGGTGTGGTTTGTGTAGAGAGATGAGAGAGAGAGAGAGAGAAGAGCGAAGAAGGCGTAGAGACAGGCGAGAGGAGAGCGGGCGTGTGAGCGTGTGTGTGTGTGTGTTGTGTGTGCGTATGCTGGTTGTGTGTGTGTGGTGAGTATGGCGCGTGGCCTGTGTGTGTGTGTGTGTGTGTGTGTGTGTGTGTGTGTGTGTGTGTGTGTGTGTGGTGTGTGTTGTTGTGTGTGTGTGTGCGCGCGTGTGCTTGCTTGCGCGTGCCTGTGTGTGTGCGTATGCGCGTGCCTGTGTGTGTGCGTATGCGCGTGCCTGTGTGTGTGTGTGCGCGCGCGCGCGTGCTGTGTGTGGTTTTAAATGGAAAATATAGACTCAGAATAAATGTGTTTGGGTTTTTTTCAAATGATTTGTTCCTCAGACTGATAACAGAGCCTTTATCCATCTGACGACGCAGGAAAACCCGTTCCGAAGGCCGCGCAACACTGGAGAGCTGCGTTGCTGTGGCTGCGGCTTGGATGCTGAGATGATGATGATTGTCAATAATCAGCCCTATCCCGACTTGTAGACACATTATACCACCGGCAACTCTAGAACAACAGTTACCCCTACCCGCCGAGCTATGGCCGCTCTCTCACGAGCCAGAACCGATATATCATGTTCGAGAAATACCTAACGGGTGGTCAGGTCGAAACTACATACGTTCGGAAGATAACAGTTATTCGTTGATCGCCTGGCACCACACCACCGTTCCGTTATCACACGTCGGAGTCGACAATAACGTTCGCGAGCACACACACACGGTCCGGATCTCGATAATAACGGTTCTTTTT
>CM065713.1:5490014-5497514 GCA_017654935.2 Phymorhynchus buccinoides
GAGAGGAGGAGAGAGAGGGACAGGGAGAGAAGAGAGAGAGAGGAGAGAGAGAGAGAGAGAAGAGACTCAGACCAGACTCAGACTCAGAAACTTTATTTTGCAAAGGAAAAGAAGTGGTTCTAGGCATGCAATAATGCATACATAACTACTACTTAGAAAGAGAGTAGAGAAGAGGAGAGAGGAGTGAGAGAAGAGAGAGAGATGAGAGAGAGAGAGAGGAGACAGGGAGATCATGAGACAGAAGCGCACGAAGAACAGACAGACAAGACAGACAGATAGAGAGAGAGAGGAGAGAGAGAGAGAGAGAGAGAGAGAGAGATAGAGAGAGAGAGAGACATATAGAGACAGAGAGAGAGAGAGCAGACAAATAGACGACAGACAGATTTAACTTATACTCTTTATTCAAAACGTACTTGTCAACATTCCTTGTATGTGTCCGGTTTTGTTAGTTGTTTCACTGGTCTCTCCCCTCGCTGCGTACAGCCGACGCATTCAGATTTCGGAGGAGCTCAAAAGAAAAATTATTTTGAAGATTTTTTTAAAAAAAAGGCAGGAGAATGTGGCCAATAAGTCACAAAGATAGTAGATGACACAAAGCAAGGGAAAGGCAGAGTGGCAGATTTTACCAGAACTATCAAGTAGGTGCTGGAACTATTTTTTGCGCAGACCCCCCCCGGTATCCCCCGTGGGAGAGACTCGTTTAGGGGGCGGGGTCGTCCAGCTCCCCGCATGGAGGCACGAGGCTTCCACCCACTGCCGGCCAGGAGATAGTAATCATGAAAACGGAGATACATAGAGTCAGTGATACAATCATAGAGACAGGAAACACATAGAAATCGGGGGCACATCTTTACCTAACCCCAAAACAGCAAACTTTTTAAACTCTTGCCCTAAAAAAAGAACTGGTTTTTAATTACAATATAATTCTCACTAAGCCAATAACAAGACATTTCGAAATAGATCAGGTTCAGAAATATGGCTAGGGAGGGGGGAGGGGGGGGGGGGGGGGGGGGGGGGGGGGAGGGGGGGGGGGGGGGGGGGGGGGGGGGGGGGGGGTGGGGGGGGGGGGGGGGGGGGGGGGAGGCGGGGGGGGGGGGGGGGGGGGGGGGATTCACGCAACCACCAAAATAAAGAGTATGACCTTAAGCAAAATAGTTAATTAAAATAATCAAAAGGAAAACATAGTAACATTATTTTCCCTCAGGAAATAGATATGGAGATAGAGTTCTGTAGAATATTCGATTCTTTTTTTAGGTCTATTCAATTGTACCACTGGCTGGCTTTCGGAAGGAGGAGGAGAGTTGACATTTTGTAAACGTTATCTGGGTTTGGTCTTTGTTTCTCTTCTTCGGTAAGATCAAATTTATCGAATTGTTTTTTTTTTTTTTTTTTTGTTTGTTTTTGTGTTTTGTCTGTTTTTTTGGTTTTTTTTTTTATTTGTGTAGTCACAAAAACAACACGTGCTCTGTGAAATTCGGGCTGCTCTCCATTTGGAGAGCGCGTCGCCGCAAGCACAGCGCCTACCCATTTTTTAAGGGTCGGTATTGGCGTGAAATCTGCTACATGGGCTTGCATGAGGTTTGGCTTAGGTAGTTTAAGGCTGCTCTTGGGTTGTTGTGTTGTTAGGGCAGGCGCGGTTGCGGCTGTTGTGTCTCTGGGCTGAGCCTATCAGCACACATTTTGATAATGATTATGATGATGATGATGTGTTGTATGATTGTGAGTGATGGCTTGTGTGATGATAGATGTATGAATGGTTAATGGTGGTCGATAGATATGATGATGATGATGATGATGTATTGGTTATGATGATGATGCTGGTGATGTTTGATGAGTGATGATGATGTGTGATGGTGGTGATGATGACGATGATGATGGATGGTAAAGATGATGATGATGATGATGACGAAAATGATGATGATGATGATGATGATGGTGATGAGAGTGATGATGATGGTGATGAGAATGATGATGATGATGAACGTCTGATGTTATTAGAACTGATGGGTGATGATGGATTGGTGTATGGATTGATGGTGATTGATGGGGATGATGTATGATATTTGATTGGTAGATTTGTGATGGGTTGATGTAATATGGATGATGGAACTTAATCATCAGGTGTAGATGATGATGTTGATGATGGGTGATGAAATGATGGGATGATGATGGTTGTGATCGATAGGATGGTGAGTGGTGTGAGTGATGGTGATGATGATGATGATGGTGATGTGATAATGGTGATGATGATGATGTGATGATGACGATGACGATGATGATAGTGATGATGGCTAGGGAATGAATAGGGTATGATGAATGATGATGATGATGACGATGATGATGATGATGTTGATGATGATTTTTATGATGATGTTGATGATGATGATGACTATGATGATTATGATGATGATTATGAAGATGTTGATGAGGGTGATGGATGGATGGAAACATGATGGACTATGATGACGACGACGACGATGATGAGTGATGATGATGATGAGGTGAATGATGATGACGATGATGATGATGATGAATGATGTGATGATGATGATGATGATGATGATTATGTAGATGAGGCTTGGTTAGTTGTGGAAATGTGGCTAGGTTGGGTTTTCCTTTGGAAAATTATGCGAAGGCATCTTAAAAATAATAAAAAATACATCGTACCTTTCGAGCAACTATGCAAAGAATCGTCTACACACAAACACACACACACACACACACACACACACACAACACCACACACGCACAAACGCACGCACGCACGCAGCGCACACCGCACACACACACGCACGCACACACGCACACACACACACACTACACACACACACACACACACACACACGCACACACACACGCACACGCACACCACACACACACACACACACACACACACACACCCACACACTAACACACGCACGCACACACACACACAATGTACACACACACACACACACAACACACACACACACACACACACACACACACACGCACACACGCACACACACACACAATGTACACACACACACACACACACGCACTGCAACACACACACACAATGTACACACACACACAACACACACAACACACACACACACACACACACACACACACAACACACACACACACACAATGTACACACACACACACACACGCACGCACACACCGAAAAAGTGTACGAACAAATGTATTCATAGATTGCTTCTTTTTTTTTTTTTCAATTATTATTATTATTATTATTAATTATTATTATTATTATTATTATTATTATTATTATTATTATTATTCATTTATTGATCTGTTTATGTTGGGGGGTTTTTATGATTCATTTATCCATTTTCACCTTGTAGTGGTAACATTGGCGTTCGATTTTTTTGATTTTTTTTTTTAACAAAGTTGCCGACGCCATGAAGATGGCAGGAACAGTGACCTCCCTTTGTTTACTGCTGGTCTGTTTTGGAGCTCGCGGGTACGTGAGTTATTGTTCTTTGCGTTCCCCTAGAGTTGACCCTCCCTCTCTCTCGTGTATGGGATTTAGGGCGCTTTGCTCACAAATGGCTTGTGTGTGTGTTGGGGGGGGGGGGGTATGTGTATGCTTGCATGTGTATGGTCATAATTATATGAGTATAAAATGTGTGCGCAGGAAAAAAATGTGTTTCGCTAAGAGAGAGAGTGTGTGTGTGTGTGTGTGGTGTGTGTGTGTGTGTGTGTGTGTGTGGTGTGTGTGTGTGCGTGTGCGTGTGTGCGCGTGCGTGCGTGCATGTTGTGTGTGTGTGTGTGTGTGTGTGTGCGCGCGTGTGCGTGTGCGCGCGTGTGTGCGCGTGCGCGTGTGCGTGTGCGTGCGTCCGTGAGTGTTTCAATGCTGATTGTAAAGCGCTTTGTGCTCGATAAAAAGCGCTATTTATATATATATAAATATCCGTTTATTAGGAATCCATCCTATTACATAGGGCAGAATCCTATTCTTTTGTACAAAAAAAATTTCTTCTTTATTATGATTATTATAAATGACTTTTATTACTGGTTGACGTTAGCATATACAGCTAAGGGCCAATACTAAATCAGTAAATGAGAGCTATACAACAAATGATTTACGTGTACGAATTGTGTGTGCTTCTCCAATGCTATACTGGCTGATTCACAGTTCATGTATGTAAGGATAATTATTGTTTTGTTTCCCCTTGGTCTCTCCCAAATTTACAAATTTGTTAACTTATTGATTCATTATTATTATTATTATTATTATTATTAATTATTATTATTATTATTATTATTATTATTATTATTATTAATTTTTGTTTTGTTCCAACACTTAAAACTCTTGTTTGTATTCACAGTTTTATATTGGTTTAAGCGCAGTCTCCATCTGTTCAATCAATTGTGCAATTATGATGTTAATTTAACCCTTTCACCGCCAGCCATTTTTCATAACAAATTCTCCATTAAATGTACCTGGGTAGAGAACAAAATCCAACTGCAGTATTGGGGATTCTTCTGTGACATATATAAAATAAGGTCTGTCCTTACTTCCCAAAACTAAGACAATAGGGTCTTTGGATAACAGACCCCAATTTGATGCCGTTTAGTGACATAGGTGTTAAATCACTGTGGTGCTAAAATGCGACTTTGGCGGTGAAAGGGTTAAGGAGCACGGTATAAGCTTCGAGCTTGTTGTTGCTCTAATTGTCTTTCTGTTTGATCGTTTCCGAGTGAGTGAATAAAGATTTGTTTAAACCAAATGATTTAGAGCAGTATTTGAATGTTACGGTAACTGCTGAGTTCTTTTGTGGAAGACCATGGCTTCTCAAACGAGGGTGGGGGTGGGGAGAGGGGGGGGGTATTTTGCACCGGCTGAAGTGCTGCAGCCAAAGGGACGGGTTGGCCTTAATATAGAAGCACTCTTTATCGCCATTTTGTCCTCAAATCGCTTCGGCCGAGAGAGTGGGGATGTACCCTGGGCAAGGCTTCTCCGCTATCAGTAAACAAATGTTAACCCAGCCCGCCGGAATAGCAGCTGCTCCCTCTGCTATCTGGCAGTCATAGTCGGAAACGACTGACTGGCGTGCACATATAACGCGTATTTCGTGGGTCGCGAAAAGTTGAAGTGACCTTGACCTTGACCTTTGATATAAAAAAATATTAATTCGTGGGTAGGAGTCTTTCGGGTGAGACAATAAACCGAGGTCCCGTGTGCTCATGCACTTAGCACGCGTTAAACCCAGTGGCAACGGAACAGTTGTCATTTGGTCAAAATTTACACCCCCCCCCCCCCCCCTCCCTTCCTTCCTCATCATTCACACAAAAATGGCATGCAAAAAAAACACAAAAAAAACATTGGGTGGCGCGCCTCTGGCTGCGACGCGCTCTCCAGGTGGGAGCAACCCGAATTTCACAGAGACGCCTCTGTGACTATGTATGTACCTAACCTAACCTAACCTAACTAAATAACTAACCTTACCTAAACTGACCACAGAAGGTCCACGATTTTAGAGATTAGTCTAGTTGGTTGCGTTTTACATTGAGCAAAATTGTCGTCCGTTTTTTTTTTTTAAGTTTTTGTTTGTTTGTTTGTTTGTTTGTTTGTTTGTTTGTTGCGTTGTTTGTTTGTTTGTTTGTTTGTTTGTTGTTGTGTTGTTTTTTCGTGTTTTTCCCCTATCATTATTCTTTTGCTGTCTCTTTATTGAATTATTTATCTACTGCTTAATTTATTTATTGCTCATCTGCCTGTCTTTATTAAATTAAAAAGGAATGGATTGATGCTAAATGTAAAATGCATGTATACGTTTGCTTATGTTTGATTCATTTACTCATAAAAAAGGTTTGTTTTAAACAAAGTTTTATTGACGTAATACATTGCAGTGTACACAAATTATTTCATGAGCACAAACAAGTTATAAGCTTATAAGCGCACTCAAAAACGTTTCAGTTACGAACATAAGGCTGCATCATGAAATTACTTGAATAGTTCAGAGAAAATCACATTGGAATAAGACAAATAAACTAAGCAAAGACCCATTTATAGCTAGAAAAAAACAACAACAATAGAAGTAAAAAAGAA
Organism: Phymorhynchus buccinoides; assembly: GCA_017654935.2. Classification (NCBI taxonomy): domain Eukaryota; kingdom Metazoa; phylum Mollusca; class Gastropoda; order Neogastropoda; family Raphitomidae; genus Phymorhynchus; species Phymorhynchus buccinoides. The sequence continues at coordinate 5,496,073 of CM065713.1, forward strand.
AGAAAAGGAAAATAAGAAACTAAGAAAGAAAGAAAAAGAAGTACACTAAGTACACTATAAACCAACAATCAAAGAGGCTAAGTCCACATCAGTACATCTCAACAGGGCACATGTGCTATGCTATTATTATTGTAAGGTTGTTATGAAAAAAGGTTTGAAACAAACAAGAAATTATCGTCCGTCCATATTGATTTCCATCATAATATATGAATCCCCGTGTGTCGTTTGTTATTTTTCATAACTTTGACTGTATCAACCCTTTATAATACAATAATATAGCCTTTATTAATCTGACTAGAAAAACAAAAGCTTCGTAATCGTATTCGTATCTTATTTTGTGTGGGTTTATTTTGTCTCAGGTGGCGTGCCTGTACTTAACATGGCTGCCGGAGGCCTGGCGGAGCATTTTCATCCAATCAAATGCAAGGAAGGCTTTCGCCCCGACAGGATGGGAGGCTGCGTTGGTGCGTTTGGGTTTAAGACCGGTGTCACGAGAAATATGTTCCCACCGTGAAATAAATACCCTTCGAAAGCGCACTAGAACCATTCTTCTTTCATCGTGATAAATAAGTCAACTAGTATTTAAAATATTCATATTTAAGTGCTCAATCTACACGGAAAGAACCAAGAAATAGAGCGGGAGGGTGTAAATCTACATTTTTGCCGAGAAATCGATGTACAACGCCATGTCACTTAGTTTCGTATTTTCCACAATGGCGGACGATATAAACAACCTGCCGTGCATATAATAATAAATATTAGAAAAATATCCCTGACTTCTCAGTATTTAATGATGAATCTTCTGTTTTTCCTGCATGCCACAAGACGCCTCTGAATGAGGAAAAGAGTATTTATTTCATGGGTAAAATATTTTATGCAGCACCAGTGTCACGAGAAATATGTCCTGGCGTGAAATATGTCCTGCCGTGAAATATGTCCTGCCGTGAAATATGTCCTGCCGTGAAATATGTCCTGGCGCGAAATATGTCCTGCCGTGAAATATGTCCTGCCGTGAAATATGTCCTGGCGCGAAATATGTCCTGCCGTGAAATATGTCCTGGTGTGAAATATGTCCTGGTGTGAAATATGTCCTGCCATGAAATATGTCCTGCCGTTAAATATGTCCTGGCGTGAAATATGTCCTGCCGTGAAATATGTCCTGCCGTGAAATATGCCTGGTGCGAAATATGTCCTGGCGTGAAATATGTCCTGCCGTGAAATATGTCCTGGCGTGAAATATGTCCTGCCGTGAAATATGTCCTGGCGTGAAATATGTCCCGGTCACCGTAATAGTAGCCTGTGCGCGTGCGCCACAACCGTACCGATAACTATTTTATAAAACGTAGAGATTTAAATGCTCAATCTACACGGAAAGAACCGGGAGAAATACAGCGGGAGAGTGTTTATAATCTACATCCTTGCCGAGAAATCGATGTACAAAC
>CM065713.1:5515014-5519685 GCA_017654935.2 Phymorhynchus buccinoides
CAAACAGACAAACCTTGATTTTTTCGTTGTTGAAACACACTGATAACTCTATGTGAGGCATTATTTCATTTTACACCGAACTATTGTAATTTTGAGCAAATTTGAACACGGACGGACGGACGGACCAAAGTGAAGGCAAAAACAATACCAGTCTACGCTTCGCGACTGGTAATTACCTCTGTGAATTAATCAGTAACATGTAAATGCGTTCCTAAGCTATCTTGTGCACTGAACTTCTCATCGAAAATCATCTCATCACCCTAAAAAACAAGAATAAATTAATGCGACGTCCAGTCCGTGATCTAAAGGTATTCCCCCACTAAATTTAGAATGACGAGTGGACTCCTTTGCGTGTCGTCACTTCCGTGCTCGAAAATGGAACATCTGCCGTTCTATGTCCCACCTTTCTACTACTACCCTTTTAGAATATATTTGCTACTACTACGACACTAGGGCCTGTGGCTCAGACTCCGTTTCTGGGAAATGAAAAACTGAAAGTTGGTATACCCTGTGTGTGATTAATAATGAATAAATGGCTTTTGTGTGATGTCAACGAACAATTATGCTGTCCATTTTCTACTTCCTTGAAATACAAAAAACAAGTAGTCATAACAGATAACTGATATTTACTACTCATACAATGATTTTTTCTTCATATCTCTCTCTCTCTACTCTCCTCTCTCTCTCTCTCTTCTCTCTCTTCTCCCTCTCTCTCTCTCTCTCCTTCTCTCTCTCTCATCCTCTCTCTCTCTCCACACTACACACACACAACAGCACACGCACACTCACACACGACTCGCGCCGCGCCCTGCGCGCGACACACGAATGTGCACACACAGATCAACTTTTTTTAACATGAAAAATAAGTATTTAATCCGCTGGGAATTCACACGTCCCTGTCTTCAAAAATGCAAACGAAAAACATATCATGTTAATGTTTTCTTTCAGTTTGAACATAAACACATCGCCTCCCTCCTCCTCTCCATCCTCACTTCTCATCTCAATTAGTCATAACAGATCAACTGATATTTATTCGTACACTAAGCTTCGCTGATCTTCATCTCCTCTCTATCTCGCTCTCATCTCTCTCTCTTCTCTACTCTCTCTCTCTCTCTCTCCCTCTCACTCTCTCTCTCTCTCCCTCTTTCTCTCTCTCCTTCTCTTCTCTCTCTCTCTGAATCTCTCTCTCTCATACCACCACCACACTCACGTGCATGCCCAGCATGCGCTACACATAGATAAACTTCGTTACATGAAAAATAAGTATTAAATGCTGAGAGTACCACAAGTCCCTGTCTTCAAAAATGACTGGAAACGGAAAGCATAGTCACTTTTAACTCAAACAACAGAGCTAAAATCATTCAGATAAAAACAAATCAAACACGTCATTCAATAAAATCCATATATCACCCCAATTCAGCATGCAGAGATATGGCTCTGTTGCTCTCGAAGTCACGTCTGTGAAAGCATGTCCATGCACACTCGGTCAAAGACAGATTTTAGAATTCAAAACAATTGTTTGTGCAGCTGACATCTGTCATCTCTCGTGACGTCTCAGACTTTGTCGATTGTTTTGAAGTGTGCATGGCCTGTCAGCCACAGAGCAAACTAATGGCTTCGGTCCTATCATGGGTGCCAAGCATTGCAGCTGCTAGATTTTCTCTTTGAAGCAAAGGACTTCTTTCGCGCATTTCTCAACACCTTCATATGTCCAGGCCCCCATTATCTGTCGTTGGCTCCGTTCATTTGCCCCTTGCCCCTTGGCCATGGATCTTCTCATACCTCTTGGCGCACTTGAAAACACCACTTGATCTTGACAAGTCCGCGGCAGCGGAACAGTCTTTGAAGGCTTTGAGCGTGTCTGTTGACCCACATGGGGATCATGAATCAACAACTCACAGTTACCCTGCTCGTTTGAGTATACTCGCAAAAAAAAGTGCATCGTTGTATAAACACCTGATCTTTCGCTCTAGCCACCAACCATCGGAAATAATCATGCTGCACAATCTTCGACACAGGCGGTAACTCATTTCTATTCAGCTCCTTCCACCACCGACAGAGTATCGACCACTCTCTCTCGACAACACGTGTTTACACATCTCTGGGCACAAATTCTTTGGTCCATCGCGTACTGGGGTCGAGGTTAAAGGTCCACTACGTGATGTGTCCACTTCCACCTCGGCACTAATATCCAACACGCTAATCTCAATCACAGAAAGCTCCATCTTCACCAGGCGTCGAAAGCTCTTCTCGGGTTTCTCCTTTGTATTTCATCTCTCTCTCAAAAAAAGAATATCTCCTCCTCTCGGCGTCCACATCTCTCTTCCTCTCTCCCCAAGTTTCCCCTCTCTCGTCATCGCGCGCTCCTGTTATCTCATCTTTAGATCCCTCTTTTTTTCCCACGCTTCCAGCACCGATCTTTTCTTCCTTCCCCGTCCCCCTGCAGGTTACCAATCGTCTCTCTCCTCTCTCTCTCCCAGGTCGCCGCTCTTCTTCTCCGAAATGTTCTCTCCATCCTACTACATCATCCCACTCTGACCTGTCTCCTTCACCTCCCTTATTTTCCTCTCCTCTCGTCGATCTTAGAATCTGTCCTCTAAATCTCGGCCTCTCCCCTTCCTTGGGCCATCCTCCCTCTCATTCTCTCTACGCATATTCTCTCACGGTCTTCTCTCCTAAAAAGCAGGTAATCGGTACTCTTGGGGTGTCTACCTCTCTACCATCGTCTCCCTTCTCTCACCTCCTCTACTCTTCCTCGTCATCTGCCCTCACACATCCATGACAAGCTCTCTCTCTCTCTCTCGCATACCTCTCTCCTGCTCTCCCTTCTCTCGTCTTGAAGAGTCTCTTCTCTCTCGTTCGCTCTCTCGCTCGTCTCTCTCTCATCTCACTCCGGGTAGTCTCCCATCCACTCTCACTCACTCTCACTCTCTCTCATCCTCATCTCGCTCTGCTCGTCTCTCTCTCTCTCTAGCTCATCTCTCTCTCTCTCTGACTCTCTCTCCATCTCTCTCTCTCTCCTCGTCGTCTCCTCTCCTCTCTTCTCCGCTGGTCTACCTTCCTCTCACCTCCGTCTCCCTCTTCTCTCTCTCCTCCTCGTCTCATCTCTCTCTCTCTCATCTCTCCGTCTGTCTCTCTCTCTCGCTCTCATCTCTCGTCTCTCTCTCTCTCTCTCTCCGTCTCTCTCTCTCTCTTCTCTCTCGGCCCTCTCTCGCTCCATCTCTCTCCTCTCCGTCTCTCTCCTCTCTCTCTCTCTCTCTCCTCTCTCTCTCGTCTCTCTCATCTCTCCCTCTCTCTCTCTCTCTCTCTCCGTCTCTCCTCTCTCTCCTCCTCTCGCCTCTCTCTCTCTCTCTCTCTCTCAAAATCTCTCTCTTCTCTCTCTCTTCTCTCCTTTCCTCGTCTTCGTCTCTCTCTCTCTCCGTCTTCTCTTCCTCTTCTCCTCTCTCTCTCTCCTCTCGCGTCTCTCTCTCTCTCTCTCTCCGTCTCCGCTCTCTCTCTCGTCTCTCTCTCTCCGTCTCTCTCTCGTCTCTCTCTCTCTCCTCAACGTCTCTCTCTCTCTCTCTCTTCTCTCTCCTCTCTCATCTCTCTCTCTCTCTCTCTCCGTCTCTCTCTCTCTCCGGTCTCTCTCTCCCTTCTCTCTTCCTCTGTCTCTCTCGTCTCTTCCTCTCTCTCTCTCTCTTCTCGTCTCTCTCTCCTCTTTCTCTCTCTCTTCTCTTCTCTCTCTCTCTCTCTCCGTTCTCTCTCTCTCTCTCTCCGTCTTCGCTCTCTCTCTCCGTCTCTCTCTCTCTCTCTCGTCCGCTCTCTCTCTCTCCGCTCTCTCTCTCCCGTCTCTCTCTCTCTCCTCTCTCTCTCTGTCTCTCTCTCTCTCTCTCTCTCTCTCTCCGTCTCTCTCCTCTCTCTCTCTCCGTCTCTCTCTCTCTCTCTCTCTCTCTCTCTCGTCCGTCTCTCTCTCTCCTCTCTCTCTCTCACGTCTCTCCTCTCTCCTCTCTCATCTCTCTCTCTCCTCTCTCTCTCCGTTCTCTCCTCTCTCTCTCCCGTCTCTCTCCAGCATCCCATCCTCTCTCTGTCCCGGTCTTCTCTCTCTCATCTCTCTCCTCTCTCTCATCTATCTCATCTCTCTCTCTCTCTTCTCGCTCTCCGTCTCTCTCGCTTCTCTCTCTCTCCATCCAAGGAGGACTCTCTCTCTCCGTCTCTCTCCCTCATCTCTCCTCTCTCTCTCCTCTCCTCATCTCTCTCTCTCGCTCTCCTCTCTCTCTTCTCCGTCTCATCCTCTCTCCTCTCCTTCCTCTCTCTCTCTCTCCTCATCTCCTCTCTCCATCCTCGAGGTCCTCCATCACTCTTCCTCTCTCTTCTCTCTCCTCTCCTCTCTCTTCTCGTCTCATCCGTCTCTCTCCTCTCATCTCTGCCGTCCTCTCTCTCTCTCATCCTCCTTCCTCCACTCCTTCCTCTTCCGTCTCCTCTCCTCTCTCTCACCTCATCTCTCTCTCGTCTCCCGGTCTCTCTCCCTCATCTCATCTCGGTCTGTCTCGATCTCGTCATCTCTCTCTCTTCGTATCTCCTCATTCCCTCTCTCTCTCTCTTTCTCTCCCGTCTCTCCCCCCTCTCTTCTCTCTTCTCCTCTCTCTTTCTCCTCTCTCTCTCTCTTCTCCTCTCTCGTCTCTCTCTCTCTCG
>CM065713.1:5520185-5525185 GCA_017654935.2 Phymorhynchus buccinoides
CTCGTGCTCTCTCTCGCCTCTCTGCTCGTCTCGCTCTCTCTTCATCTCTGTGGTGTGTTGTTGTGTTCCTCTCTGTGTCTCCTGTCTCCTCGTCTCTTCTCGTCTCTCTCCCTACCGTCAAATCTCTCAGTCTCTCGAAGTCCTCTCTCTCTCTCTCTTCAATCTGTATTTGGAGTCTCTCTCTCCATAAACTCTCCTCTCTCATCGCTCTCTCATCCTCCACCTTCTGTTCCGCTCTGTGTCCTCCACTCTGTCTTCCCCTGTCTCCTCCTCCTCTCAATTCTCTCGTCTACTCCCTCGCGTAATCTGACTACAACCATGTTCCTCCTCTCCTCTCCTCATCTCTCTCTCTCTCAGCTCATTCACATCTATCTCATCTCCCATGCCACCCCCGCCACTCGAAATCACTCTCTCATCATCTCATCCTCTCCTCCTCTCCTCTCTCTCCTCTCCTCTGTATTTGAATCTCTCAATCTCACTCTCTCTCCCCCCCCTCCCCCCCCCCCTCCCTCTCTCCACCTCTCTCGGTCCTCCTACTCTCCTCTCTCTCACTCTCACTCTCCATCCGTCTCTCTTCTCCTATACTCCTCTCTCCTCTCTGTGTGTGGTGTGTGATGTGTGTCATGTCCTCACTCTGTAGTCTCCTGATCTTCCCTGTCCTGTCTCTCTATTCCTCCTCCTCCTCCCTCAGTCTCTCATCTCCCGCTTACTCACCTCCCTCTCACGTCTCTCGTCTTCTCTCCCCTCTCTACAGCAAGAAACTCCTCATCCTCATAGTACTTTGGATATATCAATCTCTACCTCCTCTCTCTCTCCACTGTCACTCTCTCTCTCAGAAATCTCTACACCCTCTCTCTCACTTCCAACTCATCGTCTCCGTTCTCTCTTTCTCTCCTCCCTCTCTGTATGATTTACCCTCTCTGTGTGTGTCTCCACTTCTCTTCTCATCTCTTGTCTCTCTCTCTCTTCCATCTCTCGTCTCAATCGTACTCTCTCCACTCAAACTCCACCCTCCTCAACGTCTACTCCTCTCTTCTTCTCTCATCTATCTCCTCTCGTCACCTCTCTCTCTCTCTCTCGTCCGTCTCCTCTCCCCAATTCACTCCATCTCCTCCCATCTCTCCCTCTCTCAGCTCTCAATCTCTTCTCTACCATCTCGACTTAACCTCCCCATCTCCTCGATCAATCTCCTCTTCTCTGTCCTCTCTCTTCCTCATCTATCGACAATCTCATCTCCGCTCATCACTTAGTGTGTTCCTCTCTGTCGGAATCCTCTGTCCTAGCTCTGTCTGTCTGTCTGTCTCTCTCTCTCTCATCCTCGATCTCATCTCTCTCCTCTCTCTCACTCTTCTCCGCTCTCTTCCACCTCTCCAATATCTCACTCTGCAAATCCCTCTCTGCTCCTATTCTCTAATCTCTCATCCATCTGTGAATTTTGGGCATCTCTACTCTCTCTCACTCTCATCTCTCATCTCATCATCTCTCTCTCTCTCTCCATAACTCAATCTCGTCTCTCCACCTCTCTCTCTCTCCTCTCTCTCTCTCGCTACATCAATCACTAATCGTAACTCATTTACTCTCTCTCTCTCATCTCTACAACTCATCTCCTTCTCACACTACCATCTCACGCTCATCTTCAATCATCATACTCTCTCCCTGGTACGTCGAGCTCCTCACTCAATCTCAAAGATCAATCTCCGACTCTCCAACTGTAGTTGTTCCCCTCTCTATCTGTGTTCCTCTTGATCTGTCCCATCTCTATCTCTCCCTGAACTCTCTCCATCTATCCTCCCTGTCTCTACTCTCTACCCATCTCCAGCTCATCTCCTCATCCCTCTCTCCAAGTCCTTCTCCTCTGTCTCTGTCCTCCAACTCTCACCTCTAAGTATTTGTCATCTCAGATTACACTTCAACACCTCTCAGCTAATCCTCTCTCTCGTCTCAAATCTCTCAAATTTCTCCTCCCCTCACTCAGCCACTCTCTCTCTTCTCTTCATACTCTCTCTCCATCAATCTCCTCCACTCTCTCTCCGCAACTCCTCTCCTCCCATCTCCTCAACCCCTCGTCTTCATCCTCCAGCCATCCTCTCCTCGTCACTCCTCTCTCTCTCCTCGAAAGTAAAATACCAGGTCAACCTCTCTCTCTCTCTCGATCCTAACTGCCTCTCAATCTCAAACCAACTTCATCTCTCTCACTCTCCTCAAATAACCGTTCACACAAAGACATCATCTCTCGCCAATCTCCAACATCATACACAATCATCACCGTCTCATCTCTCTCGAACAACGCTCGTGTCTGTTACATATCTCTTCTGCTTAATCTTCTTCTAATCAACACACACACCAACTCCCCCACCAAAAAAGAAAAAAAAAAATCTCTCACTCTCCATCCTCTCTCGTCCTCATCCTCCCTATCCTGCCTCTTCACACCCAACACCACACATCAACCAACCTCTTCTTCTTCCATCTCTTTCTCTCTTCACTTCCACAAATCCTCTCATCTCACTCTCCCTCGCTCCACCCCCGTTCTCTCTCTATCCTACCACACCTCCACCCTCAACCCCAGCTCAATCTCTCGTGCTCTTCTCTGCTCTCAAACATCTTCTCTTTCTTTCCTCCTCTCTTCTCCCTTTCTCTCTCTTCCTTCATCTCAACTCTCCTCCTCATCAATCCTTAAATGGCTCTCTCTCTCCGTCATCTGTCGTATCCTCATGGTCTACTGCTCTCTCCCAATCGGATTTCTGTCTCATCTACAACGTCCTGTCGATTTTTCATGGAGACCAGGCCTGTCAGTATACATTATACCCCAGCTCAAATGTAATAGAAGTGTTCCTGGCAATGGAATATAATAAAATAGAAGAAAAAACTCAAGAGACAATAAAGTAAAGACATACAGTGTATATTCTGCATATATCATAAACTTTTAAATTTTCATATAACTTGCTTATTCTCTCCAATAAGAATCTTTTTTTTTATTAATAAAAAAAAAAAGTGATTATTTATCCTCTGGGTTGTCAAGAACAACCATACATTTCAACTGTTTATAATGGCGAGTTTCAAGTTAGTTATGTTTCACGACATTTTTTATATATTTATAAATCGATTATGTCAGTGTTTATCACGGCACAGGATACAGTTTCCCTGTCAGTATGAGCGCAAATTCCCATGCTGCCCGTGATGGCGCCTAACTAACAATAGTCGCCCTAGATAGGACCCAGCATGTCCGGTTCGGCTGCATACAAAAAAAAAAAAAAAAAAAAAATTCCAGAATTTTGTAGAACAAGAGGCAGGAGAATGGAACAATAAGTCAGAGTATTATATTATCTAGGAGGAAGTTAGAAGCGTAGAACTCGCGCAGAAGGTGCGGAACTATTGTTCGAAAGATACCCCTACTCACACACACACACACACACACACACACCCACACACACGCGCGCACGCGCGCGCGGCGCGCGCCACTACGCACGCACACACACACACACACACACCCACACACACACACGCACACAAACACACACACACACACGCACGCACACACACACACACACACACACACACACACACACACACACACACACGCACGCAATGCTTTTCTTCTGATTACAAAGTACCTCTGATCCATACTGGTTATAGAGTTGGTTGACACATAAGCTTGGACAACAGGTGTTTGGGAGAACATGTGTGTATGTCACCCCGGCCCGACGGCTGCACGCTTCTAACGCATGTACGATGGCTGCACGCTTCTAAACGCCTGCAGAAGGTGGAAGGTTGGTGTCTCGAAAAACTCGTTAGAAATGCATGTATTTTGAAATAGCAAACAATGAGTAGTGTATATTTCAGTTTCTAAGGCATTTCTGCAGCAACACATGCAATATTTGCATCTGTTATTTGCGATGTGTTTGGATAATTTCAAAATTATTGAAAGGTCTCATGTGAAAACAACACATCCCTGAAGTTCAACACAAAATTTTAAAAATACTTTCAAACTACAGCTTTTCACAACTAGATAAACCTAAAGCTATGTATATCCTGCATAGCTGACAGAATTCATAATCCTCATTGTGTTTTTTATGTCACTAAATTTTTATGTTATAACTCCTGAACTGGCTTTTTGCCGGCTGCGCGCCTGTACGGTTTCAATTTTCATGTGGCTGCGCGCCAAGACGAAGTACACACCTTATTTTTACATTTGCACCCCTAACCCTAACCCTAATCTTAACCCAAACCCTTAACCGCTAACCCGATTTTGCCCAAATTCGAACTTGTCCGAGCTTTCTACCCCTAGTATCCACCTGTACATTTTCATGTTGATATCTCCAAGCGTTCTCGAGTTATCGCTGTCACAGACAGACAGACAAACAAACAGACAAACAAACCCTTGATTTTTTTCGTTGAAACACACTGATAACTGTATGTGAGGCCATTTTACACCGAAATATGCATTTTGAGCAAATTTGAACACGGACGGACGGACGGACAAAGTGAAAACAATACCAGTCTACGCTTCGCGACTGGTAATTACCTCTGTGAATTAATCAGTAACATGTAAATGCGTTCCTAAGCTATCTTGTGCACCGAACTTCTCATCGAAAATCATCTCATCGCCCTAAAAAGCATAACAAGAGTAAATTAATGCGACGTCCAGTCCGTGATCTAAAGGTATTCCCCCACTAAATTTAGAATGACGAGTGGACTCCTTTGTGTGTCGTCACTTCCGTGCTCGAAAATGGAACATCTGCCGTTCTATGTCCCACCTTTCTACTACTGCCCTTTTAGAATATCTTTGCTACTACTACGACACTAGGGCCTGTGGCCCAGACTCCGTTTCTGGGAAATGAAAAACTGAAAGTTGGTATACCCTGTGTGTGATTAATAATGAATAAATGGCTTTTGTGTGATGTCAACGAACAATTATGCTGTCCATTTTTACTTCTTTGAAATACAAAAACAAGTGGTCATAACAGATAACTGATATTTATTCATACACTGATTTTTTTCCT
>CM065713.1:5540185-5545185 GCA_017654935.2 Phymorhynchus buccinoides
CATACATTCTTTTAAATTAAATAAGGGCCAAATTTGGGGGGTTTATGAATCAAATAACATTTTGAATTTTTAAACTCTGTAGCCCTTAAATTTTAACCACAGAGGGAGATTTTGTTTCGTCGGGTGCCAGACAACTAAAGGATTTTACATTCAAATTTTACATTATATAGTTAATTTAACCAGTGTCATCTGACACAAAGAACTATTTTATGAATTTTAAATCTTTTCAAGTAAATAACAGACTTGCGCTTTTTAGAATTCCCCTTCCACATTTTATGCACCGTGCACGTCTTTGTACTGTCTTAATGTCCTGTTCTGTTTTATGTTTTACTTTCTCCACGGATTCTATATTCTCAATGTGTAGTGTCCATGGTTTCTCATACTAACCCAATACAAATGTCCCAAATGTGCCTTCCCAGGTCGAGAGGACGTAAAGCCCTAAATTTCGTTTGTTCACCCCCAGTTGCAAATTTTAAGGGTTAAAGGCGAAAACGTGGGAGAAGCTCCATCCCCTGCAAAAAGAAGAAGAAGAAGAAGAGGAAGAAGAAGAAGAAGAAGAAGAAGAAGAAGAAGAAGAAGAAGAAGAAGAAGAAGAAGAAGAAGAAGAAGAAGAAGAAGAAGAAGAAAAAGAAGAAGAAGAAGAAGAAGAAAAAGAAATTAGAAGAAGAATGAGAAGTAGAAGAAGAAGAAGAAGAAGAAGAAGAAGAAGAAGAAGAAGAAGAAGAAGAAGAAGAAGAAGAACAAAAATAAGAAGAAGAAGAAGAAAAAGAAGAAGAAGAAAGAAGAAGAAGAAACAGAAGAAGATCTGCGACGCATACCTCCAGATCCAGATCCAGAAGAAGAACAACAACAGCAACAACAATAAACAACAACAACAACGAACGAACAACAACCGGAGAAGATCATCAACAACAACAACAACAAAAATGAGATCATAGCTTTTTTTCTGCTTTTTTTACAAGGCAACCCAACCAGGGTATAAGAAATCCGCCCCACCATTCCACAACTGACGCCCGTACTTGGATCGAGGGGTGAAAAAATCCTTATAGCACACCACCGCCCCCTTATTCCTGTACCCAGCCCACCAACCGAACGTCCCCACGCTGAAAATGAGATGATCCAACCTCGACAACACCTCCATATCCACTACGGGAGAATCCGACCATCCCAGCAGATACACATCCGAAGAATCAGACACCTGCTTTCGAAACCAGTCCAGCTTCGACGTGACCACTACGAAAATCACGTTCTGAAAACGAGACCGGAAGTACGTCATGGCTTTGCGGTAGTATCCAGGCGGCGCCACCGTCTTCCCGTTGCGGACTGCTCTCCTTTTTAAGTAATCTTCCATGCGCACGTGAACTCCGATTAAAACCTTGCCCGGGAGTTTGGTTCTGAGGTTTTCGACGATGGTTGAAGCTTTGAGGGCGATGGAGTCCTTGAAGGTTAGGATGCGTTTGAGTTCGGTTTTGCAAGGTTCGAAGTATTTCCAGGATTGTAAATATCCGTGTAAGAAGTGATGAGAAGTTCTGGATTTCATGACCATCAGTTTGGAGTTGAAGCCGCAACACGTTACGGAACTATGATGAGCTACGGGTAAGGCTAGCAGTTCGTTCCACAACCCTTGCTCGAATCGGATCCCGTGGTCTCGAAGGTATTTCAAATCTCTGAGATGCTTCACAACCAGGGTCAAGTTGTTGAGTTTCGCGATGCAAAACGCCGCGGCGAACTCGAACAGAACGTTTCCCAACCTTCCCGTGAAACCTCGAAGCAGAAACCGCGTGCCCGAGTTGATCAAGGAAGCGCCGAGTTTGGGGTCTTGGACGTCGTAAAAGTCGTCGGTTTGCGGCAACCCGTGAGCGCGAGCCGAGAAGAAGACGGAAACGTTAGAGCGAGCATCGGGTTTGGATTTGAAGTAATAGCCGGTAGAGGTAATATTTGACGAGAAATAACCACCAGACGAGACGTTTGAAGTTAGCAAACCAGTCGAAGCAACGTCCTTGGAGTTCAAATAGCCCGTGGAAGTGACATTTGGGTCAGAGATGGAAGAAGAAGAAATGCCGTACTTGAAATATCCATCGGAAGCGAGATTCGATGAGTTGTTTTCGTAGAGGCGATCCGTGTAGAGTGAAGCTTTCAAAGAGTGTTGGAATGCTGCCCCTGAGGTGGCTTGGATGAGCTGGTGCTTGAGCAAGGGGGGTCTGTGGATGTAGAGCGTGGTGAAGATGAAGTAGATGGTCAGGAACACCATGCTGAACCCCAGCGTGTACTGGAAAAGCACTGTGGACACAAATAGTGCATTGCGAGAAAGATCTTGGTTAGTGATCGATTTTTTTTTTAAAGAAAAAAAGATGAAGTAGTGACTGCTGTACTTTTGAAATGAATAGGTAAAAAAACAAGGTGAAGGGAAAAGTACCTGAGAGGGGGTTGTACATTTCCCTTCATCTTGTTTTTTTACCTAGTGATCGATTAGTTGGTTCATAGTCAATCAGTGGATCAACCAGTCTTTCATAAATCATTGATTAACACATCCATTCATGCATCCAACTATCCATACATTCACCCAAAATCCATCTATTCATCAATCAATCAATCAATCACTCAAACAATCGATCAGTCAATCAGTCAATCAATCAATCAATGAATCAGTCAACTAATCAATAAGTCAATCAATCAGCCAAGCAATCACCCAATCAATCAACCAATCAATCAAGCAATCAGTCAACAATCAACCAATCAACCAATCAACCAACCAGTCAATCAATCAATCAATGAATCAGTCAACCAACCAATCAGTCAATTAGCCAACCAATCCATCAATCAATCAATCAATCAACCAATCAGTCAATCAGTGGACAACTCGAGCATTCAGCCCATCATATCAATCAGTTCATGATAAACAAATAAATTAGCGTATTGATTAACTAAATAAATGCTAATCGACTAAGCAAAGAAACATGATAAATAAATGACAGCAAAAGGAAAACAATGTTTTTAATATGTTTGCTTGGTGTGTATGCGTGTATATGTGCACACGTGTCGCCATTCCACACATACGCACACACCTGATCCGGCGCGCGCGCACACAAACGCACAAACACAGGGCAGGATGAAAAAAAGCTTTGTTAACGTATTCTTTAAACCTCAATAAAGATGATTATGACTTGACTTGACTTGACTTGACTTGACTTGACTTGACTTGACTTGACTTGACACACACACTAATACTTTTTTGTTAACCTTCCCACATCATACTTTACTGTAACAAATTAACACCAACATTACCTTCCCACATCATACTTTACTGTAACAAACTAACACCAACATTACCTTCACACATCATACTTTACTATAGCAAACACCAACATTACCATCGCACATACTTTACTATAACAAACTAACACCAACATTACCTTCACACATCATACTTTACTATAGCAAACTAACACCAACATTACCTTCACACATCATACTTTACTATAACAAACTAACACCAACATTACCTTCACACATCATACTTTACTGTAATAAACTAACACCAACATTACCTTCACACATCATACTTTACTATAGCAAACTAACACCAACATTACCAACATTACTTTCACACATCATACTTTACTATAACAAACTAACACCAACATTACCTTCACACATCATACTTTACTGTAACAAACTAACACCAACATTACCTTCACACATCATACTTTACTATAGCAAACTAACACCAACATTACCAACATTACCTTCACACATCATACTTTACTGTAACAAACTAACACCAACATTACCTTCACACATCATACTTTACTGTAACAAACTAACACCAACATTACCTTCACACATCATACTTTACTATAACAAACTAACACCAACATTACCTTCACACATCATACTTTACTGTAGCAAACTAACACCAACATTACCTTCACACATCATACTTTACTATAACAAACTAACACCAACATTACCTTCACATATCATACTTTACTATAACAAACTAACACCAACACTGCCTTCACACATCATACTTTACTATAACAAACTAACACCAACATTACCTTCACACATCATACTTTACTATAGCAAACTAACACCAACACTGCCTTCACACATCATACTTTACTATAACAAACTAACACCAACATTACCTTCACACATCATACCTTACTGTAACAAACTAACACCAACATTGCCTTCACACATCATACTTTACTATAACAAACTAACACCAACACTGCCTTCACACATCATACTTTACTATAACAAACTAACACCAACATTACCTTCACACATCATACTTTACTATAACAAACTAACACCAGCATTACCTTCACACATCATACTTTACTATAACAAACTAACACCAACATTACCTTCACACATCATACTTTACTATAAAAAACACCAACATTACCATCACACATCATACTTTACTATAACAAACTAACACCAACATTACCTTCACACATCATACTTTACTATAACAAACTAACACCAACATTACCTTCACACATCATACTTTACTATAGCAAACACCAACATTACCATCGCACATACTTTACTATAGCAAACTAACACCAACATTACCTTCACACATCATACTTTACTATAGCAAACTAACACCAACATTACCTTCACACATCATACTTTACTATAGCAAACACCAACATTACCATCGCACATACTTTACTATAGCAAACTAACACCAACATTACCTTCACACATCATACTTTACTATAGCAAACTAACACCAACATTACCAACATTACACACATCATACTTTACTATAACAAACTAACACCAACATTACCTTCACACATCATACTTTACTATAGCAAACTAACACCAACATTACCTTCACACATCATACTTTACTATAACAAACTAACACCAACATTACCTTCACACATCATACTTTACTATAACAAACTAACACCAACATTACCTTCACACATCATACTTTACTATAGCAAACACCAAACATTACCTTCACACAT
>CM065713.1:5557685-5560185 GCA_017654935.2 Phymorhynchus buccinoides
AAATTTTGTGTGCGGATGTGTCACCATGAGAGGAAGGCACCCGCACAAAACATTTTACCGTCGTCACCTTGACCTTGGTGTATGACCTTGAAAACCGAAACTCTTTAAGGGGCCATAACTCCCACACCGTTAGTGTTAGAGTCTTCACATATGGCATGTAGGTACTTTGGCTTATGCCCGTTCTGATAGTGGCATACCGATCAAGGTCACGGTCCGGGAGATAGGTAAGCCTTGAAAGTGCTAGGGTCTACAAATTGGGTTTTACGCCATATTTTCCACATTTGTACTTGACAGAAGCTCTTCAGATTGTGTGTGGTACTGTATACCCTAGAGAAGAACACATCCGAGCATAAATGATCACCATGCTGATCTTGACCTTGAAGTGTGACCTTGAAAACTGAAATTTCCTTCTTTGCGCTATATGTTTCTTCTTCAAGCTGTATCTCGCGAACTAGAAGACAAAATCCCTTCCAATTTTGTGTCAGGATGTGACACTAAGAGTATACTACGGGGTGTCGCAAGTGCGTGGCATTGCTGGTGACGGACATGTCTGCCGCTCGGCGACGCCCTTGTTTATGTGTGCGATATACAACAAACAAGAACTACACGACAAGTGTTAAGTGACGTTATTTTATTCACAAGAGACAAAACAAAACTACTGGATATTTCGGCGAATGCGCCTTTATCAACACAGACAAACAATGAAACAGCAAACATCAAATATAGCAAAAGGAGCAAAAAGCAGGCAACAGAAGGAGCAAAAAACCATCAAGATCAAAATGAAAAAACAATACTTCCCCTCTACAGTCCATTGCGTAAAATCCAATGTGCGATACTAAGTGAATTGTTTAAGAATATTTTCTGCTAAATATTTTTCGTGATACTGCTCAACAAACTGAGAAAGGTTTTACAATTAATCTGATGAAAGAAATATGTTTAGAATATCATTTAGAACATACAGCCAAAATATTGTATAGGGATAATTATGCTTAGTGTAATTTGTTTCTTTATCTAAGACTTTTAGAGTCAGTCTTTTAACTAAACAGCTTAACTTTGTGTACGACAGAACAGCTGTGGCACGCACGCACTTTGTTATGATGATGATGACTCTGGGCTGCAGCCTGGTGGGTTAGTTAGTTGGCTGTGTGGATATCGCACTAAACCCCTGTTAACCGAGACAATAGGAATATAATTTATTGTGCGTTAGGTATCACCTAAAGAAACTAAATGTAAACTCCTGTTTACAGAATATCAGTCGCAGACATGAAAGAGGGGTGGGGATGGCACAGATGAGGGGAATCAGGGAGAGTCAGACAGACAGGCAGACATTATGACAGACAGACTGACAGACAAACTGGCAGACAGACAGACAGACTGACTTTGTCACAAGACGAGAGACAGTTTGCGCGTGCAACGGTCAGTGTGGTTTGACGAAAGGGAGCTAACTGCTATCGGCCAGAGAATTCCGTGTTATGGGGTTGCTTCCCTTTGACCTGTTTTTTCTGATCAGAAGCTACTGTGTCAGATAGCGTGTGTGTGTGTGTGTGTGTGTGTGTGTGTGTGTGTGTGTGTGTGTGTGTGTGTGTGTGTGTGTGTGTGTGTGTGTGTGTGTGTTTGATTTTGATTTATTTAATTTAAAGTCTGTTCACAACAATGGTGATATTAGATTTAAATAATTACATTAATTAAACAGAAACAAAACAGACATAAACACATATTGAATTAAAATGAGGGGAAAAGAGTGTGTGAGTGTGTGTGTATGTGTGTGTGTTGTGTGTGTGTATGTGTAAGTGTGTGCGTGTGTGTGTGTGTGTGTGTGTGTGTGTGTGTGTGTGTGTGTGTGTGTGTGTGTGTGCGCGTGTGCGTGTGCGTGTGCGTGCGTGTGCATGCGTGTGCGAGCGTGCGTGTGTGCGTGTGTGTGTGAGTGTGTGTGTGAGAGAGAGAGAGAGAGAGAGAGAGAATATGGCCGTGATGGGTAGAAGGGGGGGGGGGGGGGAATTTGAGGCAAAGAAAATAAAAGTAATATTAACTAACGTATCAATTATAGTAATCTTGCAATTCCAGAGCTGGATATGACAGAAGCTATTTTGATCATTTCATGGCTATTAACTACATATTGTAAAGTTCCTATGTTTGCTACTTGAATCCCAGACAAGGTGTATAGCGATGTTAAAAATGGACATTCGAAAAGAATGTGTTGAACTGATAGTGGTTGACCACAAGCGCATTCTACATCTTTAGAACATTTGGTCTTCCATGAATTTAATCGAATTGTGTAAATCAGGCTAGACAAAGATCTTGAACATGACAATATTTCAGATTTTGAAGGAAGTTTCTCTTTATACATACAATTTTCTAAAATTGAATTTATTTCATGTTTTTTTAGTTTTAGTGAAGTGTCCGAAAGTTTTCTGCTAGCACCTTCTTTGGCTAATCTATCAGCTAGTTCATTCCCAAAGATACCACAATGCGATGGAATCCAGCAAAATTCTATATCAAT
>CM065713.1:5595185-5632685 GCA_017654935.2 Phymorhynchus buccinoides
TCTCTCTCTCTCTCTCTCTCTCTCTCTCTCTCTCTCTCTCTCTCTCTCTCTCTCTCTCTCTCTCTCTCTCTCTCTCTCTCTCTTCTTCTTCTTCTTTCTTCTTCCTTAAAAGTGCTATTATTCTTTTAAAAAAATTGTCATTTGTCTCAGAATTGTCCTTTTTTTCGTAATCAATTCAAACCACCAATTCAAGTTCACCATTGCTCATTAGTATCCATGTTTGCATTTAATTCCAATTTTGATTCTCTGTCAATTATTTCATGTGCCAATTTCTGTTTCATTTTCTTGACCTGATTGATTTTATGTCCATTTTTATTTGCCTGATGCATGGTGTGAGTGAGAGGGCAAGGTGCAAAGAAGCTATTGTAGCTTATCCTTTTTAAGTTACCCTCAATAAAGCATTCGTATTCGTATTCGTATTCGTACTCTCTCTCTCTCTCTCTCTCTCTCTCTCTCTCTCTCTCTCTCTCTCTCTCTCTCTCTCTCTCTCTCTCTCTCTCTCTCTCTTCGCAAAAAACGACTTATTTTATAGTTTTTTACCCAACAGTATCCTCTTTAACAAATAGCATTAAACCACTGCTGCTGACTCCAATGGACTAACATAAATAAATACTGAACGTATGCACTGTTATTTATCATGATGCCTACATGTGTTTACTTTTTCACTCATAAATATTTTGCGCATCTAACATTACCTTGATTTGATCTGTCATGTATAAAGGTATGTTAAAATTGGCTATGTTAAATATAATTAAGTTTGATTTAATAATGTGTATGTGTTTTATTCTAATTTCTTCATTTTACAGACAAGTGTGTAATGTTGGCTTAGGCTTGATTTTCTCATGTTATATATAAAAAATATTAGTGTCGTTTTTTATATTTGTTAAAAATGATGATGAAACGTATGATTTATTTTGCTTGTCTGTTAGTTGAATGTATATTTGAAACTTGAGTGTATAAGGTAGGATTAGGTTTGATTTTGTCGAGTGTATATGCTAATTTACAAATCAGTGCATGTAAAAAATAAATACTTATATAAAGTAAGAATAAGTTCGATGATGTCATGGATATGTATTTACTATGATTTTATAACGTGTGTGTGTTTACTATTAGGTTTATTTTTTAGTTGAATATGCGAAGTAGGCCTACAAGTAACTAGGCTCGACTTTGTCATGTATCAGTGTTTATAATGTTATGATTGTTAAAGCTATGCTTCCCTCTCTCACTCAGTCTATCTATTTCTGTCTCTGTCTCTGTCTCTCTCTCTCTCTCTCTCTCTCTCTCTCTCTCTCTCTCTCTCTCTCTCTCTCTCTCTCTCTCTCTCTCTCTCTCTCTCTCTCTCTCTCTCTCTCTCTCTCAGTGTGTGTGTGTGTGTGTGAGTGTGCGCGCGCGCGCGCGTGTGTGTTTAGTGTCATAAAATAATTATTTAGTATACAAATTTAGTTTTTTCATTTTAGGCTTATATTGTTATATTTTGTCTATTGTGAATGTTTATATTTATGTAACGAAAAGTGTTTCTTTGATATTATTGTATTGGGGATCCTGTATGATGAGAGAGAGAGGGAAAGAGATAGAGAGAAGGGGGACAGAGAGGGGGAGAGGGGGGAGAGAGGGGGGGGGGAGGGGGAGAGAGGAGGGAGAGAGAGGGAGAGAGGGAGAGAGGGGGAGGGAGGAGAGAGGGAGGGGGGAGAGAGAGAGTATGGGCCGTGTGTACGCACGTATTAATTGGTGCATTCCTTCCTGTTACTTGTTTACATTTTTATTAGTTTTTGTGAGTGTGATGTGTTATCAGAGAGTGACAGTGCTTGGCGAACGAGGGTGGATGTCTTTGTGAGTGAAAATCATGTTATCGTTACTTTATTTCTTTGCATTTGAATGTTGGTGGTATGACTTTCTTGTTGATTTTAATTAATGTTTTCCATCTTTCATTGTTGCTTTTGTAACGCGCAACGGGCATACTACTATGTTTAGCACTATATGAATTATTATTATTATTATTATTATCATTATTATTATTATTATTATTATTATTATTATTATTATTGCTACTATTATTATTATAGGATTGGGTTTTATTTTGCTATGTATAAGTGTTTATTCCAAAATGTGTGTATGTTAAAAATGAGTATGTAATAGGATTTGTTTTATTCTGTCATGTATATGTGCTTACATTTACGTTTGATGTATTTTTAAGATCAGTATGTAAAATGGGCTTAGGCTTGATTTTATTATGTGTATCGGCTTTAAATTTAAAATGTGTAGGTTACATGTTATGAGTATGTAAAATAGGATTAGTCTTAATTTTGTGATGAGTTAAGTTTTACTTATGTGCATGTTAAAGACGAGGACTAGAAAGTAGGCTTAGGCTTGATTTCGTTATGAGTAGTATTTATTTTTTAATATGTGTATTCGCTTGCAAACAATATGACTTGGTCTGCTTTTGTTACGAGTGTGTGTTTACTTTTTAATTTGTTTATGCTACAAATGAATAATGTAATATAGGAATAGGTCTCATGTTGCCATGGGTACGTACATGTATTTACATTTTAAATTGTGCATGTTAAGATGAGTAGGTAAAGTAATATTATGTTTGACTTATTATGTGCATGGGTTTCTTTTCAAATAAGTACATTTTAATGATGAAGTATGATTGAGGTATTTTTTTATATATGTTTGTGCACTTCTTTGAGTGTGAAAAGTAGGATTGGGTTTTATTTTCCCGTGTGTATGCGCTTACTTCACACATTTTGAATGTTAATAATGAGTATAGTTAATAATAATAGGTTTGATTTTGTTATTGATGTGTTACAATATAGGGATGTTTTTTGCATGCTTTACATTACTTTGTATGTGTTTATTTTCGTTTTCCATTTTCTACTTTTATAAATGTATTCTGTCCAGAGGGCTGGATGTAAAAAAGCATGTTATTGCTTACTCCATTACCCTCTATAAATAAAATTCAATCAATCAATCAATCAATCTCTCTCTCTCTTTATCTCTTAAATTTGTCTCTGTCTCTCTCTCGCTTTCTCTTTCTCTACTACCCCCCCCCCCCCCCCCCCCATATTTCTCTCTCTCTCTCTCTCTCTCTCTCTCTCTCTCTCTCTCTCTCTCTCTCTCTCTCTCTCTCTGTGAAATTGTCCGGGAGAACAGTATCACTAGAGAGTGTCAATAGGCCTACTGGCACACAGTCAATGACACCAAAATGTTGTCGTAAAATATACCATAAATTACCTTCTCGAAATGTTTGTTGATGTTTTGCAACATGCGCACATAAATCAAACAATTTGTAATTGTGGAATCCTATCCCTGGCGCTATTTTTCTCCAAGATTATTTTATCAAATACGACACACTTTATTATTTTCCGATTCGCTTTATGACAAACACACGTCAAAGCCAAGATGGCAGACTTCGAGACAGACGACACAAGTTGGTAAGTAGTCTAATTTGATCTGAAATCTTGCAGCGATGCTGTCACAGAATTAAAATTTATAAAAATTAATAACTGATTCTTATGGTAGTTACAGTCTACATCGAATTCAATCAATGTTTATTTGGATTTTTTAGAGTTTGACGGTGAAATAGAATACGTTTCCTTGTAATAGTTGTATATTTATTTTTTGTCAAATTGTTTTCTTAGTTGTTCATCACATGACTGTTGACATGATCTATGATACAGTGAAACCTCCCTTATAAGACTTTGAAAAATCATCCAAGATGAGGTCGTATGTGATGGGGTGGTAAGGGTAAGGTTTGGGATGCATCCAGTTTGCCTGGGTGTCACTCTACAGGCAAACGGGAGCTGGAAGTGGAACGCCCATCTGAGTGCCATCACAGCAAAGGCCAGTAAGACACTCGGATTTCTCAGGCGAAACCTCAAGATAGCCTCCACTGAGCTGAGAGCAAAAGCCTATATGGCCTTTGTAAGGCTTCTTGACTACGCCTGCTCAGTGTGGGATCCCTCCACTCAGAAAAACATCGACAGAGTGGAGCAGATTCAACGAAGAGCTGCGAGGTTCGTCTCAAATCAATATCGGAGGACAGCCAGCGTCACTGATATGGTACAGAGGCTTGGCTGGAGTCCCCTGCAGCAACGCCGGAAGTTTGCAAGGCTCACCATGATGTATAAAATACAGAATGACATGGTGAGCATCAACAAAACCAAGCTTGAACCACAGCCAGAGCGACAAAGAAGAGGACACTCACAACAATTCCTTGTTCCCCAGTGTCGCACACAGTACAGACAAAGTTCCCTTTCCTCACGTACCATCAGGGGGTGGAACGTCCTGCCACCAGCAGCAGTTGAGGCCAGAACCCCAGAGAGCTTTGTGACCAGTCTGGCAACACCTCAGTATTCGTATTCACCTTAATTAAGACCTAATTTTGGATGATTTTTGAAGGTCTTATAAGGGAGGTACAATATATTATCAGTCACATTATAAGGCGCAGGGGTCTCAGTCTAGGGGAACAAAAGTATTGCCTTATAAAGTTATAGTTATACTGTTATAGTCCGTAAAATACGGTAATTAAAGTGAGAGAGTGGGACATGTATGCTAAAACAGGGAGTATGTTTATACTTTATGTAGCTTTGCTCTGTGTGTGTGTAAGTGAGAGAGAGAGAGAGAGAGAGAGAGTTGCTTTGTTAGTTTGTATGCGTTGTTGCTGGTTTGTGTCATTCTTAAACACTATTTTTGTCTACTTGTTGATGAATATTTGATTGTAAAGCACTTTGGGCTCATTTGAGGTAAAACACTATATAAATACATGTATTACTATTAGGACACCAAAAAATATGTCTGTTTGGGGTTTAATCAGTATAAAAAATAGGGTAGGTAGGTGAATATATTTATCACATTGTAACGGTCCTTGACTGCACCGAGTGCATTAGTTGTTTCCCTTGCATCGTCTGCTCAAATTACTTTAGGTTTTTGGGTTTTTTTTATTCATCCAAAAACATTTTAGGGTCGGCGGCCCCAAAATAGGGTCGGTCGGGAAACTGGAAACAAACTTTTTGTTGTTGTTGGCCTTATTATTATTATTGTTTTTTCCTGCAGGATCTCTGAGTTGGAGACGGCGCTCGTGGAGGATTGCGACTTTGGTCGACTGCGCAACATCTGCAAGGGGAGGCCAGTGCCGGTGCACCTGAGACCGGAAGTGTGGCAGGTGAGAGTGAGTGACCTCTTCAGCAGTGGTGTCCAGAGGCCCAGGTCATAGAACATTGACCTATTAACATTGAAAATGACATATTTTGTTCTCCCCTGTCAGGACAAACAGTTGAAATGTTTTTAACACACCATAATTGGTGACTCCTAAACTGCTTCGCTCCCATAGACCATGATTGTGTATCTTCTTCTGCTTCTTCTTCGATCGCTCAGACAGTTTCCTTTCAAATATGAGCGCAGATGCGTCATGCTGCTGTTATGCGCCTAACTAAGAAATCGTTAAGTTAGGCCCAGCAAGTCCGACTTCGGCTGGAGGAAATGTTTTTGAAAGTGTTTTGTGAAAAAAGGCAAGAGAACTTACTTTGCATATTTGTAGTGGGGAAACTGATTTGTGTAAAAAGTCTGAACTGCCTTTTCCCTTTTCCTATAGCTGAAGACTGATGAAGTTCTGTAGTGTAATCCTCTTTCATTTCTCTTTTCATTTTGTTTGTGTGTATGGCTGGAGTGATTTGTTGAGATTTTTTTAATAATTCAAAGTCATGCGATTTCTAGGTTCGCAGCAGCTTTAGTGTAATGGCTGTGCTGTGATTGAGTTAAAGGGGTCATATTAGGGCCTCTGTTGGCTGAAAGATCGTTTCAGATCGTCTCTCAGTGAAAAAATACGCTTTTGTTGCCTACTGTAGGTTGATGAATAAAGTTTTCTCACCTTTTTCAACAACATCTTGTTAGTCTCCGACTCATCTGAACTGAAGCGGCAATCGGAAGAATTAGTTGTTTGAACTGCGATGTTGGACACGGCGACTCCAAGTCGGGATGCACTTCTATGCTTGTGTTCCTATGATGCAATGTGTTCAACGACGTAGGGGAATCTATGACTGGAAGGCAGCGAATTAGTGGGTCGACTGCTCTTCCCAGGGCTCCCAGGGACCCCCATTTGGGGGTCTATGAAGTACTAAAATTCTAAAGGACTCTAAAAGAACAGGGGGTCCCAGGGATGCACTAGAAAAATTGTTTTTACCATTTGCTATGCCACTGGGACCCTCTATCCCGCCTCTAGGACCCTCTATGCTGTAAGTGAAAGAGTCCCTGGGACCCCTTGTTTTGTGGGACGATTGGGAGCCCTGGTCTGCCATTGCAATTGGAGCCACTTGCAGAAACAGAAGATGGGGAAGAAAATGAACAGTGGCAGAGCGATGACAACATTGGCTGCTGTACTGTTCACTTGGTACAGTCGAACCTCCCTTACAAGACCTTCAAAGATCATCCAAAATGAGGTCTTATAAGGGAGGGGTCTTATAAGGGAGGTAATTTTAATACTTACAAAGAAGGGCAATGTCTCAGAGAAGTAGGTCTTATGTGGGAGGGAGTCTTATATGTTATAAGGGAGGTTCCACTGTAGTGACCTTGTACGTAGTGGGAGAGCATTGAAATGTCAGATAGGCAGGCATTGTATGCCAGGCTCAGACCTGTTTACTCTACTCTTTTCGAGTAGTATTCTACTCAATTTGGACCTCTACTGCTCTTCAAAATTGAAAATAATGCTCTATAATTCTTGATTACTACTCATTTTCAGTGAATATTATTTGATGGATTAATGAATAAAACTACACATTTTGCACCCAAACTACTCATTTCAGCTATCCAGACTACTCAAGACTTGTGTAGGTCTGCAGGCTTATCTGCTTCAAGTGACAGAGGCGCATTCATCACTCACTATCAGTACTGTTGCCGGTGTGGCGGTGTATTTTTACCTCTATGAGATAAGTAGTCCTAGCCGGAAGTAGTCCTAGCGTAGCCAATCAGAATCGTTTGTTTGTCCGCCATTGTGAATTTTACTAAACTAAGTGCATGGCTTTGTACATCGATTTCTCGGCAAATATGTAGATTTACACCCTCCTGCTCTATTTCTTGGTTCTTTCCGTGGTTAGGGATAGGGTTAGGGTTAGGGATAGGGTTAGGGTTAGATGGGTACAGTTCGCATGCGAGAGGTAGATATTTAATGACAGGTACTTATTTGTCATGACACCATATCAGTGGGATGGGTGCATCACAGATGCGCCCTAATAAAAAAATTATGGGTCAATGGTGTGGGCATGCCAACAATCTGAAGCTCTGTGTAGGCCTCCGGAATGTATCCCAGTATGCATTTCTCACTCTCTCTATCAGTGTCACCAGGGCTCCCAGTGTTCCCCATGTGAGGGTCTATGAAGTAGAGTTGATAACCGGTTAAAAAATCTGAACCGATTTCAAACCGGTTTACCCTTTCTGAACCAGTTTTATTGAACCGTGGTTTTTTGACCAGTACTCGCATCACTAGTTTTACCTATGCAAACATTTATTTGTCACAATATTCACACACACATGCACGCGCACACATACACACGCACACAATAAAGAAACTTATGACTTATGACACACACACTCAACTCAACAGTCAAAGTCAAAGCCATACACCACCACAAACTAGAAACAGCTAGTGAGCTACTCTTGGTTTACAAACACCCAATCTGCGCTGAGAATCTGTGTTGTTCTTCAAAAAGAATGCGTTATTCTAAGAAAAACTTACTTTCAGTTTGCAGTTAAAAAAAACGGTTCACAGCAACTCAAACCGGTTTGTCGAACCGTGAAAGTTTAGCACCAGTTTTTCGGTTCAAGCCGGTTTTTCCCCCCACCTCTACTATGAAGCACTAAAATTCTACATGACCCTCTAAAAGAATGTGCAGGTCCCAGGGATACACTAGAAAAATTATTTTTAGCATTCGCTATGCCACTGGGACCCTCTATCCCGCATCTAGGACCCTCTATGCTGTAAGTGAAGAAGTCCTTGGGACCCCTTGTTTTGCGGGATGACTGGGAGCCCTGGTCACTATGTTTTTCCCTTGCTTTTCTCCCCTGGGTGCAGGGGATTTTCCCTCTCACTTTGCACTAGGCCTTGCGGTCTGAACGTGGAGTCTTTCGGATGAGACAATAAACCGAGGTCCCATGTGCCCATGCACTTAGCACACGTTAAACCCAGTGGCAACAAAAAAGTTGTCATTTGGTCAAAATTTACCCTCCCCCACCCCCACCCCTTTCCTTCCTCATCAGTCACAAAAATTGCATGCACAAAAAAAAATTAAAAATTGGTTAGCGCGCTTCTGGCTGCGACGCACTCTCCAGGTGGGAGCAACCCGAATTTCACAGAGACTCTGTGACTATGAAGTACCTAATACCTTCCCATCCCTTTCCATGTATCTTTTTGTTTCCTCTGCCTCTGTCACGTTTGTCTCTCTGTCTCTCTCTCTCTCTCTCTCTCTCTCTCTCTCTCTCTCTCTCTCTCTCTCTCTCTCTCTCTCTCTCTCTCTGTGAATGATGATATTTATGATTGCTGATTTTGTTATAAAATGTGATAACATATATGTGTTTGATACTTTTGTATGATATAACTTGATTTGTTTATTACTATCTTACTATTACTGATAATGATGGGGAGTGTTATCCTTTGCTGTTTTTATGTTTGTATGATGTGACTTTTTTTTCTTTTTTTTCCCTGTACTTTAAATTCCAAAATGTCCCCATCCTTATCCCCCTCTGTGCCTCTTCCCCCCATCCTCCCTCCCTTTTATTCTCATTTCTGCATGTACATATATTATTTAGCTTTCTTGTTTGATTTATTTCATTTTTCCCCAGGGCTGGGTGGAAAAAAGCATGTAACTTGCTTATCTCATGTTCCCTGGTTAAATAAAATTTCGTTTTCGTTTTCATTTTTCTCTCTCAATCTCTCTCTATCTCTCTCTCTGAGTCTCTCTTTCTCTCTCTCGCTCTCTCTCTCTCTCTCTCACACACAAACACACACACACACCCTTCCTTATCCCCTCTCATGCCCCTCTCTTTCTCCCGCCTCCCTAGTCCCTTTCCTCACCAATTCTCTCTCTCTCTCTCTCTCTCTCTCTCTCTCTCTCTCTCTCTCTCTCTCTCTCTCTCTCTCTCTCTCTCTCTCTCTCTCTCTCTCTATCTCTTTTCAGTGCATGTGTTTCTATAATGATAACATAAGTACTAAAGTAGCATATCGGTTAAACTTTAAAAAAATTATGTTGTAATCTTCTTTTCAGATATGCCTGGGTGTACAAGGGAAGAATGTGCTGTCCTCCTTCGACGGGCTTTACGACATGAACGAACAGTCTCTGCTGAGAGAGGATTGCGCTGCTCTCGTGGGTCAGTATACATATAGCGGCAGGAGTGAAAGTGATTCAGGGATGTTCCTGAAGTCTGGAATTTCATAGAAAAGCTCATTAAAAAAAAGTCTGTGCCCGTTGTAGTAATCAATTCTGACCGTTGACAGCAAGCAAAGGGAAAAGGCAGACTCAAAGAGAGTGACAGGTTAGAGGAAGTTACAAGCTCAGAACTTCCAGAAGGGGGGGCACTATTTATACAAAAAGACCCCCCACCCCGGTATCCCCATGCGTTTTTGAGTTACTCATTTTTGAGTTACTCGTTTTTGAGTTAGCAGGATTCAAATTTCAAGTCCGGCCGTGCCTTTAGCTGGGCGGCCCCTGGACCCCTGCCTTGCAGGATTTTTGACATTTCCCAGGAGAACTCATGAGTCTCTCTCTTTGGTCCACACCTCTCTTTGACCTTGAGTGTACAGTGGTAGCGCGTTCGCCTCGTGTCAAGTCAACCCGAGTTCGACCCTGGGTACAGGGGATTTTGCCTCTCACTTTGCACTAGGCCTTGCGGTCTGAGCGTGGAGTCTTTCGGATGAGACGATAAACCGAGGTCCTGTGTGCCCATGCACTTAGCACATGTTAAACCCAGTGGCAACGAAAAAAAGTTGTCGTTTGGTCCAAATTTACCCCTCTCCCTTCATTCCTTATCAGTCACACAAAAATCACATGCCCAATTTTTTTAAGGTGGGAGCAACCCGAATTTCACAGAGACGCCTCTAATGTACCTAACCTTACACAGATAAGCTGGGCAACGAAGAGGAGGACAAAGTGTCAGTGGTCAGCGACCTGGAGACGATCGTCACCTTCTACTGCAAGTCGCGCGGGGAGCGCTACTCCTCCACCAATGGGTGGACGGACATGCTGCAGACCCTGCTGTCCGTCAAGATGACCCCCTCCGAGCTCTACAACTGTTTCTACGCCCTGGTCAACAAATACGTCCCCAGGTGAGGAATGACCCCTCATGGAGAATTTTTTTTGGTGTTGTTTTTTGGGGGATGACATTTGTGATGGTGCGTGGGGGGAAAAAACCCTACATCAGTCGCTCAGAATATTTATGAGCAAAAGCCAAAATTAGTCACCCCCCCAAAAAAAAAAAAATATATATGAATTTTCTATTTACGGCAAATTTATGTCTATTTTTATGTATTCTATCAGTATCCACAACATGAAAGACAACTTTGAATGATTTCTTTGTTTATTTGATCGTTTTCTAAATCAAGTCAATAGAAACAAAGAGGCAAAGTTGTATCTTCTATGCCCAAGTTCTGCAAATTATCTATCATGGATGCCAAACCTCAAATAATTATCAAATAAAAACAAGACAAGATAACTCAAATCTGTTTTCTGTGTATTAACAAGGAATCTTTGCTCCACCATGAAACATTAAAATCTCAATTTATGCCCAAATTCCATGATGTCTGGTTTTCCCAGGCACTGTCACATTTTTTTTTTTTGCTTTGTGTTTGTGTTTTTTGTATTTGTTTGTTTGCTTTGTGACATCTAAATATACAGTGGAATCCGCTTTATCGGCCACTTTTGGGACCAGGCAAAATGTGGCCGATAAAGCGAATCGGCCGATAAAACGAACATCGAGATACTGTATGACGCAATTTTGCAAGTCAAAAGCAATGACGTCAAAATTGAAATGAATAAAATCTGTCAAAACACAAGAGTTCATACAGTACAGAATATCTTTGGTACAGTGTATGTGAACACAACTTGACAGAAGCACGAGAAAAAGACAATGATTTTGTTTTCTTGAGTGATTTTAACGCCATGCAGGGTCTTTCAATTGACAACAGCTCACCTTCCAACTTCACACTCAACCATAAACGTCAAAAGCGTGTTGTCACTTTGTCTGTTGTTCTCCCTCTCAAAAAAAGGAGGGGGTAAAGAGGAAAAATTAGAGAAAAAAAGTGGCCAATAAAGCAAAATTGAAGATTTCAGCTTTGGCCATAAAAACGAACAAAATAACACATGCTTAAGAAGAAAAAAATCCGTATATTAGGAAATTGGCCGATTAAGCGGCTTTGGCCGATTATCCGAAGGCCGATAAAGCGGATTCCACTGTATAACCGACCTGTGTGTATGTGTGTGTACGTTGTGTCCTATGTAACCGTATTTAGCGTGGTTTTAGCGCCGCCAAACTTTCACAGTATCCAGAGGGATGACCCCTGCTGAAGGCAGGGTACAGTACATTTTGCAACACGCTCCGTAATTAGTCAAAGTTCGGATCAGTCGAGCAGTACCCACTATATACAGTACCCACTATGAACAAATATAAAAGGCCAAATTTTACACTCACGGCAGCGAGAAACCATAGCCGAGTGGGTTAGGCGTCGCACTCTCACACGAACGTTCCGAGTTCGAACCTGGCTCCGTCTCAATTTTTTTTTTTGGGGGGGGGGGGGGGGGGTAAAACAATCAACCTGGCTTATTATCCGCGAAGATTTTTTTTTTTTAACTTTTGAAAAAAAATTAAAAAATTTAACTTTGTTGTGGCAACCATCCGAGGAGACACTGCACTGCTGTTGACCACCTATTAATGTAAGCCCCCCTACTAATGGCAGTACTGTCTTAGTCGCAGAGCCAGCTCAAGTGAGGTCCTTGTCCGAGAGCACCACCACATCCATGCCAGAGTTAGTGCAGTGATTACCATATTCTACGGACTATGATGCGATATCTTTTTTTTCCTAGACTGAGACCCCTGCGCCTTATAATGTGACTGATAATATAGTAAGAAACTATAATAACAAAATCAGAATTTTGTGCACATTTTTGGGGTGTGCGCCTTATAATCAGGTGCGCCTTGTAGTTCGTAAAGAAAACGATATATTGTGTTTCCAAGGACCTGAGCAAGAACAGTCGCCCTGTCCACCTGTTTCGGCTGTTGCTACAGTACCATGACCGTACAATGCGTATGATTTTGCTCTGTTCCCATGGTGTTATGATGTTTCTGTGCCTTGTTTTCCTAGGGATCTGAGGAAGAACGGTCGCCCCTTCCACCTGTTTCGGCTGCTGCTCCAGTACCACGACCCCGAGCTGTGTTCCTTCCTGGACACGCGACGCATCACGCCGGACACCTACCTCACCACATGGGTCAGTGCGCTGCGTAACGTTGATATATCTACAGAGCTGATTCTAGGGTGCGGGATTGGTACAATCCCCCAAAAATCTGTTCCTTCCTGCAATAATCGGTTCTAAACGCGGGCCGACGCCCGCATATTTGCAGAACTGCCCGCACTTTTTACCGATCGCTGCGGGAATTCATTCGTCGTCTGCCCAAACCGAAAGCATCGAGCAGGAATGAATGATTTCTCGACATTTCATTGGTTCCTTTACAGTGTTAGTGTAAATCAACCAATCGCGTTCATCTCGTTTCACCGACAAGAAGTTGTGAGAGTCCTACCCGCCATGTTTAATTTTCGTAAAAGTGAAGCGGACAACGACAATTCAATGATCTGCTGTGGTAATGATGATGATGGTAGGGCGCCCAGGGACCCCCATTTGGGGGTCTATGAATTACTAACATTCTAAAGGACCCTCTAAAAGAATGTGCAGGGGGTCCAAGGGATGCATTAGAAAAATTCTTTTTAGCATTCGCAATGACTGGGACCCTTTATCCCGCCTCTAGGACCCTCTATACTGTAAGTGAAGGAGTCCCTGGGACCCCTTGTTTTGCGGGGCGATTGGGAGCCCTGTGATGATGACGATGATGATTTATTCATTGTTGTTTCAGTTCAGCAGCCTATTCACGTAATGCCGTAACCTCAAGGTGTGTGTTATTGCATGTGATGATATTGACATGATCATCTGTTATATTGTCGACATGTTAATCCATATTAATCACCGTATTATTGCAGTTCAACAGTCTGTTCGCGCGGTGCTGCGACCTGAAAGTCTTTCTAACGATGTGGGATATTGACGCCATGTTAATCCATATTGATCACCGTACTGTTTCAGTTCAACAGTCTGTTTGCGCGGTACTGCGACCTTAAAGTCTGTCTGACGATATGGGATACTGACGCCATGTTAATCCATATTGATCACCGTACTGTTTCAGTTCAACAGTCTGTTTGCGCGGTACTGCGACCTTAAAGTCTGTCTGACGATATGGGATATTGACGACATGTTAATCCATATTGATCACCGTACTGTTTCAGTTCAACAGCCTGTTCGCGCGGTGCTGCGATCTTAAAGTCTGTCTGACCATGTGTGATATTGACGCCATGTTAATCCATATTGATCACCGTACTGTTTCAGTTCAACAGTCTGTTCGCGCGGTGCTGCGACCTTAAGGTCTGTCTGACCATGTGTGATATTGACGCCATGTTAATCCATATTGATCACCGTACTGTTTCAGTTCAACAGCCTGTTCGCGCGGTGCTGCGACCTTAAGGTCTGTCTGACCATGTGTGATATTGACGCCATGTTAATCCATATTGATCACCGTACTGTTTCAGTTCAACAGCCTGTTCGCGCGGTGCTGCGACCTTAAGGTCTGTCTGACCATGTGGGATATTGACGCCATGTTAATCCATATTGATCACCGTACTGTTTCAGTTCAACAGCCTGTTCGCGCGGTGCTGCGACCTTAAGGTCTGTCTGACCATGTGTGATATTGACGCCATGTTAATCCATATTGATCACCGTACTGTTTCAGTTCAACAGCCTGTTCGCGCGGTGCTGCGACCTGAAAGTCTTTCTAACGATGTGGGATATTGACGCCATGTTAATCCATATTGATCACCGTACTGTTTCAGTTCAACAGCCTGTTCGCGCGGTGCTGCGACCTGAAAGTCTTTCTAACGATGTGGGATATTGACGCCATGTTAATCCATATTGATCACCGTACTGTTTCAGTTCAACAGTCTGTTCGCGCGGTGCTGCGACCTGAAAGTCTTTCTAACGATGTGGGATATTGACGCCATGTTAATCCATATTGATCACCGTACTGTTTCAGTTCAACAGTCTGTTCGCGCGGTGCTGCGACCTTAAGGTCTGTCTGACCATGTGTGATATTGACGCCATGTTAATCCATATTGATCACCGTACTGTTTCAGTTCAACAGCCTGTTCGCGCGGTGCTGCGACCTTAAGGTCTGTCTGACGATATGGGATATTGACGCCATGTTAATCCATATTGATCACCGTACTGTTTCAGTTCAACAGTCTGTTCGCGCGGTGCTGCGACCTTAAGGTCTGTCTGACGATATGGGATATTGACGCCATGTTAATCCATATTGATCACCGTACTGTTTCAGTTCAACAGCCTGTTCGCGCGGTGCTGCGACCTTAAGGTCTGTCTGACCATGTGTGATATTGACGCCATGTTAATCCATATTGATCACCGTACTGTTTCAGTTCAACAGCCTGTTCGCGCGGTGCTGCGACCTTAAAGTCTGTCTGACCATGTGTGATATTGACGCCATGTTAATCCATATTGATCACCGTACTGTTTCAGTTCAACAGCCTGTTCGCGCGGTGCTGCGACCTTAAGGTCTGTCTGACCATGTGGGATGTGTTACTGCAGCACGCTGACCCCTTCCTCATCTTCTTTCTCGCTGTGGTGCTTCTCGTCAACTCCAAGTAAGTCTTTTCAGACAAGACAAAATAAAATCAGCAACACTGTGTTAAAAGAGCAATATTTCGATTTATTATAAAATCTTTGTCCAGCTAAAACGTTGGCCAACTGAATCTCCAAGTAAGTCTTTTCAGACAAGACGAAATAAAATCAGCAACACTGTATTAAAAGAGCGATATTTCGATTTATTATAAAATCTTTGTCCAGCTAAAACGTTGGCCAACTGAATCTCCAAGTAAGTCTTTTCAGACAAGACGAAATAAAATCAGCAACACTGTATTAAAAGAGCGATATTTCGATTTATTATAAAATCTTTGTCCAGCTAAAACGTTGGCCAACTGAATCTCCAAGTAAGTCTGTCAGATTATTTATTTTATTTTTTATTATTTTTCTCCTGGGCCGTACAGCGGCGTTGCTCCGACGCCGCTTATTCCTTCTTTTCTTCTTCTTCAGCGTTCCCGGGCCATAAGGCCTCAGTGGGTACGTAAGTGTCTGTTTTCTTCCAGTTTTCACTGGTCTCCTTGCTGTTTTAACCCTTTCGCTGCCAGCCATTTCTCAGCGAAATAAAATACCAAAAAATTCAACTGAGTAGTAGTAGCTTACTACTTGTGGCGGTGCCATAGCCGATGAGGTTTAACCGAGGCGTGGTCACCGCTACAGCTATCTGTATTAATAAACAAATCGGGACTTTACTGGTTTCGTACTGCCTCCAGGCATTGCCTCCAGTATTGTTCCCACCATATTTGTATTTACAAATGTCCCATATGTGTCTGATTCAGACCAAGAGGACATAAAACTCCATTCTCCACTGAGTAGATAAAAAAAATTTGTATCTGCAATATTGAGAATTCCTCTCTGACATGTATAACATTTAGGCCTGTCCTTGGTCTCTCGAATTTAAGAAAATACAGTCTTAGGATAACAGGCCCTGTTTGATGCCTTTTAGTGCCATGCGTGTTAACCCTTTGTGGTGCAACAATGCGACATTGGCGGTGAAAGGGTTAAAAGGCAGGAGAATGGAAAGACAGAAAGATAGTAGATGACAAGAAAGCAAAGGGAAAAGGCAGAGTCAAAGAGAGGGGCACTCATTCCAAATAACAACTCACTGATATTTCTGTCACATTTGTTGTTACTGTTTGGTGTGGGCATTTCTTTAGTGGGGTTTTTCATTCTTTGTTGTGAATTTGTGTCTTTGTGAATGCATGTTCGGCTAGAGAGAGGGGGGGGGGGGGGGGTTTGTGTGTGCGAGTATGTGTCTGTGAGTGTGGGTGCACGTGTGTGTTTTGTGTATGTGAGTGCGTGTGTGTGTCTGTATGTGAGTGCGTGTGTGTGTCTGTATGTGAGTGCGTGTGTGAGTCTGTATCTTAAATACTCTTTACTATAAATCTATCCATAAAGCTGCTCCATCTTACCTCTGCGACAATATTTCCATCTATACGCCAGCTCGCACTGTACGTTCAGTTTCTGACCCGTTTTCTCTCCAGATCCCTAGGTATAAGCTTTCAACTGTTGGTCGGCGCTCTTTTGCTGTCTCAGGACCGACATCTTGGAACAAACTTCCTCTTTCCCTCCGTCAGCGACCGACCCTCTCAGCCTTCAAATCTAACCTCAAAGCCCACCTGTTCCCCCCGTCATTGAGGCTCCACTCTCTTTCTCTTCTCTCTCTCTTGCCTTTAGGTCTGTTTCTGCTGTATACCATTTATGTCAATCGTGTGTGCTCGCTTTGTATTGCATTTTTGTTTGAATGCGTTATGAATGCTAACGTGTGTGTGCGCTTTGATTTGATTTATATCAAGATTCAGCGCCTTATAAATACCGTATGTTGTTGTTTTGTTGCATGTATATATGCGTGTGTGCGCATGCATATGTGTGTATGTGTGTGTGCAAGTGGATAAACGTGTGTATTAAAAAGAGTTAAGTGGACAATCACTACAACAACAGTGATGATGATGAAGATGATAAATAATGAATAAGTAAAATGGGAACCACCACCACTACCAATACTAATATTAGTAAGGTGGTGACAGCCTGACAGCCATGGTCCTAGTTGTCAACCGGGCGATGGTTTTAATCTTAATTTTAAGTATTTGAAAGTTGGACTTTTGCTTCGTGCTTTGATCATTTGCATAATATGCTCATGCTGTGTTGTACACATGTGACACTACGCTGAAACAAAACTTCAAGTAAGACAGCGTATGTTAAAGCCCGAGACTGTGACATTACAGATAAAACAAGGTTTTATCAAGGTTTTATCATTGTTTTATCATTTCCAAAAAGTCCCTTAGGGGGTACATGGAAACAAAAACAACAGAAATAATTTTTTACAAAGAAGGGCAATGTCTCAGAGAAATAGGTCTTATGTGGGAGGGAGTCTTATAAGGGAGGTTCCACTGTACTGCGTTTGATGCGTGACAATGCGTCATATTTGGTATACTCAATGCGTTGTTTTTTCTTCTTGTTTTTTGTCTTTTTCAGAGAGACTTTGTTGGACAGTAAGGACCAACCCAAACAGACGCTGATCGGTAAGGGGGACAATTAAACAAAAACTGACCCTGGAAATTAGTTTAACATCTATAGGTTATCTTTTCTTGTTAAAAATACCGTATTTTATGGACTATAAGCCCCCCCCCCCCCCCCCCCTCTTCCCAAATTGCAGGCAAAAGTGTGGTTTTGTAAAAAAAAAAACAGTTTATTGAGAGCGCAGAAACAGACTAATGCATCTTCATAATCAATGCTCTGTGCCGCACGTATTTTGCTGTATGGAATACCTAATCTGTTTTGGACATTTATTCGCTTTTGTTTGTTTGTTGTAACTGTGCTCCTTGAAAATAATAATAATAATGACAATTTATATAGCGCTTATTCTCCTTACGGGGCTCTAAGCGCTTCACAAAGAAGTTAAAATCTGAGCAAAAACAACGCACTTATCATAAGGAACAACCCAAAACGAAATCACGATAACTACATTTAGGTCACCAACGCCCTCACCCCTTTCACACTCTCCTAGAATCCAAACCATTACAAATAGCGTTTTCTGGTCCACACAAAAGGCAGTTTCTTACACTACTCGTCCGCCCGCCCCCACAATCACCATCCCCCTTCATAGACCTCAAGCTGACCTACTTTTCATAGATCTCCCAGCACGCATGCACACACACACACACACACGTGCGCGCATGTGCAGAGGCCAGAATTCATTGAAACAGTTTTTATTTCGTTTCAATTCATTTCACTGTCCCTCCAACTTCCATCAGAATGCATTCCTAGGTTTTTGAGGGTATATATGACTCGGTTTAAATGATTTAAAGAAGAACCAAGCTATTGAGGGACGGAGAGAAAAAAGAGAGATGGGAGGTGTAGATGAGGGGGGGGGGGGAGGATGAAGAGAATAATTTATAAGGTTGTTTTTGTTGTTCCTCCCCAGAGCACATAGCAGCCTTTCCTCAGGCTTTGGAGGCGGAGGACATCGAGGATTTCTGTTCGCTGGCTCAACACTTCTCCGCGAAAACTCCGCAGTCCTTCAAACGAGTGAGTACAGTGTGTGTGCAGGGCTCCCAATCGCCCCACAAAACAAGGGGTCCCAGGGACTCCTTCACTTACAGTATAGAGGGTCCTCAGGGCTCCCAATCGTCTCGCAAAACAAGGGGTCCCAGTGACTCCTTCACATACAGTATAGAGGGTCCTCAGGGCTCCCAATCATCCCGCAAAACAAGGGGTCCCAGTGACTCCTTCACTTACAGTATAGAGGGTCCTCAGGGCTCCAAATCGTCCCGCAAAACAAGGGGTCCCAGGGACTCCTTCACTTACAGTATAGAGGGTCCTCAGGGCTCCCAATCATCTCGCAAAACAAAGGGTCCCAGGGACTCCTTCACTTACAGTATAGAGGGTCCTCAGGGCTCCCAATCGTCCCGCAAAACAAGGGGTCCCAGTGACTCCTTCACTTACAGTATAGAGGGTCCTAGAGGCGGGATAGAGGGTCCCAGCGGCATTGCGGATGCTAAAAAGAATTTTTTTAGTGCATCCCTGGAACCCCCTGCACATTCTTTTAAAGCCCCCCCATATCACGTGTCACATTCCGTCTTATGCTAGGAAGATTTCTTAAGATTTCTTACCAGCCATAAGAGGGAAAGCACGCGAAAACCGTGATTTTGACACGTGATGTGGTGGGTCTTTAAAGGGTCTTTTAGAATTCTAGTACTTCATAGACCCCCAAATGGGGGTCCCTGGGAGCCCTGGTGTGTATGTCTGTCGGTCGGTCTGCATGAATGTTTCTCCCCAGGGCGTGTGCCTGAACCCTTTTGCCGCCAGCCATTTTTCAGCCCAAAAATATGATTAAGCTTAACTGGGTAGAGAAAAAAAACATCTGCAATATTGGGAATTCCTCTGTGACGTGTATAACATAAAGGGCTTCGCACACTAGCGTCAAAATCTCGTGATCGCGGCGATTTTTTGCTGCAAGGCGCAGTTTGATGCGCCGCTTGCGTGTGAGAGATTCGCGGCGCGGCAGGATTTTTGATGCATAGCTGCGCGATTTTTTGTTGCTCGAGAATAGAACCGGCTCTAATTTTGATGCTCAAGATCGCAGAGATCGTGAAACTAGCCAATCACAACGGACGGAAGGACCATAACCATAGAAAAAAATACTGTTGTTTCTAGGAGGAGGTTTGACGCTAGAGTAATCTTTCCTTGCTTTCCAAATAAGGAAGTTCGAGCGACAAGAGTCGTGTGTGAGAACACCACTGCCTCGCTACAATGTGTGCTGTGATGCAGGCGTCAACGCGTCAAGGCGTTGCTCTGAGAAACAATTGACGCCTGATGCTAGTGTGCGAAGGCCTTTAGGCCTATCCTTACCTCCCAAAATCTGTTCAATTTTCCTGTCAAACTAGAAAGAAAGGGCGAGGCCGGGATTCA
The DNA here is from genome assembly GCA_017654935.2 of Phymorhynchus buccinoides. Classification (NCBI taxonomy): domain Eukaryota; kingdom Metazoa; phylum Mollusca; class Gastropoda; order Neogastropoda; family Raphitomidae; genus Phymorhynchus; species Phymorhynchus buccinoides. The sequence continues at coordinate 5,615,048 of CM065713.1, forward strand.
AACCCAGGTCACTCATGCTGCAGTCACGCATTACATTTGGTAGACGTACATCTTAACCACTCTGCCACCTTTCTCCCTGTGTAGTGTGTCATTCACATGTGTAGTGTGTCATCTGCCTGTGTGGAGTGTTATTGTCTTGTGTAGTGTGTTATTTTCCTGTGTAGTTTGTCATCTACCTGTACCTGTGTAGTGTGTCAGTTACCCGTGTAGTGTGTCATCTATCTTTGTAGAGTGTCATCTACCCATGTAGTGTGTCATCTACCTGTGTAGCATGTCATCTACCTGTGTAGTGTGTCGTCTACCTGTGTAGTGTGTCATCTACCTGTGTAGCGTGTCATCTACCTGTGTAGCGTGTTATCACCGTGTTCCACAGGAGTACCACTGTGCGTTGTTTGGCTCCTCACTGCTGGGGGGGCCAGGGGAGGTGGACAGGTGTGGGCTGGAGCTGTGTAGTGTGTCATCTACCTGTGTAGCATGTCATCTACCTGTGTAGTGTGTCGTCTACCTGTGTAGTGTGTCATCTACCTGTGTAGCGTGTCATCTACCTGTGTAGCGTGTTATCACCGTGTTCCACAGGAGTACCACTGTGCGTTGTTTGGCTCCTCACTGCTGGGGGGGCCAGGGGAGGTGGACAGGTGTGGGCTGGAGCTGTGTAGCGTGTCATCTACCTGTGTAGCGTGTCATCTACCTGTGTAGCGTGTTATCACCGTGTTCCACAGGAGTACCACTGTGCGTTGTTTGGCTCCTCACTGCTGGGGGGGCCAGGGGAGGTGGACAGGTGTGGGCTGGAGCTGTGTAGCGTGTCATCTACCTGTGTAGCGTGTCATCTACCTGTGTAGCGTGTTATCACCGTGTTCCACAGGAGTACCACTGTGCGTTGTTTGGCTCCTCACTGCTGGGGGGGCCAGGGGAGGTGGACAGGTGTGGGCTGGAGCTGTGTAGCGTGTCATCTACCTGTGTAGCGTGTCATCTACCTGTGTAGCGTGTTATCACCGTGTTCCACAGGAGTACCACTGTGCGTTGTTTGGCTCCTCACTGCTGGGGGGGCCAGGGGAGGTGGACAGGTGTGGGCTGGAGCTGTGTAGTGTGTCATCTACCTGTGTAGTGTGTTATCACCGTGTTCCACAGGAGTACCACTGTGCGTTGTTTGGCTCCTCACTGCTGGGGGGGCCAGGGGAGGTGGACAGGTGTGGGCTGGAGCTGTGTAGTGTGTCATCTACCTGTGTAGTGTGTTATCACCGTGTTCCACAGGAGTACCACTGTGCGTTGTTTGGCTCCTCACTGCTGGGGGGGCCAGGGGAGGTGGACAGGTGTGGGCTGGAGCTGTGTCTTCCCGTGTCGGCCGATGAGCTCATCCAGACCAACCAGCACACCATGGTCAGTTTGAACAAAGACGCTTCGACGGTGAGGAAGGATTGGGGGTGATAAACGGAAGATTATTTTTTAGGCGGGGGGGAGGGGGGGGGGAGGGCGGGACGGTAGTTGCGGTGGTGTGTTATTACAATGTCAGATTGTGAGTGTGTGTGTTTGAGAGAAAGAGAGAGGGATAGAGAGAGAAAGAGTGTGGTGTGTGTAAAATAGATGTGTATGTGAATGGCAAAGGCGGAGGTATGCAAAGGTAGATTAAAAATAAGGACACACACATACAGAGCACAAGAGAGGCAGAAATTTAAATGAGAACTTGTAATTTGTATAAAAAATTAAAAAATTTAAATTATTTAAAATATGACTTTTTTGGAAAAATTAATACTGTATACACAAAATTTGTTATTATAGTTTCTTACTATATTATCAGTCATGTTATAAAGTGCAGGGGTCTCAGTCTAGGAGAAAAGTATTGCCTCATAGTCCGTAAAATACGGTATTCATAACGAAAATTATACAGTGAAAAAGACGTTACGACAAAGTTAATAACTAGACGTGTGTGTGTTTTGTAACGTGTCTTTTGTAACGTGTGTGTCTTTTTTCTTATGTTCTTTACTTATCTTCAGGTGAGCGATGAGGAGGACAGTCTTCGGTTCTTTGTGGTGGACTGTCGTCCTGCTGACCACTACAACTCTGGACACCTGCCCACCGCCTTCCACCTGGACGCTAATCTGGTCAGTTCTCAGCCTGAGACACACAGAGAGTGAGAGAGAGAGACAGAGAGAGAGAGAGAGAGACAGACACAGAGAGAGAGACAGAGAGAGAGAGAGAGACAGACACAGAGAGAGACAGAGAGAGAGAGAGACAGAGAGAGAGAGTCAGACAGAGAGAGGGGGGGGGAGGAATGAGGGAGAGAGAGACACACACACCAGACAATGGTAGGTTATTAACACCATTCTTTCCCCTCCCCCGAAGTCGGAGTGTGGCTGCCTACATGGCGGGGTGATCAATAAACGGGTCAGGCACACCGTAGTAACGTTCTCCTCCCTAGCTGACGGCGTTTGTACCCTAGTGTTCAGGGGCTTCTCCCTAGCTGACGGCGTTTGTACCCTAGTGTTCAGGGGCTTCTCCCTAGCTGACAGCGTTTGTACCCTAGTGTTCAGGGGCTTCTCCCTAGCTGACGGCGTTTGTACCCTAGTGTTCAGGGGCTTCTCCCTAGCTGACAGCGTTTGTACCCTAGTGTTCAGGGGCTTCTCCCTAGCTGACGGCGTTTGTACCCTAGTGTTCAGGGGCTTCTCCCTAGCTGACAGCGTTTGTACCCTAGTGTTCAGGGGCTTCTCCCTAGCTGACAGCGTTTGTACCCTAGTGTTCAGGGGCTTCTCCCTAGCTGACGGCGTTTGTACCCTAGTGTTCAGGGGCTTCTCCCTAGCTGACGGCGTTTGTACCCTAGTGTTCAGGGGCTTCTCCCTAGCTGACAGCGTTTGTACCCTAGTGTTCAGGGGCTTCTCCCTAGCTGACAGCGTTTGTACCCTAGTGTTCAGGGGCTTCTCCCTAGCTGACAGCGTTTGTACCCTAGTGTTCAGGGGCTTCTCCCTAGCTGACAGCGTTTGTACCCTAGTGTTCAGGGGCTTCGGCTGTTGGGATGATCCCTGGAGTCTTTTAGCCAAGGTAGATCAAACAACGCCATTCTTTGAGAGAAGAAAGAGGAGGTGTGGGGGGTGGGGTGGGGGGGGGGGGATAGAGAGAGGAGGAGAGAGGAAGAAAAGACTGTGTGCTGGTAAGCTGTCACGCCAAATCACACCCTGAGTGTGAGGGAGTTGCTGGGCTGCCTACCCCACCCCCCTAAGGGGTATTTGTTCCTGGAAACAGTTAAAAATAGCACCCTGGAATCCACTGTTCTGTCTGGTGTCCCTGGAAACAGTTATATATGGTACCCTGTCCCTGGAATCCACTGTTCTGTCTGGTGTCCCTGGAAACTGAGTAGAAACAAAATTTTGTAGAACAGCCACTTTTCAGCTTAACGTTTTTTATCATATATAATTTATGTAAAATAATTCATTTTTGCTTCTTTCTTTCGTTCATTCAATTGTATTGCATGTCCGCCAATCTTGTCCACTGTAATATTTCTTTGAACTGAGCACACCATGAGCTCTGCTTGTTGCTGCAGCAGTTGTCTGGTATTGTATGTTATTTTGTTTTTTTGGACAATAAAATGTTTAAACCAGCCACTGGTGTAGAGTGGCACAGTGGTAGCGCGTTCGCTTCGTGTCAAGTAAACCCGAGTTCGAACCTGGGTACAGGGGATTTTTTCCTCTCGTTTAACGGTATGAACGTGGAGTCTTTCGGATGAGACGATAAACCGAAGTCCCGTATGCCCATGCACTTAGCATACGTTAACACCCCCCCCCCCCATCATTGACAAAAATCGCATGCCAAAAAAGAGAGAGAGACAGAGAGAGAGAGAGACGTTCTCTCCAGGTGGGAGCAACCCGAATTTCACAGAGACGCCTCTGTGACTATAAAGTACCTAATACCTAATAATACCTAATACTTTTCTTCTAAGCTGACCTTACTATTGAACACAGAAACCAAAACAAACATTGTTAAAAAAATTTTTACTGACACGTTACACATAGGTTAACTACTGAACACCAAAGGATCTTGAATATTGAAGCACATTGGCACCGAAAATTGTCAAGAAGACTACCCCAAATTTTTTTTTAAAATCCAGTCACAGAAGTGTTGCTAAAAATAATCAAAAGTTTTCATTTTGCCCCTGTTGGATGACATCACGGTGTTTGTCCCTGGAAATAAGACTTGGTCCCTGGGTTTTAAGCAGTTTGTCCCTGGAAATAAGACTCTTGGTCCCTGGGTTTTAAGCAGTTTGTCCCTGGAAATAAGTCTTGGTCCCTGGGTTTTTAAGCAGTTTGTCCCTGGAAATAAGTCTCTGTCCCTGGTTTTTAAGCAGTTTGTCCCTGGAAATAAGACTCTTGGTCCCTGGTTTTTAAGCAGTTTGTCCCTGGAAATAAGACTCTCTGGTTTTTAAGCAGTTTGTCCCTGGAAATAAGACTCTTTCCCTGGGTTTTAAGCAGTTTGTCCCTGGAAATAAGTCTCTGTCCCTGGTTTTTAAGCAGTTTGTCCCTGGAAATAAGACTCTGTCCCTGGGTTTTAAGCAGTTTGTCCCTGGAAATAAGACTCTGTCCCTGGGTTTTAAGCAGTTTGTCCCTGGAAATAAGACTCTTGGTCCCTGGGTTTTAAGCAGTTTGTCCCTGGAAATAAGACTCTTGGTCCCTGGGTTTTAAGCAGTTTGTCCCTGGAAATAAGACTCTTGGTCCCTGGGTTTTAAGCAGTTTGTCCCTGGAAATAAGACTCTTGGTCCCTGGGTTTTAAGCAGTTTGTCCCTAGAAACCGCAATAGGGGGTAGGCGGCCCTGGAGTTGGAGAGCGTGAACGTGAGACGGGTGGAATGTATGAGGAGAGGGTGAAATACAGAATGTATGAGGAGAGGGTGAAATACAGAATGTATGAGGAGAGGGTGAAATACAGAATGTATGAGGAGAGGGTGAAATACAGAATGTATGAGGAGAGGGTGAAATACAGAATGTATGAGGAGAGGGTGAAATACAGAATGTATGAGGAGAGGGTGAAATACAGAATGTATGAGGAGAGGGTGAAATACAGAATGTATGAGGAGAGGGTGAAATACAGAATGTATGAGGAGAGGGTGAAATACAGAATGTATGAGGAGAGGGTGAAATACAGAATGTATGAGGAGAGGGTGAAATACAGAATGTATGAGGAGAGGGTGAAATACAGAATGTATGAGGAGAGGGTGAAATACAGAATGTATGAGGAGAGGGTGAAATACAGAATGTATGAGGAGAGGGTGAAATACAGAATGTATGAGGAGAGGGTGAAATACAGAATGTATGAGGAGAGGGTGAAATACAGAATGTATGAGGAGAGGGTGAAATACAGAATGTATGAGGAGAGGGTGAAATACAGAATGTATGAGGAGAGGGTGAAATACAGAATGTATGAGGAGAGGGTGAAATACAGAATGTATGAGGAGAGGGTGAAATACAGAATGTATGAGGAGAGGGTGAAATACAGAATGTATGAGGAGAGGGTGAAATACAGAATGTATGAGGAGAGGGTGAAATACAGAATGTATGAGCTAGAGAAAAGTTACTATACTCCCCGCGGGCTTCCACCTTGTCGTGGTGGGGGAGCTTTAAACTAAGAGTAGCCCCTCATCCCCATTGTTCATTCTCTACATCCTCATTTACAATTTATGACATGCTAGTTGTTGTGTATTGTTCACTGGCTTTCACGCACTTGAGTGGGCGCATGTTGCCCAATCTGCAGTACATATTTGCCTTTATGGAATTTTTGTTTGTGGCTCAAGCCACAAACCTATAACTCACTTTGTCGGTCGGTCGGTCTGTCTGTCTGTCTGTCGGTCGGTCCAAAATTGTCACACATTTTGACAAAATTGTCGCACTTCAAATCGAGACTACACTTCAAATTGAGGCCGCCCTTTAAAATGATGTATTTTAAAAGCGTACAAAATAATAAACATACGTAATACAGACACTACAACAGACACGACGAGTATGCGGTGCTTCTTTTGATGAGTATAAGTAGGATACATAGTTTTAAATGTTTTCCATAAGATATAAAAAGTTACGAAATGGTGCAGAGATAACATTCTGGTTTACAGATTAAAATTATTGAAAAGCCAGGGGAGGTGACTCATGATTGGAGTGGTAAAAATAGACCACGTGCCACAAACTATTGCGATTTTGCGCTTGTTTATACATTTATTTGTTACTATGCTGTGTTTGTTATCCCTTTTTACTGGTTTGTTTAACCTGGATCCGATAAGTAGAGCAGAGTGGCTCAACGTTTCCAGCACTGTGTGGACTTATGAGCTTTAGGGTACAATGACGGAGATGCCATGTCGTGAATTATACTGTTTACTTTTGTGTTGTTTTCAGGTTTTGGGACGTTGTTAAGAATCGTTGATGTGTGTTTTGTTATACGTGGTCGAACTTTACGCGCTGACAGTCCTGAGATGACCATAGCTGTTGACGGGACTATAACAGTCTAACTAGCTAACCATTGGTAAGAATCACTTCCTGAGTTGTATGATTTATTATTTACTATGTTAAATTTGCTATTGTTTTTTTTGTTTTTTGTTTTTTCACAGATGTTGCAGAATCCTGATGAATTCAGCACTGCCGTGCAGGCCCTGTTTGCCACACAACGCACCTCTATAGCCACTGGTATGTCTGTGATGATGATGGTGATGATGATGATGATGATGATGTTCATGATGATGAATTCAGCACAGCAGTACAGGCCCTGTTTGCCACACAACGCACCTCTATAGCCACTGGTATGTCTGTGATGATGATGATGATGATGATGATGGTGATGATGATGATGATGATGATGATGATGATGATGATGATGATGGTGATGATGATGATGATGAATTCAGCACTGCCGTGCAGGCCCTGTTTGCCACACAACGCACCTCTATAGCCACTGGTATGTCTGTGATGATGATGATGATGATGGTGATGATGATGATGGTGATGATGATGATGATGAATTCAGCACTGCCGTGCAGGCCCTGTTTGCCACACAACGCACCTCTATAGCCACTGGAATGTCTGTGATGATGGTGATGATGATGATGGTGACGATAATGGTGATGATGATGGTGGTGATGGTGATGATGATGATGATGATAACAGCAGTCATATTTTATCACAGCGATGATGTTGACTAAACGAATGACTATGACAATCGTGATGATGATGACATTCAGCGATAATGTTAATCAAATGAAAATGATGTTAGTGATGATGCAGACAAAAGTGATGATGTTGATCAAATGAAAATGATGTCGGTGACGATGCAGACAAAAGTGATGATGATGATGATTCACGGTGATGATGGTGATGATGATGACGACAATGATGATGATACTGACATTCAACAATAATGTTGATCAAATGAAAATGATGTCAGTGACGATGCAGACAAAAGTGATGATGATGATGATTCACGGTGATGATGATGATGATGGTGATGATGATGACGACAATGATGATGATACTGACATTCAACAATAATGTTGATCAAATGAAAATGATGTCAGTGATGGTACAGACAAAAATGATGTGTAAGAGAGAGAGTGTGTGTGTGTGAGAGAGGTTTTTTTCCAGTTTTTGAGTCTGGAATGTTGGCAGCTATGTATAATTGTGGAGAGCTTGGCTGATGTTTGTCCCAGGTTCAGCGGCTGGAATGTTGGCAGCTATGTCTAATTGTGGAGAGCTGGGCTGATGTTTGTCCCAGGTTCAGCGGCTGGAATGTTGGCAGCTATGTCTAATTGTGGAGAGCTTGGCTGATGTTTGTCCCAGGTTCAGCGGCTGGAATGTTGGCAGCTATGTATAATTGTGGAGAGCTTGGCTGATGTTTGTCCCAGGTTCAGCGGCTGGAATGTTGGCAGCTATGTATAATTGTGGAGAGCTTGGCTGATGTTTGTCCCAGGTTCAGCGGCTGGAATGTTGGCAGCTATGTATAATTGTGGAGAGCTTGGCTGATGTTTGTCCCAGGTTCAGCGGCTGGAATGTTGGCAGCTATGTATAATTGTGGAGAGCTTGGCTGATGTTTGTCCCAGGTTCAGCGGCTGGGGGCCAACACCTGGTGTTCATGGGGAGTGGGAGGGAGGAGGAGGATCAGTACGTCACCATGGTGGTGGCCAACATGCTGCAGAGAAACCAGCAGTACGTGTCGCTAGCCGCCGGAGGGTTCATGGGTAAGATGTATGTGTGTGTGTGAGAGAGAGAGAGGATGGTTGTAGCCAACATGCTACAGAGAAACCAGCAATACGTGTCGCTAGCCGCTGGATGGTTCATGGGTAAGATGTGTGTGTGTGTGTGTCACGATGGTTGTGGCCAACATTCTGCAGAGAAACCAGCAATACGTGTCACTAGCCGCTGGATAGTTCATGGATAAGATGTGTGTGTGTCACGATGGTTGTGGCCAACATTCTGCAGAGAAACCAGCAATGCATGTCGCTAGCCGCCTGAGTGGTTGTAGCCAACATTCTACAGAGAAACCAACAATACGTGTCGCTAGCCGCCTGAGGATTCATGGTTAAGATGTGTGTATAGTGTGCTGGTTATTGTGTGTAGTCATGACGTACTCATCCTCTTAATGCTAACGTGTGTGTGCGCTTTGATTTGATTTCTATCAAGATTCAGCGCCGTATAAAAACTATATGTTGTTGTTGTTATTGTATAATCTAAATCGACTCATTTAAAGCCCTAATCACAATCACTACCATCAGAAAAAACTGAAAGTGAAACGCTCCGAATCAGACCAAAAAATTGGCCGCCATTTGTAATTCAGTGTCAGGTCAATGTCAGCTCACAACACCCAAAATAAAAAAATATTTTCACCCTCTTAACCAATGAAAACTCAGCATTTAATGCATGTGACGTCAAGTACAGCCCCCTTTTTGATGACGTAGTGTGTCAGGTACACAAGTTTTCAATGATTGGCCTGTTGTTTTCAGGTTTTGGGACGTTGCTAAGAATCATTGATGTGTGTGTGTTTTTAGACAACAGGAAAGGGACATGTATGTATACATATATTTATTGCATAGCATTATCAAGCATTCGAGTCTCAACCTATCAAGGAAGTGAAACAATACAAATCATGGACTTAAATGTACACACACTGCACATCCAAGAGGAGGCTAGGACATATTCATAATGAGAGAGTAAGGAAACCAGTATTCCTCAAACTGTCTTGAGTTATCTTTCAGAAAGGCTAAATATTTTTCTAGATTAGTTCTGTACATTAGAACAGTAAGAAAAACTTGCAGGTCAGGATGGACATTTTGTCATTTACATTTATAAATATAAAACTTGGCAAAAAAGCAAAATAAAATCAATAACTTTGTCTGTTTTTACAAACTGTTTCACCCCAAACAAAACTAACTCCTTGTCAATATTCAAATTATTGCAGTGTGATGTGTGTTTTGTTATACGTGGTCGAACTTTACGCGGCGACAGTCCGGAGATAACCATGGCTGTTGACGGGACTGTAACAGACTAACTAACGATTGGCCGCTTTATGAGGTGGTTTGTGATGTCATGTGGGTCTTCCCGGAATTTTCCCGGGAGCCGCCATTGGCTCTGGGGGTGGGGAGTCGATCCCTGATCATTCCGTGAATAGCACTGCTAGGGTTAATAGGGAGATCCGACTGTTCTTGTCGTTTCTCTCGCAGCTCTGCACTTCATACGTGCTAAGGTTTACAGGCATGGGAATGAGAGACTTAGTGCGATTTTTCTCACACCAGAGGGCGTGACGCTCGTGTGGGGCTAATCCTCTCTGTATTATTAGTTGGGGATAAAGAAAGAGAGAGAGACAGTGAGTGGTCCTACCATCACTCTCTCTCTCACTACGCCCAAGTAAGAAAATCGCGTGATAAGCCCCTAGTGCATTGACTGCCCTCCGGCGTGACAAATATCGCCATAGGTTGACCATTGTCCGCGAATTCGCGGATTTCCGCGGAAATGTTTTTGAAATTGTTACTAAATACTTCGTTTTTGTTACTAAATACTTCAATTGGGGGGCTTTTTAGAGTTTTTTTGTCTCTGACAATTCCCATGCCTGGTTTAACGTGGTGAAAGCCCTGATATGCCCTTAGTTGTCGACAGGGCCCAGGGACCCCCATTTGGGGGTCTTAGTGCTAGAATTCTAAAGCAACCTCTAAAAGAATGTGCAGGGGGTCCCAGGGATGCACTAGAAACATTCTTTTTAGCATTCGCAATGCCACTGGGACCCTCTAAAAGAATGTGCAAGGGGTCCCAGGGATGCACTAGAAACATTCTTTTTAGCATTCGCAATGCCACTGGGACCCTCTAAAAGAATGTGCAGGGGGTCCCAGGTATGCACTAGAAACATTCTTTTTAGCATTCGCAATGCCACTGGGACCCTCTAAAAGAATGCAGGGGGTCCCAGGGATGCACTAGAAACATTCTTTTTAGCATTCGCAATGCCACTGGGACCCTCTAAAACAATGTGCAGGGGGTCCCAGGGATGCACTAGAAACATTCTTTTTAGCATTCGCAATGCCACTGGGACCCTCTAAAACAATGTGCAGGGGATCCCAGGGATGCACTTGAAACATTCTTTTTAGCATTCGCAATGCCACTGGGACCCTCTAAAATAATGTGCAAGGGGTCCCAGGGATGCACTAGAAACATTCTTTTTAGCATTCGCAATGCCACTGGGACCCTCTATTCCGCCTCTTGGACCCTCTATACTGTCAGTGAAGGAGTCCCTGGGACCTTCTATCCCGCCTCTAGGACCCTCTATACTGTCAGTGAAGGAGTCCCTGGCACCCTCTATTCCGCCTCTTGGACCCTCTATACTGTCAGTGAATGAGTCCCTGGGACCCCTTGTTTTGCCGGATGATTGGTAGCCCTGGGGTGTCTATAACTGCAATCTTAGCCGCAGCTCTGCACAGTCTGCTGGAGGCCAATGTGTCAGTCAAGGGGTTAATATGGACTGTTTTTGCTGTTTCTCTGTTGGGAGGAGGACGTGCATGTGTCAGTCAAGGGGTTAATATGGACTGTTTTTGCTGTTTCTCTGCTGGGAGGAGGACGTGCATGTGTCAGTTAAGGAGTTAATAGGGGGCTGTTTTTGCTGTTTCTCTGCTGGGAGGAGGACGTGCATGTGTCAGTCAAGGGGTTAATAGGGTGCTGTTTCTCTGCTGGGAGGAGGACGTGCATGTGGCAGTGAAGGGGTTAATATGGACTGTTTTTGCTGTTTCTCTGCTGGGAGGAGGACGTCCATGTGTCAGTCAAGGGGTTAATAGGGGGCTGTTTTTGCTGTTTCTCTGCTGGGAGGAGGACGTGCATGTGTCAGTCAAGGGGTTAATAGGGGGCTGTTTTTGCTGTTTCTCTGCTGGAGGAGGACGTGCATGTGTCAGTCAAGGGGTTAATAGGGGGCTGTTTCTCTGCTGGGAGGAGGACGTGCATGTGTCAGTCAAGGGGTTAATAGGGGGCTGTTTTTGCTGTTTCTCTGGCAGCTCTACTGGAGGCCAGTGTGGCAGTCAAGGGGTTAATATGGGCTTTTTTTGCTGTTTCTCCGGCAGCTCTGCACGGTTTGCTGGAGGAGGACGTTCAGGGCAATCTGGCCGACCACAGCCCTCGCCTGTGCATCGTCTGTAACCCTGACAACGCCAGCAACACCGCCAGCGACGCCGAGAATGGGGACGACTTCACCGCCAACAAAATGGTGGGAAAGTGCCACGCGTTCATTCTGCCGTAGACACGCATGCCCATGCCCACTTTGCATACTCAGACACAAAGACATGTTCGTTCTTTAATTTAACGTCTATCCACCTTACAGTGATTTTTTTTTTTTTCTCTTTTTTTTATTCCTAATAGAACATAATTTAGTTTTGTTTTTATCCCCTTTTCTTTTTTATGGTTTTTAAATTTTAAAAAATTCACAATATCTAAAATTACACATGCGCAGAGAGGACAGTCCTTACAGTGATCTTAGGCAAACAAAGACATGTACGTACATGCATGTTCGCATGCACAACACACACACACACACAACACACACACACATTCTCACTCACATTCTCACACACATGCACCACACACACACACACACACACACACACACACACACACACATTCTCACACACACACACACATTCTCACTCACACACACACACATTCTCACTCACACACACACACATGCACCACCACACACACACACATTCTCACTCACACACACACACACACACATTCTCACACACACACACACACATTCTCACTCACACACACACACATGCACCACCACACACACACACATTCTCACTCACACACACACACACACACACACATTCTCAGTTCTCAATGTGTTGGGAAGGGTGCTTGCATCGACTTCAAATACGTCCAACTTTTTGTGAAGCATGATCGGTTGTCCTTTCTTTGCCTTAGTTTTTTCATTTTTAATGCATGAATATGATTGCGTTTCCTTTGTTTGTAATGTGCTTGTTTGAGACCACACTGTAGTTTCTCTTAACGAGATAATAAAGAATTTTTTACTTTGACCTGACACACACACACACACACACACACACACACACACACACACACACACACACACACACACACACACACACGCAAAGACATGTATGCGTGTGCACACACACATGCACCACACACACACACACACACACACACACACACACACACACACACACACACGCAAAGACATGTATGCGTGTGCACACACACACACACACACACACACACACACACGCAAAGACATGTATGCGTGTGCACACACACATGCACCACACACACACACACACACACACACACACACACACACACACACACACGCAAAGACATGTATGCGTGTGCACACACACATGCACCACACACACACACACACACACACACACACACACACACACACACACACACACACACACACACACACACGCAAAGACATGTATGCGTGTGCACACACACATGCACCACACACACACACACACACACACACACACACACACACACACACACACACACACGCAAAGACATGTATGCGTGTGCACACACACATGCACCACACACACACACACACACACACACACACACACACACACACTCACGCACACACACAAACACAATAATAACTATGGTTATTCTCCAGCTGCCCACAGAGTTATTCGGCAAACTGACGACAGTCGTCAAGAGCAAATCAGCTGAGATGAAGGAAAAGCTGTCCAACTACATCAAGAACGAACAACAGCCCTCCGACAGGTCTGTTCACTGAGAGTCTTTTGTGTGTGTGCTCGCAGGGCTTCCAGGGACCCCCATTTGGGGGTTTATGAAGTACTAGCATTCTAAAGGACCCTCTGAAAGAATGTGCAGGGGGTCCCAGGGATGCACTAGAAAAATTATTTTTAGCATTCGCAATGTCATTGGGACCCTCTATCCCGCCTCTAGGACCCTCTATGCTGTAAGTGAAGGAGTCCCTGGGACCCCTTGTTTTGCGAGACGATTGGGAGCCCTGGTGTGTATGTGTGTGTGTGTTCTTCGATTTTACGTCCTTCAACAAAAAAGTGATTCAGACAATATTATTTGGTGAGTGTGATAGTGGATTTGATGGGGGGAGGGGGGGTTTAAATGTGTGTGCAAGAGTATGTATGTGCGTGTATTTGCACATGAATAAGAGAGAGAGAGAGAGTGTTTGTGTGTGTGTGTGTGTGTGTGAAAACTGTCCAACTACATCAAAAACGAACAACGACCCTCTGATAGCTCTGTGGGGATGTGCACGCTACGCGCTGAAACCTCACATACATATCGGCAAATAAGTCAAAGAAAGCAAGAAATAAGCGCATGCGTTTCCGCTTATTATACGTTATTATGCGTTACCATGCGTTTCCGCTTATTATGCGTTACCATGCGTTTCCGCTTATTATGCGTTACCATATTTTTCGGACCATTATGCACTTGTGTGCACTATTAGGCGAATAAGTCAATTTTCAAGAAAAATCTGAAAACAAATGGCTTAACGACTGTCATTACTGCTGTCATAAACGAGAATTGGCTCCCCTTTCAAATAATCGGGCATGAAAACAGCTCCGCCGTCTCCGCGATTATTTGTCTAAATCGATCGATATCCGCCGAAAACGAAAAAATTTCCGCCGAAAATTTAAAAAACCCAAAAAACCTGAACCCAAACTATGCTTATACGGCACAATCTTCATTTCGCGCCTTTTTGCTCTTTCGCTGTTGTCATTTCCAAAATGGCGTCCGCCGAGAACGCATGTATCGAGTTGGCGAAACCAAAATGTAAAACCAAAAAGTAGGTGAATCATGGGAGAAGTGATTGGCTGCAGAATGTAGTTTGTGGCTTGGGGCCGAGGAGGGTCCAGAAGTTGTTAAATGGAAGGCGAAGTAGGATGTGAAATGAGTACTCCCCCCCAACAAGACTTCTGACGTTAGGATTTCTCGGCTCATAAAATCTCCTCTTTTTTTTGGAACAGTAGTTTTCATGTCTGAATAATCGAACTTCTGTCTGTGCAACTTCCTGTTGTGTTTGGACTTTTATTGGCGAAAACTGGTAGAATTATGGCATTTAAAGCTCTACAATGATGCTTTTTGCATCCAATGAAGGGTTATGGCATCTGTTGGACGGTATCTCGGACGATAATAGGGATTTTGAAGCATTTTAACGTGAGTATTCGTCGTATCAGCGTCTCGTGACTACTTTCGATGTCTAGACTCACAGTAGACTGTACTGAACACGGCAATCGTTGACTCTTCTCACAATTTCCTTCACTAATGGGGCGCTCTCGTTTATTAGGTGCATAGGTCTTCTTCTTCTTCTTCTTCTTCTTCTTCTTCTTCTTTTTCTTCTTCTTCTTCTTCTTCTTCTTCATCGTTCAACTGGCTACGCATTAAAACCTCAGACCGAGTGCTGCCGCAAACGTGGATGTCCGGAGAAGGTCACCCACCGTTCCCCAGAGTTTGGTTCTGAGGTCCGTCCCTCCAGGCCAGGTCTGTTTCCGCATCCCATAGGCATCCCATCAGTGCATAGGTCGAAATTGCAGGGGAACATATCGCCTCATAGTCCGAAAATTACTGGGGGGTTTTGGTGGGTTTTTTTCCTTTCAGGCCAGGTCTGTTTCCGCATCCCATAGGCATCCATAGCCATCCCATCGGCGCATAGGTCGAAATTGGAGAGGAAAATATCGCCTTATAGTCCTTCTTCTTCGATCGCTCAGACAGTTTCCTGTCAGTTATGAGCGCAGATGCGTCTTGCTGCCGTTATGCGCCTAACTAAGAAATAGGCCCAGCAAGTCCGACTTCGGCTGAAGGAAATCTTTTTGAAAGTGTTTTGTGAAAAAAGGCAGGAAAATGGACCTGGTAAGGCAGAAAGATAGTAAGTAGATGGCAGTAAGCAAAGGGAGAAGGCAGAGTCAAAGAGAGTGACAGATTAGAGGAAGTTACAAGCACAGAACTTCCAGAAGGTGGGGGAACTATTTATGCATAGACCCCTGGTATCGCCATGGTGGAGCCTTATTGTCCGAAAATTACGGCATTTGATGTGTTTTTCCTTTCAGGCCAGGTCTGTTTCCGCATCCCATCGGCCCATAGGTCAAAATTGGAGGGGGAAATATCGCCTTATTGTCAGAAAATTATGGTATTTTATTTTATTTTTTTCCTTTCAGACACGTGAGCAACACGGACCGTCTGGGCAAACGCTACAGGAATATGGCGAACGTGTTCACCATCGGAGACGATGAGGAAGGTCAGGGTTGGCTTATCTTGTCTTTTTCGTTGTCCATTGCCCAGTTTCCTGTCATACAAGCGCTGATGCGTCATGCTGCCGTTATGCGCCTAACTGAGAAATACAGCGGAACATCCCTTTTAACCCTTTTGCTGCCAGCCATTTTTCAGCCAAGAAATATCATTAACCTTAACTGGGTAGAGAGAATAAAATATCTGCAATATTGCAAATTCCTCTGTGAGATGTATAACATTAGGCCTGTCCTTACCTCCCAAAATTAACCCTTTCACCGCCAACGTCGCATTTTTGCACCACAATGATTTAACACCCATGTCACTTAATTTAAAAGCCTCAAATCAGGGTCTGTTATCCAAAGACCCTATTCTCTTAATTTTGGGGGGTAAGGATAGGCCTTACTTTAAATATGTCACAGAGGATTTCCAGACAGATTTTTGTCTCTACCCAGATAAGTTTAATGGAAATGGTTTGCTGAAGAATGGCTGGCAGTGAAAGGGTTAAAGTTAACTGGGTAGAGAAAATAAAATATCTGCAATATTGCGAATTGCTCTGTGACATGCATAACATTAGGCCTATCCTTACCTCCCAAAATTAAGAAAATAGGGTCTTTGGATAACAGGCCCTGATTTGAAGCCTTTTAGTGACATGGGTGTTAAACCATTGTGGTGCTAAAATGCGACATTGGCGGTGAAAGGGTTAAACCATTGTGGTGCTACAATGCGACATTGGCGGTGAAAGGGTTAAACCATTGTGGTGCTACAATGCGACATTGGCGGTGAAAGGGTTAAACCATTGTGGTGCTACAATGCGACATTGGCGGTGAAAGGGTTAAACCATTGTGGTGCTACAATGCGACATTGGCGGTGAAAGGGTTAAACCATTGTGGTGCTACAATGCGACATTGGCGGTGAAAGGGTTAAACCATTGTGGTGCTACAATGCGACATTGGCGGTGAAAGGGTTAAACCATTGTGGTGCTACAATGCGACATTGGCGGTGAAAGGGTTAAACCATTGTGGTGCTACAATGCGACATTGGCGGTGAAAGGGTTAAACCATTGTGGTGCTACAATGCGACATTGGCGGTGAAAGGGTTAAACCATTGTGGTGCATGAATGCGACATTGGCGGTGAAAGGGTTAATTCATTGTGGTGCTACAATGCAACATTGGCGGTGAAAGGGTTAAACCATTGTGGTGCTACAATGCAACATTGGCGGTGAAAGGGTTAAACCATTGTGGTGCTACAATGCGACGTTGGCGGTGAAAGGGTTAAACCATTGTGGTGCTACAATGCGACATTGGCGGTGAAAGGGTTAAACCATTGTGGTGCTACAATGCAACATTGGCGGTGAAAGGGTTAATTCATTGTGGTGCTACAATGCAACATTGGCGGTGAAAGGGTTAAACCATTGTGGTGCTACAATGCGACGTTGGCGGTGAAAGGGTTAAACCATTGTGGTGCTACAATGCGACATTGGCGGTGAAAGGGTTAAACCATTGTGGTGCTACAATGCAACATTGGCGGTGAAAGGGTTAAGACCTTGAGGAATCATCCAAACTAAGGCCTTAAATTAAGTGGGAGGGAGTTGAGTAAGGGAGGTAATTTTAATGCTTACAAAGAAGGGCAATGTCTCTGAGAAGTAGGTCTTAAGTGGGAGGGAGTCTTATAAAGGAGGTTCCACTGTAGTCAGGCTCAGCGTGTCCGTCTTCGGCTGGAGAAAATCTTTGTAAGAGCTTCTAGAACAAAAGGCGGGAGAATAGTAAAACAGAATGATAGTAGATGACAGAAAGCAAAGGGAAAAGGCAGAGTCAAAGAGAGTGGCAGATTAGAGGAAGTTACGAGCACAGAACTTCCACAAGGTGGGGGAACTATTTGTACGAAAAACGCCCCTGGTATTCCCA
>CM065713.1:5637685-5695185 GCA_017654935.2 Phymorhynchus buccinoides
CGGTGGTGAAGATCACGTCCAAGAAGAAGTACCCTGAGCTGATCACCTTCAAGTACGGCACACACGAGGAGGACGGGTTCCACTTCACGGACATCGACCAGTTCATCATCCCCTCCGCCTCCGAGGCCACGCGGAGAATCAAACAGCAGATCATGCGGGTGCTGGACGCTCTGGATAGTTAGCTAGAGTTGTAGCCGAGAGAGAGAGAGTATGTGTGAGAGAGAGAGTGTGTGTGTGTGTGTGAGGATAGCTATCAGAGTTATAGCGGAGAGAGAGAGAGTGTGTGAAAGAAAGAGCGTGTGTGTGTGTGAGGATAGCTATCAGAGTTATAGCGGAGAGAGAGAGAGAGTGTGTGTGAGAGAGAGAGAATGTGTGTGTGAGAGAGGATAGCTATCAGTTATAGCGGAGAGAGAGAGTGTGTGTGTGAGAGAGGATAGCTATCAGAGTTATAGCGGAGAGAGAGAGAGAGAGAGAGAGAGTGTGTGCTTGTGTGAGAGAGGATAGCTATCAGTTATAGCGGAGAGAGTGTGTGTGTGAGAGAGGATAGCTATCAGAGTTATAGCGGAGAGAGGGAGTGTGTGTGTGAGAGAGGATAGCTATCAGAGTTATAGCGGAGAGAGAGAGAGAGTGTGTGTGTGTGTGTGTGAGAGAGGATAGCTATCAGAGTTATAGCGGAGAGAGGGAGTGTGTGTGTGAGAGACGATAGCTATCAGAGTTATAGCGGAGAGAGGGAGTGTGTGTGTGAGAGAGGATAGCT
This sequence comes from Phymorhynchus buccinoides, assembly GCA_017654935.2. Taxonomy (NCBI): domain Eukaryota; kingdom Metazoa; phylum Mollusca; class Gastropoda; order Neogastropoda; family Raphitomidae; genus Phymorhynchus; species Phymorhynchus buccinoides. The sequence goes on from CM065713.1 coordinate 5,638,443, forward strand.
ATCAGAGTTATAGCGGAGAGAGACAGAGTGTGTGTGTGTGAGAGAGGATAGCTATCAGAGTTATAACGGAGAGAGAGAGAGAGTGTGTGTGTGTGAGAGAGGATAACTATCAGAGTTATAACGGAGAGATAGAGAGAGAGTGTGTGTGTGTGAGAGAGGATAACTATCAGAGTTATAGCGGAGAGAGAGAGTGTGTGTGAGAGAGAGAGTGTGTGTGAGAGAGGATAGCTATCAGAGTTATAGCGGGGAGAGAGAGAGAGAGAATGTGTGTGTGAGAGAGGATAGCTATCAGAGTTATAGCGGAGATAGAGAGAGAGTGTGAGAGATAGAGTGAATCTTGGATGCTTTGGATAGCTTAAAAAAAAGTAGTCAAAGAGTAAGGGAGAGAACTATGTTGGGATTTTTTTGTGTCTGATGGATTCATTGTTTTATATGCGTGTGGTAAAAGGAAGAAGTGTGCTGGATGAATGAAGAAAGGAATTTTGAAAGGTTTTGTAGGTTAGAATTGTTGATTATATCAGATTGAGAAAAGTCGGTGGTTTATTGTACACTGGCCTTAGGCCACAATAGAACATTTGGAGGAAGGATCAGATTGAGAAAGACAGGTGGAGAGAGAGAGAGAAGGGATGGCAGAGAGAAAGAGAGATGAATAAAGAAAGGGAGAGACAGACTCACAGAGAGATGGAGATAGAGGCAAAGGCACAGTCATGGATCATTTCATAATTCAGTCCCTCTGAGTCTTGAGACGACGCGGCGAATCAAATGAAGGTGCTGGACGCTCTGGATGGCTGACAGAGTTATACTGGAGAGAGAGAATGAATGAATGAATGAATAAGTTTTCTGTATTGAGGATAATGGATTAAGCAACATTGCTTTTTTTCATCCAGTCCTCATGCAGAAAAATAGAAAACGAAGAAAAGAAACCAAACATAAATACAAAGAACAACCAAAAGAAAACAAATGAGAGAGAGAGACAGGGAGAGAGAGAGAACGAACAAAACTTTTTTATTGAGAAAAAAAGGGTAAGCTTACAATGGGCTTTTTTTTACACTTTGCCTTCAAGCAAAACATGCACACACAAAAATTGCAAATATTGAAGACAAAAATAATAACAAACATTGAAGGATTAAGTAAAAAGAAAAAAATAGATGCGACTTCATAACTCTCCCTCCGCCCCCCCCCTCTCTCTCTCTCTCTCTCTCTCTCTCTCACGCACACACACATGCATGAATGGCAACACATGATAAAAAGATAAATACATCAAGATACTAAGGACATATGAGAGAGAGAAAGAGGGAGGGAGAGAGAGAGAGTGGGAGAACATTTTGGATGATGTGGATAGCTAACAAATTTCTGGAGAAGCGAGGGAAAGAAATCATTAGAATCTTTGGTCTGCTAAGATGCCGGTAGTTGAGAGAGTGCTGGATTCTCTGGCTGAGAGCGCTTTGTTTCCAGTGAGTTCATTGGCTGAGAGCGCTTTGTTTCCAGTGAGTTCATTGGCTGAGAGCGCTTTGTTTCCAGTGAGTTCATTGGCTGAGAGCGCTTTGTTTCCAGCGAGTTCATTGGCTGAGAGCGCTTTGTTTCCAGTCTTTTTATTGGCTGATGATCCCACATGAGTCGTTGGGAGCAGGGAGACTGACTGCAGAAAGAAGGGTGCGTGCATTACTGGGTGTGTAAATATGGAAAGAGCGTGGTCATGTGACGGTGTTGCCAGAATTTTCATGCTGCGTGTAGTCATAGTGCTGTTTAATTTATCTGGTTATCTGTGGATATTCCGATGATAGTCATGATGATGAAATGAAGAAGAAAGTTCACTGTGCAACTCCCCCGAAGACGGGGTGTGGCTGCCCACGTGGCGGGGTAATCACAAACGGCCACACACGTAATGTTCTCATCCGTAGTTCTTCTTCTGTGGTGGTGGCCAGCTTCTTTTTATAGAAGTAAATGCACACAGCTAACAGATGCACTTGTACCATAGTGTTCGAATGCTCCCGCTGTTGGGATGATCCCTGGAGTCTTTTATCCAGGGTAAGCCAACAGCGGCACTGTGCAACAAACGTTGCGCCATAGTTGTCAGGATAAGAGAGCTAAGCAGAAACCATTGTATGATATTCCTTAATTAAACGATACTTCTTTTTTGGACAAATGTCTTCTGATTTGGATCCCATTGGTAGTGATTTTTGAAAGAGGGCATTTTGCATTCCGTCGCCGGGTAATTTGTAAACTTCATTTTGATTGGCTGGCACTGACCCAATCAGGGCGTGCGACACTTGTGTACGTATGCGATGAACAAAATCCTACATACAAACCTTAGCTCTTCTCGTACTGTGGACTAATACATTCGCCCAGTGAACCACTCCACAGTCCCATCACGTGCAAAGACCTTCATACAAACCTTAGCTCTTCTCGTACTGTGGACTAATACATTCGCCCAGTGAACCACTCCACAGTCCCATCACGTGCAAAGACCTTCACTGCCAAGTACCCTGCCATGTGTTTGTCTATTTTTAGACCTTATGTCGGTGATGAAAGCAACGCGTGCGCACTCAAACCCCCACTTAACTCCAGTCTGGTCGGTTGAGATTCAACAGAGACAACCAAGAGCGTCAAAAAATACATGGCACTGAAAGAGTTCATTGTGAAAACGGGGAAAAAAGGAAATTGTGGAGTGGAGGGTGGTGGGAGGGGGTTTACTGCATGTTTGATTAAGAAGAAGACACGTTTCACATGATGGCAAGATTATGCACATGCTTGTGTGTGTGTGTGTGGGTAAGGAAAATAATGTCTTCACTTCGCACATACACATATGATAATGAGTGTGTTTAAGCATGTATTTGAGTATGTTAATTTTATGGGGGGGGGAAATGTCTTCATGCGTGCGTATGCGCGTGTGTGTATGTGTGCGTGCGCTCCCGTGTGTGGGGGTCTGTCTGTGTGTTTGGTGTGTGTGTGTGCATCATGCTTGCGCGCGTGCACGTTTGTGCATGTGCGCGCGTGGAGTGAGTGTTGCAGTCTGGTTGGTTAGTTGTATAATAATTATATTCGATGTGTGAATGGTGGTTTAGTGAAGTTTAATTTGCAAAACGCCCCGAGTAGGTTTTACCTAGAAGGGCGCCATATATAAGTACCCCGATTATTATTATTATTCATGTTTGAAAGCAAAATATCGTGAATGAGTTTCGAGTTTAACGTTCACTCGGCTGCAAAGAGGACGCTTGAGATGAGCCATCAAACAACCACCAGAACCATTGATCATTCAGTGCTTGTAGCGAGCGAGCGGATCCTGGAGGTACTGCAATACCAGGTCAGCAAAATATCATATAAATGCTTGGCAATATATACCATTTCTTCCAGTGTGGGGTTGTTGGTTTTTACATGTATGTGTTTATTTGTTTATTTTTTTAAAAATTAGTTTTGTTTCAAAGAAAAGCGAATGGACTATTATTGGCTGAAAAGTTGCAATTTAGTTGGCGTATTTTTCAGACTACAGTGGAACCTCCCTTATAAGACCTCCCAAAACCATCCAAAATGAGGTCTTATAAGGGAGGGGTCTCATAAAGGAGGTCATTTTATTACTTACAAAGCAGGGCAATGAGAAACCGGGGTGTAGCTGCGAGTTGGGATTCGGAACGAGTGGCGTGGGAGCAACGCCACTGTACGGCCCAGAAGATGGAACAGCAACAAGAAAAAAAGAAGGGCAGTGTCTCAGAGCAGTAGGTCTTATGTGGGAGGGAGGTCTTATAAGGGAGGTTCCACTGTATAAGGCCAACTTTATGAAAAGTCGCACCCCTCAAATTTTACGCAACGTTCAAATTTTGTTTGTGTGTATTCTTACTGTATCAGCAGTTATGTTACAAGGCGTGGCCGAGGAAAAAGTATCGCCTTACAGTTATAGTCCCAAAAACTGATACGGTGCATCGTTTTGTTTTGAAATATTGTTGGTTTTTGTCTCCGCGAGTGTGAGCCAAGCAAATACTTAAACTATATTGTCTCTTATAAATTTGTTTTAATTAGGTTAGGTTAGGTACATTATAGTCACAGAGGCGTCTCTGTGAAATTCGGGTTGCTCCCACCTGGACAGCGCGTCGCAGCCAGAGGCCAATTTTGTTTTTTGCATGCGATTTTTGTGTGACTGATGAGGAAGGAAGGGAGAGGGGTAAATTTTGACCAAATGACAACTTTTTCGTTGCCACTGGGTTTAACATGTGCTAAGTGCATGGGACCTCGGTTTATCGTCTCATCCGAAAGACTCCACGTTCAGACCGCAAGGCCTAGTGCAAAGTGAAAGGAAAAATCCCCTGTAGCCAGGTTGAAACTCTGGTTTACTTGACATGAAGCGAACGCGCTACCACTGGGCCACTCTACACTAATAATTTGTTGCGGAACCTTCTTGATACCCCCTCCCCACCCCACCCACCAATTTAAAAGACTCCCTCCCGTTTGAGACCTTCTCTGAGACATTGCCCTTCTTTGTAAGTATTGTAATTGTTGTCTGGCCCTGGCTAAAAGACTCCAGGGCTCATCCCAACATCACTTGAACACTATGGTACAAATGCACCAGCTAGGGATGAGAACATTACATGTGTGTCACCGTTTTTTTTATTACCCCGCCACGTGGGCAGACACACTCTGACTTCGGAGGACTTTGTAAGTATTAAAATTACCTCCTTTATACAACTACGTCCCACTTAAGGCCTCATTTTGGATGATTTTTCGAGGTCTTGACAAGGAGGTTTCACTGTAATTAGGTCATTGTATAACAATTGGTCATATATTTTGTTGATGTAATTGTTTGCCAAATGATATGGCTTGGAGTCAAAACAGACTAGATAGTCCATTGACGTATTATTGGATTTATTACAAAAACTAACTTGTATCAAACAATGACTGCAGAAAAATATAAAGGGGTTTTGCTTTTTATATTACTGCAGTGTTTTTATACAAGTTATTAGTTTTCGTACTAAGTTCAATATGTCAATGGACTATCTAAAGACAGTCCATTTTGACTCCAAGCCATCGTAATATTCTACTGCAATATACTCTAGTGTTTATTTATTTATTTATTGTAAACTTACAAAACATTGATCGTCGCGCTACATTTGTGTGTATAATGTTTTGAAATGAAACTGGTGATTACTGTTAACATTTCTGGTCGAACTATTGCGAGAAATCCTTTCTTCTTCTTCTTCCTATTACTGGACTGGACCTCACAGCGTTTAAAGTCCAACTTGGTACGCTACTGACAAACGTCGTGTGCTCTCGATGCCTAATTTTAAAACTTGAATAATAATTTGGGATTAGGTACATGTTCGATTTTTCTAAAGGATTAACCCTTTCGCTGCCAGTGTCACCATGGAAGAAGACACCATACATCAGGCATCAGAATTGTCAGAGGATTTCCCACTGGGTTTTATGTGTACTAAGCACATGGGCACACGGGACCTCGTTTTACCGTCTCTTCCCGAAAGTCCACGTTCAGACCATAAGGCCTAGTGCAGAGTGAGAGGAAAAATCCCCTTGTACCCAGGTTCGAACACGGGTTCACGACACGAGGCGAACGCGTTACCTCTGTGCCACTTACACCTATTTGCAGATGTGCTCACAGGGTTTCGCGTCTGTATATGAAATTGAACAAAGGGTGAATACTCTCTTTCTAATTAACTCCCCTCCACCGAAGTTGATTACGATACCAATCATCTAGCAATGTGTGTATGTGCCCAAAGTTTGGTTATTTTTGCCCAGATTTTGGTAAATTTGTCAGTTGGCTTGAAAATGTCCAGTGGGAGTTTCAGCAGATTTGATGTTTCCATGCATGAAAAAGTTTTGTATTTTGTATGATGTACAGATGTCAGTTTCATGTACAGATGTCAGTTTCATGTACATATAACAGTTTGTATATAATGGCATACCGTCTGTGTGGATTTTTTATTATGATGTGATAAAGAGATGTCTTTCGTGTGAAATATCGTCTGCGTTAGAACCACTAGAAATTTCAGAAAGGTAGAGAATGAATGTTAGTGTTAGGTGTGTGTGTTCACGAGAGAGAGAGAGAGAGAGAGAGTGCGTGTGTGTTCACAAGAGTTAGAGACTTAGTTGTGTGAGAATGTGCACATTTTATAAGATTTATGCCCGACAGGTCATTTTGTTTCTAGTTGCAACTGTTTTCGCTGTTTTGTTAAACTCTAAATTTCAATTTTAAAAACATGCTTCTAAAATGGTTTCATTCAAAACCATTTTCGCATTTTTTTTAAAAATTCAAGTCGGAACTTCATTCGCTTTTGACCTCTCTTTTGGAAGGAGGGCGTTTGTTTTTTTGTTGTTGTTTAACTGTGTGCGTGATATCTTGTGAACCACTGAACAGAATCACTTAAAAAAATGTATTGTGAAGCTAAAATTGTGTGGTGTCGCATTATTGGAGATATTATATTGCTGAGTTGAGGCTTCTGGACTTATTGTGCCCCACCTTTGGATTTTTTCTTTTTCATTTTTTTTTTTATTGGAAAGGGTTTACTCAGAAGACCTCATCCAGCTTTTTTTTTTTTTTTTTTAAAGTTTCTCAGCAACTTTCTTCACCTTTTGGGGGCTTATTTGTACAATTGTGACAGACCCGGTTGTTTGTGTGTGAACATTTCTGACAGAAGGCTATAAATACACTCGATGATCAAAGTTGTCTCACAAAAAACAGTTTGGGTAAAGGTAAAGATGCGCCCCCCCCCCTCCTCCATTTCTCGGTTGTTTCCATTTTTTCAGTCTTGCCTTTCTTGCTGCAGATCGAGTACTTCATCCTCTATCGTTTGCTATATTTAACACTAATTTCCATCCATTTACATAATGAAACACATGCATTCAATAACAGTAGAAGATAAAGGCAAGACGGAAAAACGCAATGAACCAGGACTGTGACAAATGCTCCGCGGCTGTTGTGTGTACTGCACTACATAGGGGGGGGGGGGGGGGGGGGGGGGGGGGGGGGGGGGGGGGTCCTGTTAGATAATAGCCTTTATCATGACTGCGATTAATTATTCTACACAGATAATTAGTTCAAAATGTTGATAAAATACAGCTGAACCCTTTTGCCGCCAGCCTTTTTTTTTTAGCCCCAAAATACCATTAAACTTACTCAGGTAGAGAACAAAATTCTATCTGCAATATTGGGAATTCCTCTGTGACATGTATAACATTAGGCCTATCCTTACCTACCAACATTACGAAAATAGGATCTTCAGATAACATTAACAGGCCCCGATTTGATGCTTTTTAGTGACATGGGTGTTAAGCCATTGTGGTGCTAAAATGCGACATTGCGCGGTGAAAGGGTTAATGTTTGGTCAGAAAGGCAGGTGTGAAAATGTGGGGAGAGCTGAGAAATGTGTGGGGGGGGGGGGGGGGGCACATCTTGACCTTTACCAAAAATTCACCGTAGTTAGTTCTACTTGATTGAGCAAAGTAGTAGTTTAGGACCCTCCTCATGTTCACCCATCTCAGCCTCAAAGTCTGCTTCTGTCAGTTCTGTGGCGATAATTCTAGGCTGATCCTAACCCTATCCCATTTGCGCCGAGAACGGCGGAATGTTGGTTCTTGGTGGAACACGTTCAGTGCATTTTGTTTTGTTTTTTGTGCTGTTCCATCTTCCGGGCCATACGGTGGCGTTGCTCCCACACTGCTCATTCCGAGTCCCAATTCGCAGCCACACCCCGGCTTTGTCAGTGCAAAAAAATTAATGGTGGGTATTTAGGCTACGACTTTGTCCTTTGATTGTGTTGAATGTGTATCGAGAGTGAACGTCAAATGTAGGCGTTTCCCTTTGTGTGCCCTATTTTTCTGACCATTAGGTGCTGCTGTGTATATGGCGAATAGGGCAATTTTCAAGAAAAATCGGAAAAAATTAAAATAAAAGGTGCGCTCGTTTATAAGGCACCTTGCAAAAGAAAGTCGAAGTTTGAAGCCCGTACACGTCCTGTAAACGCTTACCGACCGCCATTACTGCTGCCATAAACGAGAGTTGGCTTTCCCTTTCAAATAACCGAACTTCCGTTTTTGCGACTTCCGGTTGTTGTGTTTGGACTTTTATTCGGACCGTAAGGCCTAGTGCAGAGTGAGAGAAAAAATCCCCTTGTAGTTGTACCCAGGTTCGAACACGGGTTTACTTGACAAGAGGTGAACGCGTTACCTCTGCCACTCTTACACCTATTTGCAGATTGGCATTTTAAGCTCTACAACGATGATGTTTACATCCAATGAAGGGCTATGGATGTTTTACATCTAATGAAGGGTTATGGCATCTGTTGGACGGTATCTCGGACGATAATAGGGATTTTGAAGCATTTGAACGTGAGTATTCGTCGTATCGGCGACTCGTGACTACTTTCGATGTTGTGACTCACACTGTCACAGTAGACTACTGAGTACAGCAATCGTTGCCTCTCTTCTCACGATTTTGTTCACTAATAGGGCGCCCTCGTTTATTAGGCGCATAGGTCGAAATTGGAGAAACAAATATCGCCTCATAGTCAGAAAATGACGGTACACATTTGATTCAATAATTGTATTGTTGCATAAATTCACAGTTAGTTGTTTTTGTAATCGATTTGAGATGTGATGGAGAGAAAGCGATTTATGCGAAATTGACTGGAAAACCTGGGTTGTGAAAACAAAAGTGGAATAATAATAATAATATGATGATGATGATGATGATGATGATTATTGTAAGCCAATAAAATCTGTGGTTATCATAAAGAGATGAGCCTGTTGCGTGTGTGTGTGTGTGTGTGTTTTACTTCATGAGTGGTGATATATTTCATTTGAGTTGCCTCCACCGTGGGGATACTGGGGGGTCGTTTGTACAAATAGTTCCCCCACCTTCTGGAAGTTATGTGCTTGTAACTTCCTCTAATGCTGTCACTCTCTTTGACTCTGCCTTTTCCCTTTGCTTACTGTCATCTGCTATCTTTCTGTCTTACTGGTCCATTCTCCTGCATTTTTTCTATAAATTCTTTCAAAGATTTCTTCAGCCGAAGTCGGACATGCCGGGCCTAACTATTTCTTAGTTAGGCGCATAACGGCAGCATGACGCATCTACGCTCATATGACAGGAAACTGTCTGAGCGAACCAAGAAGAATAATTTGAGTTGCTCAGTGTGTGCATGTGGGGTTTTTCTTTCTTTGTTTTTATTTTTTTAGGGGGGGGGGGGGGGGGGGGGGGGGGGGGGGGGGGGGGGGGGCGTCAACTGTCACGATATGAAACCTGGATAATAAAGCCTCCATGCCAGGGAAAAGAAAGGCTGATGTACACACAAATAAAATACAAATACATTGTCAAAAAAATAAATACTGCAGATTAATTCTTCTAGAACCAAGGGCCAATACATTCGCCCACCATACTACATGACTCCCACCAAACGCAAAGACATTCACTGCCAAGCACCCTGCCATGCGTTTGTCTATTTTTAGAGCTTGTGTCAACGCAATGGTTACTCCCCTTTTGTTGGTTGAGATGCAGCGTACAAACAAGAACGTTAAAACAAATATATATGTAAATACATGACGGCAGAAGAGTTGACAATACAAAATAATACGGAAAACTATTACAGTGCAATACCTTGGAATCCAATACTGTACAAAACAATATAAAAAACCACATACGACTGTACAATACTGTACAATACAAAACAATACAAAACAATGCAATATAAAAACAAACACGATAAACAAGCTAGTAATATATCGTCGGTGAAATCCAAAAATCTTGTATCTAAATTTTGGTAGTTTTGAGAAAAATGAAAAAAACTTTTAAAAATTAACTGCGTAGCCCACAATTGATTAACTATGATGAATATGTTGTTCAAGACATTGAGAGTTTAGTCCTGCATTTCGTTAAAATTACTTTTTTTTTTAATGTTAGACTTGGAAAAAAAAGAAGATACAAGTTTTTTTGTCCTTTACTAGATCTGAATTTGGGACTTACGAGTTTTTCTTCTATTTTCACAACCTCATTTACCCCAGATAGAAAGTCGTTAGAGATACAAGCTTTTGGTGGAAGGTGGCGTGAAAAAATTAAAGAGCTGACTATGTATCTAACTAAAAACCTCCAAAAATCAAGATAAGAGGTTTTTGAAATTCACCGACGATATAGAGCACGACAAACACATCCACCATTTTTCTCGCAAAACAACTTGATACAACGGTGCGCTGTCTGAATTCTTGATGTTATTGATGCGAGCATCGAGGACAAAGGTGAGAAAACTGCATCAAGGTATAATTAGTCTGCTCAATCATCATAATTATTACGATTGCCGAGATATTTCAATCTTTTGTTCACAAAACTAATCTGCCAAAATGATCAAAATACTTTCCCTTGTACCGCACTAACTCCCCGTGGGGATACCGGGGGGTCTTTCATAAAAAGTTCCCCCACCTTCTGGAAGTTCTATGCTTGTAGCTTCCTCTAATCTGCCTCACTTTGACTCTGCCTTTTCCTTTTGCTATCTATCATCTACTATCTTTCTGACTTATTGGCCCCATTTTCCAAAAAAAATCTTCCAAATAATTTTTCTCCTTTGAGCTCCTCCTCCGAAATCAGAATGTGTCGGCTGTACGCAGCAGGGAGACCAGTGAAAACTGAAAACCGGACACATACGTACCTTACCCGTACAGTCCAAACACTGTTTGTTACTGGTGGTGCTCTTTTTGTCGCCTGTCGACAAGCTAGTCAACGGAAAAAAACTAGCAAATTGGAATATTTATATTCGTAATTCATGTTTAAAAAAAAAAAATTAAATGCCTAAAAAGAATAAATAGAACAGTTACTTTCATTTTGTAAACATTTTCAGTGGAACCTCCCTTATAAGACCTTCAAAAATCATCCAAAATGAGGTCTTATAAAGGAGGGGTTTTATAAGGGAGGTAATTTTGATACTTACAAAGAAGGGCAATGTCTCCGAGAAGTCTTATGTGGGAGGGAGTCTTATAAGGGGGGTTCCACTGTACATACAAGACCTTCATTATCACAGAACGTTATATAATTCCATCTTCAGCATAGCAACTTCATGATTAACCCTTTCACCGTCAGCCATATTTCAGCCAAAAAATGTCATTACATTTACCTGGGTAGAGAACAAAATCCATCTGCAGTATTGGGGATTCTTCTGTGACATATATAAAATAAGGTCTATCCTTACTTCCCAAAACTAAGACAATAGGGTCTTTGGATAATAGACCCCAATTTGATGCCTTTCAGTGACATAGGTGTTAAATCACTGTGGTGCTAAAATACGACTTTGGCGGTGAAAGGGTTAAATGATAATTATGTAACAGGATCTAAAACAAAGCACAAACTTTCTCGTCCATGATTTCGTAATTACTTTGCAGCAATCAACATTATTAAACTGACATAAACACTAACATAAAATACACACCAAAAGCATGTAAGTTAGCTTTTGTAATACAAAAAAAAACCTGTTCCAAAGTTTGTAAAATAACTTTTGTAGGCTTAAATTGCTTAACGCCAATTCAATTTCAGTCATTTTATTTTTAGTGCAGCTAGGTCTATGCTTTGCTTTTCGTCGGTGAAATTCAAAAACCCTGTATCTCAATTTTGGTAGTTTTGATTAAAAAAAAATTAAAAACTTTTAAAAATTAACCGCGTTGACCACAATTGATTAACTATGATGAATATATTGTTTAAGACCTTGCGAGTTTTAGTCCTGCGTTTCGTTAAAAAAAAAAAAAAAATGTTAATTTAGACTTGAAAAGAACAAAGATACAAGGTTTTTGTCGTTAACTAGATCTGAATTTGGGACTTACGAGTTTTTCGTTTATTTACACAACCTCATTTACCCCAGATAGAAAGTCGTTAGAGATACGAGCTTTTGGTGGAAGGTGGCGAGAAAAATTAGAAAGCTGACTATGTATCTAACTCAAAAACCCCAAATATCGAGATACGAGGTTTGTGAATTTCATCAACGTTTTGTTTTGTTTTTTCCCTTTCCCCTCTGTCCTCCATTTCTTCATCACCGCTTAACCCTTTCGCCGCCAGCCATTTTCCAGCCCCCAAATACCATTAAGATGTCTGGGTAGAGAACAAACAAGTATCTGCAATACTGGGAATTCCTCTGTGACATGTATAACTTTAGGTCTATCCTTGCCTCCCAAAATGAAGAAAATAGGGTCTTCGGATAACAGGCCCTGATTTGATGCCTTTTAGTGACATGAATGTGGTGCATGAATGCGACATTGGCGGTGAAAGGGTTAAACCATTGTGGTGCATGAATGCGACATTGGCGGTGAAAGGGTTAAACCATTGTGGTGCATGAATGCGACATTGGCGGTGAAAGGGTTAAACCATTGTGGTGCATGAATGCGACATTGGCGGTGAAAGGGTTAAACCATTGTGGTGCATGAATGCGACATTGGTGGTGAAAGGGTTAAACCATTGTGGTGCATGAATGCGACATTGGCGGTGAAAGGGTTAAACCATTGTGGTGCATGAATGCGACATTGGCGCTGAAAGGGTTAAAACCAACAATGATCTTCTTCACGGAAAAACACCCCAAACTATTGATATTTATTCTTCAATTTCATGTAAGAGTTGATTATTAATTTATTTTGATGAATCCCCAAATCCCTTTGGCCGGGAGAGTGGGGATGTACCCTGGGAAATAATATTGCCTTATAACTCGAAAATTATGGTAATATGATGTCATACCCAGAAGACTTGCAGGCTATACCAAGAAGAAAGAATGTTCGCATTTTCAATACATTTTTCCCTTCCTTGCTTATTTTAGCCTTCTGCATTCATACCGTCTCGAACCACCCATTTTTAATTTCCTTCTTATGTGAAATCTATTTTGCTTTTAAAACAATGCATCGCTTGAAATCTGATCAAATCTGTGTATGCTTCATATAAAGCAACAAGTCATTTCACCAATCATAATATACCTTTTTATAACAATTATTAAACATTATAAAAAAACTTCATCAGATATTCAGATATCACAGCTGTTACATCTTCACACACAGAGAGGAACAAAAAAGCAGACGCAATTTACATTTCCCTGATAATGCTCATCCTTACAAAATGAAACGGTTTTAACAGATACCCAGATATCACAAGGGGGTGTACCGTCGAACGCAAGAGGCAAAATAGCAGTTTTAATACTCATTTCCCCACTTAAATAAAAACTACCAACATTTTTTTTTTTTAAAGCCTTCCCAATTCTAATCTTAACTCAAAAAGCCAGCTCAGTTTCCATTTTTTTCTGTTAAAAAAAAAAAGAATCTCCCTGAAAGCCTACCGGATTCTATCCCCCCCCCCCCCCCCCCCCCTCTCCTGCAATGCCAACCCAATGTTTGTCTCCCTTAAAGCTGCCCCAATGTCAATCTCCCTTAATAAAAAAAACAACCTATTCCAATCTCCCCTCCCTCAAACCCAGCCCCCCCAGCATCAAATTGATTTCCACCCCCCTCAACACCGACCCAAACTTTCACCTCTTTCAAAGTTGACCCTATTTTATCCCTCCCTCAAAACCTGACCCAATCTCCCCTTCAAAACTGACCCCATTCTCTTCCTCAAAGATTACACTGACCCACCACGCTTAACCCTTTCGCCGCCAGCCATTTTTGAACCACAATTTTCCATTAAACTTACAAGGGTAGAGAAAAGAATTCATCTGCAATATTGGGGGTTTATCTGTGACAAGTTTAGAATGGGGCTTATCCTTACTGCCCAATATAAGAACACAAGATCACTGGATAACAGACCCTGGTTTCAAGGCTTTTATTGACATGGGTGTTAAATCATTGTGGTGCAAAGAATTCATGTCCAATATTGGCGATTTATCTGTGACAAGTTTAGAATGGGGCTTATCCTTACTGCCCAAAATTCAACACAAGATCATTGGATAACAGACCCTGAAAGGCTTTTAATGACATGGGTGTTAAATCATTGTGGTGCAAAAATGCGACATTGGCGGTAAAAGGGTTAAGACCCTTGGGGGTTTTTTTCTGGGTATCTGTGACCCACATACAAATGCCCCTTACTTGAAAATTGAGGCTGCTCTTTAAAACGATGTTTCGTTTTCGAAGTTGGGGGCATTTGTATGGGAGTCAAACCTGGTCAAAACAAGATTTCTTACCAACTATAAGAGGGGAAAACACGTGAAACCTGTGATTTTGACACATGATCTGGTGGGTCTTTAACCCTTTCAACGCCAGACATTTTTCAGCCAAAACTTTCCATTAAACTTACCTGGGTAGAGAAAATATTTTGTCTGCAGTATTGGGGATTCCTCTGTGACGTGCAAAAAACAGGACCTATCCTTACCTCCCAAAATGAAGAACATAAGGTCACAGGATACCAGACCCTCATTTGATGCCTTTCAGTGACATGGGTGTTTAATCATTGCGGTGCCAAGATGTGACAGTGGCGATGAAAGGGTTAAAGCTGACCCACACTTTCTGCATTTAATTCTCTTCTCAAGGGCTGTGAGTCATGGGAGGCTGAGCGGGCGGCAGGATGTGCCCGCCCTTCCTGGAGAGCAGCAGGATCTCGTCCTTCAGAGCGTCGATCTCCTGAGCCTGAAGCTGCACCAGCTGCACCAGACGCTGACGCTCACGCACGTCCGCACGACGCACCGCCACATATTCGTCTCCCTGCAATGGAAAATAATGACCACAATATCAATAGTAGTACAGTGGAACCTCCCTTACAAGACCCAGGGCTCCCAATCGTTCTGCAAAACAAGGGGTCCCATGGACTCCTTCACTTACAGTATAGAGGGTCCTAGAGACAGTATAGAGGGTCCCAGTGGCATTGCGAATACAGTGTGAACACCAAACGTTACAATTCAGGACTGGCATAGTCACACACACACATCACACGCACACAGTCACACACACACACACACACACACAGAACACACACACACATCACACACACACACACACACACACACACACATCACACACACACACACACAGTCACACACACACACACATAACACACACACACACACACACATACACACACACACACACAAAGGGAAGATAATTCATCCCACACCAAAGGGAGTCTAGCACAGACCAGGTTTTTCTGCCGTCTGTCCAGCGATCGCTGGTAGGCCTTGTTCTCCTCCAGCAACATGCCCAGTTGTTGCAGGCGCTGGGTGTTGTCCCGGATCCGACCCGTGATCTCCTCACGACGCTCCGCGATTTGAGACTGAAAAGAAAATTGGGAAGTTTTTTTTGTTAAATAAAAACAAACTTATAAACAACACAAAATACAGAAAAAATGACGCTGTGTGTGGTCTCAAATCAGGGACCAGGGGGCCAGTTTCACAAGGGCTAATGTTACGTAGCGTGAGCGCAAATCGGCCAAAACGGTACTAAGAAAGACCTCTTTTGCCGACGTTTGTCTAAAACGTTTTGCGGCTGTGACCGAGGTAGCAAGCCACAAACTATTTGAAGGATCATGGGAAATATCAATACTTCCGGCTTTTTCTTTATCTCTCGTGTGACGAGACTTGAACTTTAAAAATGGAAGACCAAAACAACAAGCTTGCCACAGCAAATATTCTTTAGTCTATCGTGGAAAAATACGGGATGATTTTAGCAAATTAAACAAACGCAAGTGTTTTGGAGTGCTCTTTCTTAATTTCCATCATGTTAGATGGCATAATATAGTGCAAAGTTAATTTTCTGCACACAAATAGACGTGGGTGAAATCGAAAACTTTGTACAAACTGACAGAGAGGTATGATTTATCTCCCTTACGATAGCAACCCTTTTCTCTCTCCAAACAATGAAGAGTAAGCTTAAAGAGTTCTCTGACCTTAGCAAACGTTTAGGGTGTTTCTTAGGCCCCTTTAGGCGTAAGCGTTATTCGTGCGGCGACCGTTATCTAGAGAAACTTGACCCTGATCTCTTCACAACTTTCTAATTATGGCAGCAAAACTATCTGTATTGCTAACAAACTTCGGGACTCTACTGGTGTTGCACTGCCTCCGGGCATTGTCTCCAGTATTGTTCCCACCATCTTTACATCCACATGAGTGCAACTTTTCCTGGTATTCAAGGATTTCATGTTTTTGAATTTTACCAGAAATCTAGTTCCTTTTTTGTAAATTTGTCAAACAAGATCTTTGTGTGTTTACTGTGTTTTTCAAACACTCTAAAATAAGCATTTGTATAACTTGTGGAAAAAGCAAACTAAATACCTTCATAAATCAATTTTTGCTTCTGCTGCAGGGGGACATTACCCCTGGACCCCGGCCTTTCAGGGTTTTTTCATTTTGTGTAATTGCGCCCATGCATCTACTAATGTCCCATATGTGTCTGTTCCGGACCGGAGGACGTTAAAACAGATTCACTACTTCACAACTTTCCACGATTTGAAACTGAAATAGAAACGGGAAATATATGTTTGCTTTACAAAAACGCAGAAATTGATACACCTACGAAAACGAAAATGCAGATGTTGTGCCAAATCTGTGTGCATTTGTACCATAGTGTTCAAGTGCTTCGGCTGTTGGGATGATCCCTGGAGTCTTTAAGCCAGGGTAAGATGACAACGACAACAACAATCACCATCAGCACTCACGTCATATTTGGACAGCTCTTCGGCGCACATGAGCTCCGTCTGCCGCAGTTTCTCCTTCAGCTCCTCGATGGCGCGGTTGACGGTGACCGTCTCCATGTCAACAACAACAACAATCACCATCAACACTCACGTCATATTTGGACAGCTCTTCGGCGCACATGAGCTCCGTCTGCCGCAGTTTCTCCTTCAGCTCCTCGATGGCGCGGTTGACGGTGACCGTCTCCAGCCGCTCCATGTCCACAGTGCAGCCGAACTTGGCCACCATCATGCCGTCACACTTGGACTCCATTTCGCAGATCTTGGCGTCGAAGTGCTTGCGGTCCTTGATCAGCTGCACGTGCTTGCGACGAGATTCCCTGTGGCAAAGAGAGAAACGAGAGAGTGTGTGTTGATAATACAATGTGACAGTGCAGGGAAAACATGGATGCAACCTCGCCTCGGATACAAGGCAGCGCCTGTTTTTCAAAAAATTTGACCACCAAAAAAATTGATTCAAAGTTCAAGGGAAAAAAAGTGTTGAATTCTCACTTTACAAGCCTGGAATAAGCTTCAAATTGAGTATGATTTTGCTTTTTCTTCAGCTTGGGGGGGGGGGGGGGGGGGGGGGAGGGGGGGGGGGTCAGCTTGGGGGGGGGGGGGTTGCCCCCCTGACCCCCCAGGGGTCCTGCCAGGGGACTAAACATCCCCTGGACCCCTGTCTTGCCTGTTTTTGGATTTTCTCCAGTTGCATCCATGGAAAACCAGACATGATGGAATTTTGGCATACCGTAATTTTCGGACTATATAAGGCAATATTTTCTTAAATTTCGACCTATGCGCCTAATAAACGAGGGCGCCCTATTAGTGAACAAAATCGTGAGAAGAGAGGCAACGATTGCCGTGTTCAGTACAGTCTACTGTGAGTCACAACATCGAAAGTGGTCACGAGTCACTGAGTTCGATTATTTGAGAAGGGAGCCAATTCTCGTTTATTACAGCAGTAACGGCAGTTGGTAAGCGTTTACAGGACGTGTACGGGCTTCAAACTTCGACTTTCTTTTGCGAGATGTGTATCGCCTTATAAACGAGGGCGCCTTTTATTTTAATTTTGTCAGATTTTTCTTGAAAATTACCCTTTTCGCCTAATGATAAAAAAATACAGTAAATTGATATTTATTTTTTTATGGTGGAGCAAAGATTCCTTGTTATTACATAGAAAACCGAACTGAGTTATCTTGTCTAGTTTTTATTTTATAATTATTTGAAGTTTGGCATTCGAAATAGATCTTTTGCAGAAATTAGGCATAGAAGATGCAATTTAGCCTGTTTGTTTCTATTGACTCGATTTAGAAAACAATCAAATAAACAAAGAAATCATTCAAAATTGTCTCTCTCGTAGAGAGAGAGAGAGAGAGAGAGAGAGAGAGAGAGAGAGAGAGAGAGAGAGAGGAGAGAGAGAGAGAGAGAGTGTGGGGGGGGTGCATGTGTGCGCGTATGTGCGCGTGTGCATGCCTGGGTGTGAGAATGTGTGTGCGCGTCTTTGAATGCGTGCGTGCATGTGTAAGCATGTGTTTGTGGGTGTGGGTCGGGAGGGAGGGGGGTGTATGAAAACATTGATGTATCTCTTTGTGCTATTGTCATGATAGGGGCTGTTGGCCTAAATCATTAAACATTCCGAGTCCGAGTCCGAGTCCGAGTCTCTCTCTCTCTCTTTCTCTCTCTCTCTCTCTCCATGTGTTGTTTTCCTGCATGGTTTTCTCATGTTCAATTATTTTCTGTTCCTTAAAATTGTGTCCCCTCTCTCTCTCTCTCTCTCTCTCCATCCCCCCCTCTCTCTCTCTCTCTCTCCCCCCCCCCCCCCTCTCTCTCTCCCTCTCCCCCCCCCTCTCTCTCTCTCTCTCTCTCTCTCCCTCTCTCTCTCTCTCTCTCTCTCCCCCCTCTCTTTCTCTCTCTCCCCCCCTCTCTCTCTCTCTCTCTCTCCTCTCTCTCTCTCTCTCTCTCTCTCTCTCCCTCTCTCTCTCTCTCTCTCTCTCTCTCTTTTCCTTGTAAAATAAAGTTTCTGAGTTCTGAGTTCTCTCTCTCTCTCTCTCTCTCTCCCCCCTTCTCTCTCCCTCTCCCACTCACTTCATGTGTTTTTTCTGCATGGTTTTCTCGTGCTCCAGCTCCTTGATGCGGTGTTGGAGCCGCACGACACCGGGCGAATCGAACACCAGAGTCTGGGTCAGGTCCGACGGAAGAGTGGAGTTGATGATGTGCTGGATTTGATGCAGATGCAGTGTCGTGACCATGTTCAGTTCGTTCAGCTTTTGCTGCTTTTCCAGCTGTAAAAATATCGTAATTATGTCATTATTAATTCATTTGCATCGCAACAATTTTGAATTAAAAAACCTAGCAAATCACTCCAGCCATACACACAAACAAAACATGCATAAACAAAAGGAGAAATGAGAGAAGATTACAGGTTTTTTGCTTCAGGTTTAGACATAGGGAAGTGGTAGATCAGATTATTTTATATATAGACTTTATAAAGAAAAAACTCTCCACACCGATTGGTTACCCCACAACAAACCACTACAAAAGCAAAGTCAGAGGCAAAATTGTGGTCTAAGGAAGCGAAGCGAGTTTAGAAGTGACCAATGTATTGTGTGCACACAGATTTACTTCCCTTGAAGCAAATGCATCAAATAGACAGTTATCTATTAATTCCGGACATATATGGCCGGAACAACTTGAATGACTTAATCATTGTGATATCATTGTCTTTTATTGATATTATTGGTAATTCGTACTCGTGCTCACATGCGCGCACATACACACACATATGCGTGCAGACTGAAGCCAAGCTTTAAGAGCTGTGTTGATGATGAAACTTCAAACTTCAAATATTTTATTTTACAAGGATAAGAATTTAGGCTGGGCCTCGTCTTCCATTCTGTCCTTGATTCTAAGCGTGCAACATGTAACTAATACTTTAAACGAACATTGAGACACAGACAGATCGTCAACAGAACACAACAATACAAGTGATATGGTAAGCAGAGCATCAACGTCGGTAATAAGAACAAGCAAAACAGAAAACCAAACGACCAAATAAACAAACAATTTCCACACTATTTCCACCACAATTTACATCTTCTTCTGAAAGGAATATCAAGTGTATGAAACGATTTTATTGGATGCTAAGACAAGGATCTAGGCTAGTGACTCCAGCCTAGTTAGCCATAGCAGACAACGAATCACCATTTTAATGCGTCATCTCACCCCCTACTTGAGATTTCAAAGGGTAAATCTCACACATGGTTTCAAATTTTCAGGGGGTGATTTGAGAGTTCTAGTGTGTAAAACTAATGACTGTCTTAACGCACTAACCACCATTTTAATGCGTCATCTCACCACCTACTTGAGATTTTAAAGACACACTGACGCACCACGATTAAGTCCCTTGTTTTTTTCTGGGTAGCTGTGACCTACATTTAAATGTTCCCAACTTCAAATTGAGGCTGCTCTTTAATTTAAAATTATGATTCGTTTTCAATTTGGGGACATTTGTATGGGAATCAAACTTGGTCAAAACAAAATTTCTTACCAGCTATAAGAGGGAAAACACGTGAAACCCGTGATTTTGACACATGATCTGGTGGGTCTTTAAAGGGTAAATCTCACACATGGTTTGAAATTCTCAGGGGGTGATTTGAGAGTTATAGTGCGTAAAACTAATGACTGTGTTAACGCACAAACCACCATTTTAATGCGTCATCTCACCACCTACTTGAGATTTTAAAGGGTAAATCTCATGCACGGTTTGACATTCTCAGGGGGTGATTTGAGAGTTCCAGTGCGTAAATACTCGCAACATCTATGTTTTCAGAAACCCTCTTCTTCTTCTTCTTCTGTGGTGGTGGCCAGCTTCTTTTCATAGAAGTAAATGCACACACTTTAGGGGGTGACCAAACTTTATACTACTCTGTACTTACATACATCTGTATCATTAAAAAATCGGGACTTTCCTGGAGTTGCACTGCCTCCGAGCATTACCTCTTTCCTGGAGTTGCACTGCCTCCGGGCATTACCTCCAGGATCGTTCCCATCATCTTTATATCAACTAATGTCCCATATGTGTCTGTTTCAGACCGGAGGGCGTTAAACAGATTTTCACTCAGCGGGTGACCAAAGAAAAAGAAGCAGAAGAGAGAGAGAAAAAACAGACACAAAAACAGACACAAAAACAGCACAGACCAAAATCAGCTATCACGCATAGTCTTTACGTGGGTCCAGTCGAGGGGGTCACCACAGTACCTGGAACGCTTCAAGGTCGTTCTGCGCAGTCTTGAGAGAGGAGTCGATGACCTTGGCCTTCTTTTGCAGAGCTTCCAGTTCCTTCTTCATGGTCTCGCTGGTCTTCTTCTCCTCTGCTAACGCCTCTTCGTAGTCCAGACGTTTCTCTCGCAGCGCCGTCGTCGAATCATACAGCGTCTGTTCACATCACAATCAGATTTGGAATCTAGAGTTGGCATCAGAAATGGAATGAAAATTGGAATCAGAAACTGTATAGGTATCTCTTCCGAAATCGGAATGTGTCGGCTCTACACCGCAGGGAGACCAATGAAAACTGAAAACTGGACATATATGTACCTTATGACCTGGGAATGCAGAAGAAGAAGAAGAAGCATAGGTATGAGCACGTCTTTGTGTGTGTATCTGTGTGTCTGTGTGAATCTGTGTGTGTGTTGTATAGGAGTGTCTGTGCATGGATACACAAGTGTGTGCGCTTGAGCGCGTCTATGTGTGTGTATGTTGCATGCTTGTGTGTGTGTGTGTGTGTGTAGTGTGTGTGTGTGTGTGTGTGTGTGTGTGTGTGTGTGTGTGTGTGTGTGTGTCTTTCATTTAACGTCTATCCACTTCTCATGATATAAGACAGTGTGTGTGTGTGTGTGTGTGTGTGTGTGTGTGTGTGTGTGTGTGTGTGTGTGTGTGTGTGTGTGTGTGTGCATGTGTGTGTGTCTATGCATGAATACATGCATGCATGTGTGTGAGTGTACCTTCGCAAGTACTGTTTGTGTGTCTGTGTGCATGGGTCCATGTGTCTGTCCATCTGTCAGTGTGTGCATGTGTCCGTCTATGTGTACACTACCACCTCCACCCCTCAACCCCTCTTTACCTGGTCGCAGCCGGGAGGACAAATGTCAAGGTCGTAGCCACCGGTCTCCGACTCGGATTCTTCGTCCGACTCCTCCCAGTCTGAGTCATCGTCAGAATCTTCATCGCTTTCGTCGTCCGACCCTGAGCACAGAGAAACACACCGATGTCAACAGGTCAGCTGTTTATGTTTATTTCCGTCCTTTAACTCATTCAAGTCGTTCCGGCCATATATGTCCGCAATTAATAGATAGCTGTCAATTTGATGCATTTGCTTCAAGGGAAGTAAATATGTGTGGAAACCATACTTTGGTCACTTCTAAACTCGCTTTGCTCCTTAGACCACAATTTTGCCTCTGACTTTGCTTTTGTAGTGGTTTGTTGTGGGGAAACCAGTAATGATGCAGAGAGTTTTCCTATATAAAGTCTATATATAAAAAAAAGTCTGATCTACCATTTCCCTATGTCTAAACCTGAAGTAAAAACACGTCATCTTCTTTCATTTCTCCTTTTGTTTATGTATGTGTGTATGGCTGGAGTGTGTATACATTTTTCATTTATTCAAAATTGTTGAGATGCGAATGAGTTACGAATCCAGACTCAGCGGGGACGGACAGTAGTTATTATTTTCCAGTTCTTTTCAGGATTCTTTGGGTGTTTCTTGTTCACTGCTTCTGCCCTTTCGGGCTGACTAGGGAAAGACCCTAGGAATAATTGACAGGAAACTATCTGAGCGATCAAAGAAAAAGAAGAAGAAGAAGAAGAAGACACACACACACAGGAGGGAAATCCTTACCTTCTCCCTCAGTAGCTTTTTCTGGGTCCTCTTGATCTTCTTCTTGAACACTTTGGTCAGGTAGTCGGCAAACTTGTAACACCCCCCCCTCACACACAATCCTTCTTCCCAACCTACCCCCCCCAACCTTACCTTCGTCCTCAGTAGCTTTTTTTTTTGGTCCTCTTGATCTTCTTTTTTGAACACTTTGGTCAGGTAGTCGGCAAACTTGTAACACCCCCCCCCTCACACACACACACAATCCTTCTTCCCAACCTACCCCCCCCCCCCCCCCCCAACCTTACCTTCGTCCTCAGTAGCTTTTTTTTTTGGTCCTCTTGATCTTCTTCTTGAACACTTTGATGAGATCAAGTCAGTAAACTTGCAGCCCCCCCCCCCTCACACACACACACAATCCTTCTTTCTACCCCCCCCTACCCCCCCCCCCCCCCAACCTTACCTTCCCCCTCAGTAGCTTTCTTCTTGGTCCTCTTGATCTTCTTCTTGAACACTTTGGTCAGGTAGTCGGCAAACTTGTAACACCCCCACACCCACCCCACACACACACACACAATCCTTCTTCCCAACCCCCCCCCCCCCACCCCCACCCCCCACCCACCAACCTTACCTTCCCCCTCAGTAGCTTTCTTCTTGGTCCTCTTGATCTTCTTCTTGAACACTTTGGTCAGGTAGTCGGCAAACTTGTTGTCGCCGATGGTGCTCAGGAATTGTTGGTGGATGGCCCGCTCCTTCTCCTGAAGCTTCTCGATGTCTTTGCGCTTCGTCTCCAGCCGCGTTTGCACCTCCAGGATCTGAAGAGTGTCGCGGGAAAGAAAAGGGAGGTAATAAGCCATGAATTGTGTGGCACACCGACAAGTGAAATGTAGAAGACAAACAACTGTATGGTCCACATAAAAAACCTATCTCTGTCTGTTTTAAATGTGCACAATTCTAAGTTGATGTAATGAATTTTAATAATAATTATATGGTTGGTATAATTTTGTTTCACACGTTTGATTAATGTTCTTTCAGTTATGTTGTATCTCTGTCATGTTGTTGCACCTAACCTGAATTTCTCTTTTGGAGATTATATACTTAAACTTGAACTTGAACTTGAACTATCTCTCTCCCTCTCTCACACACGCGCGTGTGTGTGTGAAGGAGAGAGACAGAGATGGAGGGAGGGAGGGAGAGAGAGAGTGACTGAGAGAGAGAGAGAATGTGTGTGTGTGTGTGTGTGTGTGTGTGTGTGAGTGTGTGAGTGTGTGTGTGTGTGTGTGTGTGTGTGTGTGTGTGTGTGTGTGTGTGTGTGTGTGTGTGTGTGTGTGTGTGTGTGTGTGTGTGTGTGTGTGTGTGTGTGAGTGTGTGTGTGTGAGTGTGTGTGTGTGTATGTGTGTGTGTGTGTGTGTGTGTGTGTGTGTTATGTGTGTGTGTGTGTGTGTGTGTGTGTGTGTGTGTGTGTGTATGTGTGTATGTGTGTGTATATGTGTGTGTGTGTGTATGTGTGTGTACGTACTTGCTTCTAATGGGTAACTTTCATTTCAATGTGTTTAATGTTTTTCATAGTTAATTGATAAGTATGAATTTTGTATGTGCATGTTCATGCTTTTTCACCTTCATTCTTTTTTACATTTGTTGTTAATGGTGGTGATTATTTTATCTTCTCCTTTTTGATTTTTATGAGGGCTGGATGCAAAACAAGCCTGTATGGAGCTTATTCTTATCCCTCAATAAAAAAGGTTTATTCGTTGGTTCGTTCGTTCTCTCTCCCTCTCCCTCTGTCTGTGTCCAACCTTATTGTGCATGTCCAGCTTCTCCTGCTGTTTGCTGCCGACTTTATCGGCCAACACGTCCTCACTTTTCTCGTATTCTTTCAGCAGGACGAACTCCTCAAACAGCGTGACTTGCCTGAAAATATCGTCATCACCATCATAGTCATCATCATCATCATCAGTAGTATCATCTTCGTCATCATTGTCAATATCATTTTCATCGTCATCGTCATCTTCGTCATCATTGCTAATATCATTTTCATCATCATCGTCTTCGTCATCATTGTTAATATCATTTTCATCATCATCGTCTTCGTCATCATTGTTAATATCATTTTCATCATCATCGTCTTCGTCATCATTGTTAATATCATTTTCATCATCATCGTCTTCGTCATCATTGTTAATATCATTTTCGTCATCAATGTCATCATTGTTAATATTATTTTCATCATCATCATCTTTGTCATCATTGTTAATATCATTTTCATCCTCATCCTCATCGTTGTTAATATAATTTTCATAATCATCGTCATCTTCATTGTCTTCAGTTCTCATGTAATCCTTGAGCGAAACAAACTCTTGAAATAACGTGATTTGTCTCAAATCAGTATGATCATCACTGTCACCATCATCATCATCATCATCATCATCTCATCATCATCATCATCATCATCACCGTGCTGATTATCTCCTCCTCATCATCATCATCATCACCATCATCATTTGTGACAAACAGTGTGTGTGTATATGAGAGAGAGAGAGAGAGAGAGAGAGAGAGAGAGAGAGAGAGAGAGAGAGAGAGAGAGAGAGAGAGAGAGAGTGAGAGAGAGAAAGAGAGAGAGAGAGAGAATTGAATTGAATGAATTTTATTTAGACATTTATAATAAATTTTATAAAGACAATACGGTAAATATTACAGTTCTTATAATATCGAACAATAGCAACAATAACAGAATCATACTACATTCACCTTACCTATTTAGTATTAGGTCAGCATTTTTCATCACATTTTGAATTCTTCGTCCCTTAGCGGCATAAGTTCAGCAATCAACAACAATAATAGCAATGTTAAAGATCATAATAATTATCATAAGAATAGTAACAGAATCACAAAATAATCACCTGAGGTCAGCGTTTTTCATCACAATGTCCAGTTTGAATTTCTCGTCTCTCAGCAGCATAAGTTCTGCGTCAAAGGTCTTGACCATTTCGTCAATGCGTCCCAGCAGGCGAGACTGCTCGTATTCCAACCTGGGGAAAAAGAAGGAAGAAATAAATGAATGAAAAAAAGACACATTTAAAAAAAAAATCAGTTGTATGTCAGTTTGTATGTAGTTGAAAGTCTTGGCAAGTTCTTCACTGCAAAATAAAAAAAACCATACATCATCATCACCATCACCATCATCGTCACCATCATCATCACTATCATCATCATCACTATCATCATCATCACCATCATTGTCATCACCACCATCATCAAAACAAACCATCATCATCATCACCATCATCATCG
This sequence comes from Phymorhynchus buccinoides, assembly GCA_017654935.2. Classification (NCBI taxonomy): domain Eukaryota; kingdom Metazoa; phylum Mollusca; class Gastropoda; order Neogastropoda; family Raphitomidae; genus Phymorhynchus; species Phymorhynchus buccinoides. The sequence continues at coordinate 5,664,215 of CM065713.1, forward strand.
TCATCATCACCATCATCACCACCATTGTCATCACCATCATCACCATCATCATCATCATCATCAACATCATTGTCATCACCATCATCATCATTATCATCATCATCACCATCATCGTCGTCATCATCATCACCACCAGCATCATCATCATCAATACCACCACCATCATCATCACCATCATCATCACCATCATCATCATCACCATCATCATCATCATTATCACCACCATCATCATCATCATCATCATCATCATCATCATCATCACCATCTTCATTATCACCATCACCATCATCATCATCACCTGATCTGTTCCGTCTCCATCAGTTCTTTCTCCAGGGGAGATAACATCTCTTCCTCTCCTTCCTCCAGCTCCTCTTTTTCCTCCTCAGTTGTCTCCTCCTGCCTAGAGGGCGCCTGTGTGCTGAGGAATGAGGTCTGCTTCCTTTCTGCTGCCGCCTGCGCGCGACGGAATGAAAAAATAATATGATAAAAAATCCCCTTTTTTGTACCCAGTCAAAGAAGTGAGAGTCGTTTCCCTTGCTATAACTCTTATGTCTCATTTCCGGCAGTCAGTGACGAAGCCCTTCCTAAATGACACAACACATTATTTCTTGGCAAAACTAGCCAGGTTTTACGAATGAAAAGTCTTACGACACGGGCAGTATTGTGGTGTCCTTGATTCCTTTTCACTTGTATTTGTTCAGAGAATGTTTCAAGGCATTTAACAACTTCGCTGGTCTCATTTATATTTAGACTGGTGGTTGTTACGGTTTTGAAGCCTATCTCAGTGTCTGCTTCAATTCAACGAGCTTTCAGACTCAGTGTTACACGGTTCATTGTGTTCATCCGATCATGTTTTTTTCTCGACACACCATCCAAGTTATGGGTCAGCATTTTAATATCTCAAGTCTGTTCAGTTCACAAAGATAGCATTGTGAATTAAATGGCACTGTGTGTGTCAGTGCAAACCTGTCCAGACTTATGCTACATATGTTTTCATGTTCAGATACATACAGTGTGGGGCTGCTGTCAGAAGAGAGTTCTGCCAGCTGTGGCGGTCAGCCCCACACTCTTAAAGTAAAATTCAACTTGATAAAGTAACACTTGTCTTTACATTATGTAATATCTGTCAATTTTGTAAACTCATAGTTTGTTGGAATGACAGTGTCTAAAACACAAAGAAACATGGTAAAAACATTTATGAAAGAATTTCCCGAACGAAAATACTTGAAGACACACACACACACACACACACACACACACACACACAAATAAACAATCAGCCAATGAAAAAGAAGAAGAAGAGGAATTGGAAACAGAAAAAGAAGAAACAAACAAAAGAAAATAAATTGAAAAGTAACATTTGAATATAACGAGAAGCGTCTCTTCGTCAATAAAATACAGTCGTTACCATTACCGTATCAAACATCGTCATGATATAATTATCAATGATATAATTATCAAAGTTATCTCAATCAAGAGGCGGATCGCAATTAACATAAGATGATTATCACAGTCGACCAATCACTGACCGGCTTGTCGGCCCCGCCCCCAAACCCTCCGAATCCGCTGGCCGCCGCCGCAGCGTCTTTTTTTTCGGCTGCCACCTGTTCCACCATCTCCTGCTTGAACTTGAGGAGGGAGTCACGTGTGTACTCCAGACGTCTATGCACAGAGAGAGAGAGAGAGAGAGAGAGAGAGAGAGAGAGAGAGAGAGAGAGAGAGAGAGAGAGAGAGAGAGAGAGAGAGAGAGAGAGAGAGAGAGAGAGAGAGAGAGAGAGAGAGAGAGAGAGAGAGAGAGAGAGAGAGAGAGAGAGAGAGAGAGAGAGAGAGAGAGAGAGAGAGAGAGAGAGAGAGAGAGAGAGAGAGAGAGAGAGAGAGAGAGAGAGAGAGAGAGAGAGAGAGAGAGAGAGAGAGAGAGAGAGAGAGAGAGAGAGAGAGAGAGAGAGAGAGAGAGAGAGAGAGAGAGAGAGAGAGAGAGAGAGAGAGAGAGAGAGAGAGAGAGAGAGAGAGGGGAATTAAATAATTTCCAGTCTGAATTTGAGCAAATGATTCTCCTGTTTCTCCAGATGTCTGTGGAGAGATAGAATATAGAATGAGGGAAGAAAGAAATGAAGGAAGGAAGGGAAAAATTAACAAATAAATGGAGGTGGTGAGCATGTGAATGGATGGATGGATGGATGGATGAATGGGCAGATGGGGGAGGGAAGGAGACTGGGGGGTGGACCCACAAAACCCCACCACAATCCATTACAAATTCAACAGAAATCAATCAAGTTAAACACGGATGATGGTTGATTCAGGGCGTGCCAGGCAGGGGCGTTTTGTGAAGGTTACTCCCCCCTTGATTCTACCAACGTAGGGAAAGCTGTGAATTGCGCGTAAAATGGATAAGAGCGAGGGAGAGTTGCGCAGGGTCGTCAATCTCACTCGCTCGTCCCGATCTATCCGACTCCAGTCGCCGAGTGGCAAAGGCAGAGTCAAGAGAGGCGGAGCTTGCCAGAAAGGAAAACGCTACAAACGCAGTGATGGCTCACTCACTTTTCAGGCATTTCGTCCAGATGCATCTCTGGGATGACTGGCGCTGGGCAGTGCTTAGATTTCCTCAGGCCTGGAAAGAAATAACATCAATATATTATTACCTTCAGACTAACAAAATACTGTGCACAAAAAAACCCTAAAAAACTGTGCGTAACTACACGCACATACACAATCATGCATTATCTCTCTCTCTCCCCCCTCTCTCTCACACACACACATTCTCTCCCCCTTCTCTCTCCCCTCTCTCTCTCTCTCACACACACACACCACACACACACATTCTCTCCCCCCTTCTCTATCTCACCCCCCCCCCCCCCTAAACACACACACACACACGCACACAAAATCATTCTCTCCCCACCCTCTCTCTCAAACACACACAAAACCATTCTCTCTCCCCTCTCTCTCAGTCTGTCTCTCAGTCTCTCTCTCTCTTTTTTCATAGATTTGTTTTATTGATGTGTTTTTGTTTTGTTATGGGGCAGGATGAAAAAAAGCTTTGTCAGCTTATTCTTTAACCCTCAATAAAGATGATTTTGACTTGAATTTCTTGTTGTTGACTCTCTCTCTCTCTCTCTCTCTCTCTCTCTCTCTCTCTCTCTCACACACACACACACACAAATTATCTCCCACCTCCCCCTCTCTCTCACACACACACACACACATACACACACACAAATTATCTACCCCCTCCCTCTCTCTCTCTCTCACCCACTCACTCACACTCTCTCTCTCTCTCTCTCTCTCTCTCTCTCTCTCTCTCTCTCTCTCTCTCTCACCCACTCACTCACTCTCTCTTTTTCTCTCTCTCTCTCTCTCTCTCTCTCTCTCTCTCTCTCTCCCTCTCTCTCTCTCTCTTTCCCACTCACTCACACACACTCCTCTCTCTCTCTCTCTCTCTCTCTCTCTCTCTCTCTCTCTCTCTCTCTCTCTCTCTCTCACACACACAAAATTATCTCCCCCTCCCTCCCTCACACACACACACAAACATGCACACACACACCCCCTCACCTTTCTGCACTGTCAGCAGTTCGTTCACCAGCTTCCTTATCTCCTCAATGATGCGGATCTTCTTGTCTCGCAGGGACAGAATGCGAACGTTGAACTCGTACTTGTACTCGTGGATCTGCAAGCAAGTTCACACAAACAGCTATTCTGGAGAAAGAGACAAGATTCAAAGCCTTCAAGGCTCACTCGAACAGGAACATGTGGGACAACAACAAAGATTGAGAGGGGGGTGTCTAAAGTACAAGATTGCCAATAACATTTTAAAGTACAAATGAAACTATCGTTAATGGATACAACTAAAAAAAAAACCCCGATTAAGATTAAAACAAGAGGCAAAGCCTTCAAGGCTCACTCGAACAGGCACATGTGGGAAAACAACAAACAAAGATTGATGGGGGTGTCTAAAGTACAAGACTGCCAATAAAATGTGTAAGTACAAATGAAATTATTGTTAATGGATACAACTAAAAAATAAAATTATTAAAAAAAAGTGCCTGTGCCAAGAATCGGACCCGGAACCGTTGGCATGACAGACAGACACTCTACCAATGAGCTGTCGAGGCTTTCAGTGTTGGTGAGTTTCTTAACTAAAGTTGCCTGTTGAATACTCTCTAACCCACTAATCTAAAATGTTATCTGTTTGTTATCTGCTTACAGTGTTGTTTTAAGTATTTAATGGTAAAGGTCAAGATGTGCCCCCCCCCTACATTTCTCTGTTAATTCCATTTTTGCCTTTCTTACCAAACATGAAGCTGTATTTTATGAACATTTTCAGCTAATTATCTTTGTTCAATAATTAATTGCAGTTATGATAAAGGCCATTATCTAATAGGACCCCCCCCCCCCCCCCCCCCCTATGAACCCCCCCCCCCCCCCCCCCCCCCCCTACCCCCCCCACACCCCCCCCCCCCCCCCCCCCCCCCCCCCCCCCCCCCCCCCCCCCTGTAGTGCAGTACACCGCGGCATTTGTCACAGTCGTGGTTCATTACGTTTTTCCGTCTTATAGGGGGGGGTTAGGGTTAGGGTTATTATTCCAAAAAGATAATTAGCTGAAAAGGTTCATAAAATACAGCTTTATGTTTGGTAAGAAAGGCAAACACGGAAAAATGGAATTGACCGAGAAATGCAGGGGGGGGGGGGGGGGGGGGGGGGGGGGGGGGTCGTGTGGGGGGGGGGGGCGGGGGGGTGGGGGGGGGGGAGGGGGGGGGGGGGGGGGGGGGGGGGGCATCTTTACCTTTACTTATTTAATTATTAAAATCATTATTGTTTGAAAGCTTGCATAGACATTTATATTTATGCAAAGTTTGAACAATGTACGCCTTCTATTTCTCGAGTGAGCCAAAAAGGGTTGAAACTGGTTGAAAGCAAAGATCAATGCCTGGCCCAGGGTACAGCTTCTATTGGCCGAGAGGATTTTAGAACAGGCTGGGACGAGGGAATCCTTCTTCTTCTTCTTCGATCGCTCAGACAGTTTCCTGTCAATTATGAGCGCAAATGCGTCATGCTGCCGTTATGCACCTAACTAAGAAATAGTTTGGCCCAGCAAGTCCGACTTCGGCTGGAGGAAATGTGTTTGAAAGTGTTTCGTGAAAAAAGGCAGGAGAATGGATCGGTAAGGCAGAAAGATAGTAGATGACAGTAAGCAAAGGGAAAAGGCAGAGTCAAAAGAGTGACAGATTCTTTTACTTATCTCCGCATATATGTGTACACGGCCTAAACCTCATGAATGGTTTGAGGTTTTAGTAGGGGGTGATTTGAGTGGTCTAGTGCATAAATACACACATTTTCAGAAACCTTGTAAGTTCAGGGGAGCTAACCTGGTCTTTCAGCACGAGAAGTCGACCTCGGGCCTTCTCGACGTTCATCCTCAGATGGTCGGGCACAACGTAGTCCTTGGCCGTTTTCAGCTTGTAGTCGCCCATGTTCTCCTTGGCCTCATGGATCGCTTCCACGTCGGACGGGTCTTCGTAATTATCGTCCGGTTTGGAGGTGAAAAGATCCTCCCACTGAAAAACGAATCATCATTATCATCCTTATAAAGGTCTTCGTAATCATCATTATAAAGGTCTTCGTAATTATCGTCCGGTTTGGAGGTGAAGAGGTCTTCCCACTGAAAAACGAATCATCATTATCATCATGATAAAAGGTCTTCGTAGTATTATAAAAGGTCTTCATAATTATCGTCCTGTTTGGAGGCGAACCAGTCCTTCCACTGAAAAACGAATCATCATTATCATCATCATAATCATCATCATCCAGGGCTCCCAGGGACTCCCCTTTGGAGGTCTATGAAGCACTAAAATTCTAAAGGACCCTCTAAAAGAATGTGCAGGGGGTCCAAGGGATGCACTAGAAAAATTATTTTTAGCATTCGCAATGCCACTGGGACCCTCTATCCCGCCTCTAGGACCCTCTATATTGTAAGTGAAGGAGTCCCTGTGACCCCTTGTTTTGTGGGACGATTGGGAGCCCTGTCATCTTTATTACTATCATTCTTATCCTGTGATAAGCATTATAAAAGGTCTTCGTAATTATCATCCGGTTTGGAAGCGATCCTGGCCTAGCCCTTCCTTTTCCAGTTTGAAGGTAAACATTGAGCCAAATGCTCAGTCTCTAGGATTGGGACTCAAAGCAAGTCTGACCCATGCACTCTGTGCACACACACACACACACAGAAATAGGAAAAAACCAGAAACATACAAAGAGGAAAAAAGAGACTGAAAGAGAGAGAGAGAGAGAGAGAGAGAGAGAGAGAGAGAGAGAGAGAGAGAGAGAGAGAGAGAGAGAGAGAGAGAGAGGAGAGAGAGTGGAGAGTAGAGAGAGAGAGAGAGAGAGAGAGAGAGAGAGTGGAGAGTAGAGAGAGAGAGAGAGAGAGAGGAGAGAGAGAGTGGAGAGTAGAGAGAGAGAGAGAGAGAGAGAGAGAGAGAGAGAGAGAGAGAGAGAGAGAGAGAGAGAGAGAGAGAGAGAGAATGAGAGAGAGAAGCGGAAGCGGAAGTTTAATCAGATAGGCCACAGCCCCTTCTGATGGGGTTACAAAACATCGTGAATACAAATGACAATACACAATAGATACAGAGAGAGAGAGAGAGAGAGAGAGAGAGAGAGAGAGAGAGAGAGAGAGAGAGAGAGAGGAACATTCAAAACTTTGAGTTTTATTCACCATGGCTCGTCGGATGGCGCGCTTCTTCTTTTTCTCCTCCACTTTATAGAGCGCCTTGGTGATGCGTTCTCCCATGCTGCCCTTCAGCGAGGTCACGACTTTCGACCCAACGTCCGCGTCCACCGCGTCCGCCCCCTGACCCCCGCCCTCCGCCATTCGCTGCTGTCCTGAAAGGTCAAAGGTCAGGGTCGAGTGAGGCAAGAGTTAGATCTAGAGAGGAAAAAGGAACGACGCAAACGGAGCACTATGACTTTGCAAACAAACAAAATAAAATAAGATACACTGTACTAAAAATGTCAGTAAACTCTTATAAACCCATAAAAATGAAAAGGTTAGAAGGAGGGGCGATCCTCCTGTGGGGATACCGGGGGGTCTTTTCATAAATAGTTCTCCCACCTTCTGGAAGTTCTGTACTTGTAACTTCCTCTAATCTGTCACTCTCTTTGACTCTGCCTTTCCCCTTCGCTTACTGTCGTCTGCTATCTTTCTGCCTTACCGGTCCATTTTCCTGCCTTTTTTCACGAAACGCTTTCAAAAACATTTCCTCCAGCCGAAGTCGGACTTGCTGGGCCTAGCTATTTCTTAGTTAGGCGCATAACGGCAGCATGACGCATCTGCGCTCATAATTGACAGGAAACTGTCTGATCGATCGAAGAAGAAGAAGAAGAAAGAGGGGCAAAAAATAAAGAAATGACAAACACAAACAAAGCAAGCATTAACATGAGATGTTAGATTTGATAGAGCAAAATTATTTTTTTTAAAGTTCATATCATACAAAAATGTATAGTATGCGAAAAGTAAGAAATACTATTTATTTATTTATTTATTTATTAAGACAACTTTTATAGCGCCTAATCTTTAAGCTCTAAGCGCTTTACAGAAATCACTAAAAATGAATAACAAACACAATGAACAAAAAGTATACATCAAACATTGACCAACACCCCCCTTCCCTGATCCCTCAGTCAATTTCTCAATCACGCCCAAATAATGAATGACATAATCTACAGTACACTTTCGCAACCAACTTGAAACACTCACACTGATGGACACTTAAAGACGCCCAGGCCACACTATTAACAAATCACACTCACACTTATAACGATAGAGAGAGAAAGAGAACGAGAGAGAGAAAGAGAAAGAGACAGACATACAGACAGACAGACAGAGAAAGACAGAGACGGAGACACAGAGAGTCAGACAGAGGGACAGACAGAGAAAGAGAGAAGAGAGAGACACACAAACAGAGACAGAGATATATTATAGGACTGAAATACAGTTGCATGCATCATAAAATAACAACTTACTATCATTTGTACATACAATAGTCACAAAAAGGCACATTATATTCAATATTAATAAACATTCACACACACACACACACACACACACACACACACACACACACACACACACACACACACACACACACACACACACCGACACGCACGCACACACGCACACACACACAGACACACACGATTAGTGGAAAAACATTAAATGAATGACACTCACACACATACTAATAAAATAGCATTTTAAAACACTTATAATGTAAAATCATTTTAAAACAGTGAGACAAAATGGATAAATAAATAAAAATACACAAGTACATAAAATGTTCACAATATTAAAATACACCCATCCAGCCCATCCTTTCACACACACACACACACACACACACACACGCACGCACGCACGCACGCACGCACGCACACGCACGCACACGCACGCACGCACGCACGCACGCACGCACACACACACACACACACACACACACACACACACACACGCACACACGCACACATGCGCGCATGTACACACACGCACGCGCTCACATGCACTCATCCATTGTGCATCACTGACCGTAGCGGCAGAGAGCAGAAGCAGAAAGAAGAAAATGGACAAAATGGAAGGTAATGCAGAAAAGCAGAAGAGGGAGCGTAAAAGAAGGAAGGAGTTGGGGATAGAGACGGGGATAGAGAGGAGCAGAGAGTAAGACAGATAGAAAACGGAGAGACAAAGAGTGAGAGACGAGTAGACAAAGTGGGGAGGGGGGGGGGGGAGAAGTTAAAAAAAAAGAGCAAGGGGGGTGGAGAGGGGGGACAGATGGACAGGCATACAGAGTGACAGACACGTTGACAGAGAGAGAGAGAGAGAGAGAGAGAAGAGAGAGAGAGAGAGAGAGAGAGAGAGAGAGAGGGGGGGGGACAGACAAAGAGACCAACAGACGGAAAGACATAAGGGAGACAGCAGACATATTTTAATCGAGGTTGTGGGACTGGCGGAAATAGTGGGTTTTTAGAGCGGTTTTGAAGCGTGGAAGTGTTTCTGAGTTGCGAGTGGTGAATGGGAGCTGATTCCATGTTTTCGGTGCGGTGAAAGAGAAAGTGCGGTTGCCATAGGTCTTTGTTTTGGGTCGAGGAAGAGTGAAAGTTCGATTGTCTGAAGAGGAGCGGAGTAGTCTGGTAGGAGAGTAGATGTGCAGAAGATCAGAGAGATAGGCAGGAAAGTAGGGATCGGTGACAGATTTGAAACAGAGTGTAGATATTTTGTGATCGACTCGAGCAGAAATGGGAAGCCAGTGAAGGTTCTGTAGGAGAGGCTGGGCGTGTTCATGTTTTTTAACCTTGAATACTAGTCGGGCTGCAGAGTTTTGGACCTTTTGGAGTTTGTCAAGAAGATAGTGTGGGATGCCAGAGAGGAGGGAGTTGCAATAATCGAACTTGGACAGAACCAGAGAACAGACAAGCGTTTTGGCTGCATCGAAGGTAAGAAGGTGGCGAATGCTGCTGATTTTCCTGAGTTCGTGGTATGCAGAGCGACAGATGTTTGAGACGTGTGTGTCCATGGAAAGAGTGTTGGAGAATGTGACCCCTAGGTTTCTTGCTGTGGAGGAGAACTGTATGTTGGTGTTGCCGACTAAAATAGAAGAAGGAGCGGAGTCTGACAATGGTTTATGCTGGGAACGGACAAGGAGGGCCTCAGTTTTATCATCATTGAGTTTGAGTTTGTTTGTGGTCATCCAGTGTTTGATGTCTGTGATGCAGTCCTGAGTCTGATTGATTGTATCTTGAATCTGATCTGGTGGTGAAGAGGCATGTAGTTGTTGGTCGTCAGCAAAGGACTGACTGGGGATGTCATGCTGGGCAGTGATAGAAGTGAGAGGCTTTGAGTACAGAGTGAAAAGAGCGGGGCCCAAGACTGACCCTTGTGGGACACCAAACTCCAAGAGAGAAGGCGGGGACTGGTGATTATGGGTTGACACAGTTTGTGTTCTGTTGGAGAGATAGGATGAGATCCACGTCAGTGCAGTACCAGAGATGCCATAGGAATAGGAGAGACGATCAGTGAGAATGGAGTGGTCTATAGTGTCAAATGCTGCAGAGAGATCTAATAGGGTAAGAACAGAGAGTTTTCCAGAGTCAGCAGAGTGAAGGAGGTCGTTCATGACTTTGAGCAGAGCTGTTTCAGTGCTGTGGGAAGGGCGATAGGCAGACTGAGAGACAGGGAAGAGGTTGTTGCTGTGCAGGTATTCAGAGAGCTGCAGGAGAACGATCTTTTCTGTGATTTTTGACATGAAAGAGAGGTTGCTGACAGGGCGGTAGTTTTTTTTAGGTTGTTTGCTTCTAGAGTTGTTTTTTTGAGGAGTGGTGTTACTATTGCTTGTTTGTAGAGATCTGGGAAAGTGCCAGACTGCAAGGATCTGTTGATGATGGAGGTCAGAGCAGGAAGGAGCACATCGACACATTCAACCAAAAGGGGTGTGGGGATGGGGTCCAGAGCACACGTTGAAAATGGAGCTTAGAGAATGCAGATATGAACATCTAAAGCACATGTATCAGAAGCATCATTAGTAAAGTGTCTATGTGTATGTGTGTGTGTGGGGGGGGGGGGGTCAAACTTCAATATGGGGGGTCAAACTTTCAATATTAGCCACTGGTAAAGGTAAAGATGTGCCCCCCCCCCCCCCCCCCCCCACCCCACCCACCCCCTGCATTTCTTGATTAATTCCATTTTTGCCTTTCTTACCAAACATAAACCTGTAGGCCAACCTGTATTTTATTAACCTTTTCAGCTAATTATCTTTTTGGAATAATAACCCTAACCCTACACACACACACACACACACGCTATAAGACAGAAAAACGCAGTGAACCACGACCGGTGTACTGCACTACATAGGGGGGGGGGGGGGGGGGGGGGGGGGGTGGGGGTGTCCTATTAGATAATGGCCTTTATCATGACTGCAATTAATTATTGAACAAAGATAATTAGCTCAAAATGTTCATAAAATATGGCTTCATGTTTGCTAAGAAAGGCAAAAGCGGAAAAATGGAATTAACCGAGAAATGTAGGGGGGTGGGTTGGGTGGCACATCTTGACCTTTACCTAGCCACTGTTCATAAAATTGCAAATGCTTTGGCGTTTAAGACTGTAGCTAATAAAATGTGTGGAATTTTAAGTGTAAATTGTATAAATAAGTAAGTTACATGTCTCCAAGCGTAATGGTTAAAGAATGAAGACTGGAACTGTGAATGTTAAACTGAAGAAGAAATTGTAAAATCACACAGTGTCAATATAAAATCTACAGATTAAAATGTCACAATGCATTAAATTGTAATAAAACACATAACTGTTGAAACATTTGAATGCTAACATCAAATTGAAAATAAACCCTGCAACCCAGCATGGGAACATCACATATCAACGCATCAATACAAAAGTGTATACATTTATTCAAAAGTGTCAAAGCATAAATGCCAAGTGCAAACAATAAAGTATTAAACACATAAACAGTACAGAAATCAGTACTATATTTTACGGACTATAAGGCGATACGTTGTTCCGAGACAGAGACCCCTGCGCCTTATAATGTGACTGATAATTTACTTAAGAAACTATAATAACAAAATCTGAATTTTGTGTAAAATTTGGGGGGTGCGCCTTATAATCAGGTGCGCCTTAGTTGCATGGGTGCTCCTGGGAACAAATCCTGCAAGGGGGCGGCCCCGGCGGAGTGCAGGGGCAGCGCACACACACTTTTTACTGCTCTTTTGTCACCCCTCTAGACTAGTACAAGTGCTGCGTTCCTTTGAATATAGCAAATGCTTATATAGGCCCTTTGTATTGTACAAGGGTGTGCGCATTGGTAAGAAAAACATTGCTTCTCAAATTCTCATAATCCGGCGACGCCGGCTCTAGGCAATTTAAAAATCCTGCAATTCAGGACATCCTGCAAGAATATCCATGTAAACGTAGTCCGTAAAATGGGGTAATATTTCACCAATATCAAATCAAGTGAACAAAATGATCATCTTCTCATCATCAACAGATATAATTGTTGCAGCAAAACTGGATGCTTATGGACTTGGAAGACGTTTTCAGCCTCTTGCATTTATTCCGGCCATTAACCGCCCAGTCGGAAGTTGCCTCTGTGCATTCAAGCCGCCCTAAACCACCCATAGCTTGCCCCCCACTCTGAGACCCCCTCTGATGGCATTTTCACCACGCACCAAGTTCTGGCTTGCTCTACACACACTGTGAAGAAGATAACAAACTGCATGGCGCTCTGTGTGCTTCAAAAGACAGATTTTCCCGAAGATGTGTGAAAGAATGTGAACACTAGAAGCTTTTCCTGTAACAAATGTGAATGCAAGAGGGTTAAATTACAAAAGCATATCACGAAAAGCTGCTATTTATATTGCGTTCAATTTTGTTTTAAATATCTTATACGGGTAGGCCTTTTCATACATTCATATACCGGTAAAATAGAAATTGTTTTTTGTTTCTAGAAAAATCCAGCTAGTGCATTTCTCTCTCGGCAAAATGTCAAAAGCATCCAGATGATGCAACATAGCCCTGACCAGACAGCGATTTAAAAAAGATAAATTTGAACAAAACTATGAGTGATGCTGACACTGGCTGTAGGCATTAGTGAACTATTAAACTGCTGCCGCAATGCCGTGTGACTGCCAGGTTCACACGTCGCTGTCATGACAATTTGCGCAATATCCAGCCACGCAGGAAACCAGTGAAGCCGCAAGCGAAGGAGAGAGAGAGAGAGAAGTGTCGGAGCACGCATGCACAGGTGCAACACCTACAAAAATGGGGGGAAAAAAACTGAAAAGCCGGGGTCCAGGGGCTGCTGAGGCCCCGTCGGGGTTACAGGGACAGGGGCTGCCGAGGCCCCGTCGGGGTTACAGGTCCAGGGGCTGCTGAGGCCCCGTCGGGGTTACAGGGGCAGAGCCAGATCAACAGAATTTCCGTTTCCGGGAAAATTTTAAAAAAACTGAAATCCATGCAAAACGGACATAACGAAATTGAACAAAAGGGGGAATACTGTCTTTCTAATCAACTCCCTCCACTAAGGTTGATTACGATACCAATCACCTGGCAATGTGTGGGTCAGAACCAAAGTGAGGCAAACAAAGCGTGTACGTTGTCCTCTCCACCATTGTTGATGTGTACTGTGTGGGTGGAGAGTCATAAAGATGAACTTGGCACATTCTTTTTTTGAGAATGATGCTTTGCTTGTCTCACTTTGGTTCTGACCCACGCACTGCTAGGTGATTGGTATCGTAATCAACTTTGGTGGCGGGGAGTTCATTAGAAAGAGAGTATTCACCCTTTGTTCAATTTCCTAACAATCTTCCCACCCAAGGCCATGCAAAATGTTCACATGGCACTGGGTGTGCCCCAAGAGCGTTAAGCTGGGGAACGAAAACAACGACTATTTCATTCTATAAAACGAACATAGTTGCACCCCTGCACATGCGTGAAGAAAAGGTGTGAGCCGCTCCTGCTGTAGGTGATTCCAAGTGATGAAGCCTTCAGACTGCGTCAACTCTTGCAAAAGAATCTATACCGTCGGAAGGGGGTGTGCGCTTTACACGCGGAAACGCATCCCATGCGCTTATTTCTTTCACTTATTCGTGGATAAATGCATGAGGTTTACGCGTGTAATGCGCACAGCCCCTAAGTATGTCATAAAAAAAGTTACGCATGCACACACACATGCCATCAAACGAACTAATAAACACGGAGATTTGTAAAATAATCTCCAAACAGTAACGATGTTTCTGCAAAATCCTTCAGAATGTGGCATGCTGAGTACAAACCCGAGCTGAGCTAAAAACTCACACACAGACGCAAGTGACGCTGTTTGCTGCCTTAGGGAGACGCATTGTGAACAAACCCACGTCTAATGGTGTGAGCAGCAGAAATGAACGCAACGCACCCACACTCTGTTGGTGACTTAATATCTAAGTTGAACACACACACATGCACATGAATATATGCATTCATACACACACATACACACAAGCACACACACACACACATAGGGTGACTGAACATCTATGCTAAAAACACACGTGCACATGCACACACGCACACACACACACACGCACACGCACACATACATACACACACACAGGGCGAGTGAACATCTATGCTAAAGACATACATGTGCGCACACACGCGCGCACACACACACACACACACACACACACAAGCACACACACACACACACACACACAAGCACGCACACGCACACGCACACACACACACACACGCACACACGCACACACACACACCAGTGCATCCACATTCTAATAAAGCACTGAACATCTAGGTTTTACACACACACACACTAACAGCGGCATCGTTTGATACCCACCCTTTTCTACCACACTCTTCATCGACCTCATGGTGGGGAGGACCTTTGCCATCCACACTTCCATTGAGAAAATGATAATTAATGAGGTTACAACAAAAATAAAGAGAATAAAATAACAATAATGAATAACATTTCAAAAGCGCCCTTTCTCTCTTGAGCTCACAGCGCCTCGCAAATATAAACAATGGACATAAAGTGACTTTTGAGTTAAAACATTATCAACATTCAGGATGATTTTTTTCTTCATAATTATTATAGCACTCGCGACAAAAACAGCGAGTATGTTGCTGCCACCTTTATAAAATGATACATTCGCAAACTTAGATGCAAATTAGTAGCGGCGCTGCAATTATAGAAGAACAACAGATATGCTAATGTGCGTGTGACAAACGATTAGGGTCAGTACACAGTAGACCTGTAATCCGCAAGTTCCGTACGAACACCCCACTTGCCTACATCAGAAATAAGTGGATGTGGAACTCACCCACAATCCCAGCCGCGAAGCGAAGCTGGTAATATTTTCAGAGAATTCTGTTCCAGACTATCTGACTGCAGGGCTCCAAGGGACCCCCATTTGGGGGTCTATGAAGTACTAAAATTCTAAAGGACCCTCTAAAAAAATGTGCAGGGAGTCCCAGGGATGCACTAGAAAAATTCTTTTTAGCATCCACAATGCCACTGGGACCCTCTATCCTGCCTCTAGGACCCTCTATACTGTAAGTGAAGGAGTCCCTGGGACTGGCTGACTAAGTTAACACGATAACGTTTGAACGGAGGAACCCAGGAGGCTCAAAGTTTGCATTATGTGGGTACTAAAGATATCCAGGCCAAGTTAGAAAATGAAGGTCATAGATCAAAGGTCAAGGTCACTGGAGTCAAAAATGCTGCCAGGCACAATAACATTTGAACGGAGGAACCTAGGACGCTCACATTTTGCGTGCGGGTCGGTATTAAACGTTATCTAGGCCACGTTCAAAAATGAAGGTCATAGGTCAAAGGTCAAGGTCACTGGAGCCGAACATGCTGCCAAGCGCCTGGGCCTGTATTCACGTTGAATTAGTATGAGACTTATCATCATGGTGTCTTAGAAGTCCTTCTAAGGTTACAGCAGCTGTGAGGCGAAGAACTGCAGAGGAAAATGCTGCCGCGCGGCTGCTGATCTAGCGTCTTAACGCTCTAGTTTGTTATATAAGGGAATTTTCCGTGCGGAACTTGTTGCGGATTGCGGATGTAATGTGCGCAGGCCCTTAGAGTCACATTAACCCTTTCACCGCCAGCCATTTTTCAGCAAAATATTTCCACTAAACTTACCTGGGTAGAGACAGAAATCTGTCTGTAATATTATGTTGGGCATTCCTCTGTGACATATTTAAAGTAAGGCCTATCCTTACCTCCAAAAAGTAAGAGAATAGGGTCTTTGGATAACAGACCCTGACTTGATGCCTTTTTGGTGACATGGGTGTTAAATCATTGTGGTGCATAAATGCTACGTTGGTGGTGAAAGGGTTAAATCTAAAGTGTTAGTTTGTGACAGCAACATAGTTTAGTTAGCATTAGTTGAAATAGTGTATAGGAGAGATAGACGCTGCACATACAATTCTCTCTCTCTCTCTCTCTCTCTCTCTCTCTCTTTTCTCTCTCTCTCTCTCTCTCTCTCCTTCTCACACACGCACACACACAACATCCTTCTCTCTCTCTCTCTCTCTCTCTCTCTCTCTCTCTCTCTCCTCTCTCTCTCTCTCTCTCTCTCTCTCTCTCTCTCTCTCTCCTTCTCACACACACACACACAATTATTCTCTCTCTCTCTCTCTCTCTCTCTCTCTCTCTCTCTCTCTCTCTCTCTCTCTCTCTCCCCTCACACACACACACACACACACAATTATTCTCTCTCTCTCTCTCTCTCTCTCTCTCTCTCTCTCTCTCTCTCTCTCTCTCTCTCTCTCACACACACACACACACACACACACAATTCTTCTCTCTCTCTCTCTCTCTCTCTCTCTCTCTCTCTCTCTCTCTCTCTCTCTCTCTCTCTCTCTCTCTCTCTCTCTCTCTCTCTCTCTCTCTCTCTCTCTCTCTCTCCTTCTCACACACACACATAATCTCACCCCTCCCTTCCCTCCCTGTCTCACCTTGCAACAAGTCTCGTGTGGGATCTCGCGTGAAGTCGTCCTTGGTCTGCCCCATTGTCTTCTTCCGCTCGTAGTCGGCCTTCAGCTGGTAGAAGTCGTCCGACAGCTTGCTGGCTCGGAAACTCGTCACCTCGTGAGTCGTCATGAACGTCTTGAGCACGATGCGTTCACATTCCACCACATCTTTGAACCTGTAAGGTATTGTATTGTATTGTATTGTGCTGTATTGTATTGTATTGTATTGTATTGTGCTTGTGCTGTATTGTATTGTATTGTATTGTGCTGTATTGTATTGTATTGCATTGTATTGTATTGTGCTGTATTGTATTGTATTGTATTGTATTGCATTGTATTGTATTGTTTTGTGCTGTATTGTATTGTATTGTGCTGTATTGTATTGTATTGCATTGTATTGTATTGTGCTGTATTGTATTGTATTGTATTGTATTGTATTGTATTGTATTGTATTGTTTTGTGCTGTATTGTATTGTATTGTGCTGTATTGTATTGTATTGTATTGTATTGTATTGTATTGTACTGTATTGCATTGTATTGTATTGTATTGTATTGTGTTGTATTGTATTGTATTGTATTGTATTGTATTGTATTGTATTGTATTGTATTGTATTGCATTGTATTGTATTGTATTGTGTGGCATTGTATTGTATTGTATTGTATTGTATTGTATTGTATTGTGCTGTATTGTATTGTATTGTGCTGTATTGTATTGTATTGCATTGTATTGTATTGTATTGTTTTGTGTTGAGAGAAAGAAAACTTCAAAACTTGAACTTTATTTTTCAAGGATAAAGATTTTAGCCAACGCCTAGTCTTCCAATCTGTCCTTGGTACATGTACGAACATAGAATACAAACATGGCAAGGCATATTACACATACAGATTTGAACATAAAGGTAGCAAAGCAGGTGATATTATAATAAAGATAGGCAGAAATACGGATTTATAAAACTTGCACATGCACATGCATAATTGTTAATACTTGTGCGAGAGAGCACTGAACGGCTTAATGAATAGGCCTTAAGCCCATGTCATGGTGGGCAGTTACAAAAACAGACAAACAAAAATGTCAAGGGCATTGCAATGCAAGAATAAATTCAAACACACGTAATTCACACACACATACTTACACACACACACACACACACACAATCGCGCGCACACCATACATACTCGCTCACACACATATACATTCATACATACGCATGCACGCTCGTTCACACGTATAATTGTAGAGAGAGACAGAGAGAGACAGAGAGAATGAGAGAGAGAGAGAGAGAGAGAGAGAGAGAGAGACAGAGAGACAGAGAGAGAGAGAGAGAGAGAGAGAGAGAGAGAGAGAGAGAGAGAGAGAGAGAGAGAGAGAGAGAGAGAGAGAGAGAGAGAGAGAGAGAGAGAGACCAAGACAAAGACAGAGAGAGACAGAGACAGAGAGAGAGAGAGAGAGAGAGATACCAAGACAAAGACAGAGACAGACAGAGACAGAGAGAATGAGAGAGAGAGAGAGATACCAAGACAAAGACAGAGACAGAGAGAGACAGATAGAGAATAGAACTAAAGAGAAAGAGTAGATTGAGAAAAGAGAGAGTCACACACACACACACACACACACACACACACACACACACACACACACACACAATTGCAGTACCTCCAGGATCGTCCCACCATCTATACATTTTAAAATGTCCCACATGTGCCTGTTCCAGGTCGGAGGAGGACGCTAAACGGATTATCACACACACACCAAATGACCTTCACCTTTTCCTCAGTTTCTCCAGCGCAATGCGTTGTTTCTCCGACTCCCAGGCGAGCTCTCTCCGCACCAGGCTGACTCGCTCGTTGGTTTGACGCTCCAACTCCAGCTTGATTTCACGATCCATCTCAAACTCCTGAAACCACACCAGAGTGGCACAGTGGTAGTGCGTAACCCGAGTTCAAACCTGGGTACAGGGGATTTTTCCTCTCACTTTGCACTAGGCCTTGTGGTCTGAACATGGAGTCTTTCGGATGAGACGATAAACCGAGATCCTGTGTGCCCATGCACATAGTACACGTTAAATCCAGTGGCAACAAAAAAGTTGTCATTTGGTCAAAATATACCCCCCTCCCTTCCTTCCTCATCAGTCACACAAAAATCGCATAAACAAAAAAAAATTTAAGGTGGCGCGCCTCTGGCTGCGATGCGCTCTCCAGGTGGGAACAACCCGAATTTCACAGAGACGTCTCTGTGACTATAATGTACCTAACCTCAGAATATTGACATCATCACATCAAAATTGTTGTTGCCCGTCTGCCGCTTCCGTCAATGACTGCCAGATAGCAGAGGGGGCAGATACTATTCCGGAGGGCTGGGCGAGAATTAGTTTATAGCGGAGATGCCTTGCCCAGGGTACATACCCATTCTCTCAGCCAAAAGGGATTTGAGGACGAGAGTCGGCATTGGGGAAGGTCCCCAAAGGCCAACCAACCCCATTGGCTGCAGCACCAGAGCCGGTGCAAGAGCCCCCTCGTTCTTCCACGAAAGACTGAGCTGTACCATGATGTTCCAATACTGGAGAACATCATACATAGCACAGCTCTCATTCACTATTGGCCCTTTCTACAGGCTAATGTCAACCAGTGATGAAAGCCGTTGTTCCTTTTTTGTTCTTGTTGCTGGAAGTGGGGCCTGTTGTAACAAAGCTAGGTCATTGCAATCAACGTTCTCCTCAAGTCACTCGTCCAGTGAATTCATTTGGTATTTTGTACTTTATAGTCACAGAGGCATCTGTGAAATTCGGGTTGCTCCCACCTGGAGAGTGTGTCACAGCCAGAGGCCGCTACCCATTCTTTATTTCATATTAGAATGCGATTTTTTTGTGAGTGATGAGGAAGGAAAGGGGGGGGGGGGTAAAATGTTTGACCAAATTACAACTTTTTCGTTGCCATTGGGTTTAACGTGTGTTAAGTGCATGGGCACACGGGACCTCGGTTTATCGTCTCATCCGAAAGACTCCATGTTCAGACCGTAAGGCCTAGTGCAAAGTGAGAGGAAAAATCCCCTGTACCCAGGTTCAAACTTGGGTTGATTGTATACGAGGCGAACCCGTTACCTCTGTGCTACTCTACATTTAACTATAAAAAAGAAACGGAAGCCACAACTTTTAGCACTACAAACACAAAACATTTGGGGCATGGCCAACCCCCCCCCCCCCCCCCCCCCCCCCCCCCAAAAACCCCAAAACCCAACACCTATATATGTGAGGAAAATATAAAATATCAAAACCGAACTCCCTGTGGGGATACCGGGGGTCTTTTGTATAAATAGTTCCCCCACCTTCTGGAAGTTCTGTGCTTGTAACTTCCTCTAATCTGTCACTCTCTTTGACTGCCTTTTCCCTTTGCTTGCTGTCATCTACTATCTTTCTGCCTAACCACCGGTCCATTCTCCTGCCTTTTTTTTTCTTCAAGAAACACTTTCAAAAAGATTTCCTCCAGCCGAAGTCAGACTTGCTGAACCTAACTATTTCTTAATTAGGCGCATAACGGGCATAACGAGAGAGGGGGGGGGGGGGGAGAGAGAGGAGGGAGGAGAGAGAGGGGAGAGAGAGAGAGAGGGGAGGAGAGAGAGAGAGAGAGAGAGAGTGGAGGGGCTGGGGGTATATGTATTTAATTTTAATGTTTTCTAATGATATCTTGTTCTTACGATGTCAAAGTGTTTTTTTATGTTTTAATCTTGTATGTCTCCTTTTTCTTCTTTCTTAAACCTGTTGGTTTTTACCTCTGTAATGGCGCCTGGAGCCTCGCCAGGTAAAAATGAATTAAATTATTATTATGATTATAACGGCAGCATGACGCATCTGCGCTCATAATTGACAGGAAACTGGCTCCCCGTGGGGATACCAGGGGGCCTTTCGTAAAAATAGTTCCCCCACCTTCTGGAAGTTCTGTGCTTGTAACTTCCTCTAATCTGTCACTCTCTTTGACTCTGCCTTTTCCCTTTGCTTTCTGTCATCTACTATCTCTTTGGCTTAGAGTCAAACTGGATTAACTTCAGATAGTCCATTTTTTGATTATTACAGAAACAAATGCGGAAAAAAATACTCTTTGTTGTCCCAAATTTTCGTTTTGATATCTTAATAAATAAAAAAGATATAAATGTAGTTCTCTTTTGACTCAAAAATAAATCAACATTTTTTTGGAGTCAAACAAGATTAACTTCAGACGGTCTGCTTTTGACTCCAAAATCACAAGACATTTTAGCATTCTAATTTTGAGTCAAACCGGGCTATCTTACAAATAAACGAGTTTGACTCAAAAAACGATCACAAGACATTTTTCTAATTTTGAGCATTCTAATTTTGAGTCAAACATTCAATTTTGAGTCAAACCAGGCTTTTAGCTATGTTACAAATAAATGAGTTTGACTCAAAATATTTGACTCGAAAAGTGGGCAAAATTTTCAGTAAAAATCAGACAAAATATAAATAATCCTTTTTGATACAAAAATTATTGTTAATATCAGTACTTTTATTTTGAGTCAAATTTGGACATTTCCAGATAACCTAGTTGTTTCTTGTAACAAACCTGTGTTGATTTTGGAGTCAAAACCGGACAATTCATGTTTGTGTGTCCGCATGCGTACGTGTGCATGTGCGTTTATTACATGTGTGTATGCGCTTCGGTGTGCGCGCGTGTACGTGTGTGTGAAATCTTGATTAGTCACAATGTTAGTCTCATAACCTCTATCACTCATACACACACACACACACACACACACTCAGATGCACACACTCACATACACACACGCACACGCGCACACACACGCGCACGCACGCGCACGCGCACACGCACACGCGCGCACACGCGCGCACGCGCACGCACACGCGCACGCGCGCACACGCACACGCGCGCGCGCGCGCACACACGCGCGCGCGCGCGCGCGCGCGCGCGCGCGCGCTGGCAGGGTGGGTGATGGGATTCGTGGAGCTGAAGACAAAGTACGTAAGAATGTTAATTGAAATCAGTAGGTCTTCCGCGATTGTCCGCCCGGTCATGTCTTTGAAGTGAACATGACACGCCGTAACAGGGTAGAGAATAGAGGAACGGACGGGATGATTTTTGTTTAATTGACTGTTGTAACTTTATATCACGCGCATTGACGGGTGTCTTGGGAACAGTAAAAGGCTAACGGGATGGTTTTTGTTTTTGTTTTAAGAAATTATAATGTATTGTTATCTAGTTTTTATCTGTTGGACACGCGAGTGTTTGTGTGTGTTATGTCTTTGCGTGCATGCATGCATGTTCGCCTAAATGCATACATGCGTGCGCATATGCGTGTTTATGTGCATGCGTGTTTATGTGCATGCGTGTTTGTTTGCGTGCGTGTGTGCATATTCGCGTGCGCATGCGCGTATTTGCATAATCATGTACATACTATGTACGTGCGTGCGTGCGCGTGTGTGTGCTTGTGCGAGTGAGAACTAGTCGCGCACATACACACGCGCATGCACACACACGCACACACACACACACACACACACACACACACACACACACACACACACACACACACACACACACACACACACACACACACACACACACAGGAGGGATCTGTGGTGGGGGTGGTTGATAGGCTGGTAACAAAAGAAAGAATGTGTTTGCTAATTGCGGGACAGTAGACCTACCGCGGGGCATCTTATTGACACGAGTTGACAAGTTTACGATGGGTGAGATAAGAGTCAGTCACAAGTACAGGGTGAGTTTCTCTACATAACGGTCGCCGCGCGAATAACGCTCACGCCAAACGGGACTTAAGAAACACTTTAGAAAAGCGTTTGCGGAAGAAGCTCTTGTCTGATTGGTCGAACTGGTTTTTTTTAATTTTAACCAAACTTAACAAACTATTAAGGGACCAATCAAAAACAAGAACTGTATTCACTCCATGCTAGTCATGTGATATTTCCCATGATCCTTCAAATAGTTCGTGGCTCGCTACCTAGATGACAGCCACAAAACGTTTTTGGCAGCCGTCGGCGAAAGAGGTGTTTCTTAGTACCGTTTTTGCCGATTTGCGCGCACGCTACGTAACGTTAGCCCTTGTGAAACTCAACCCAGGCCGCCTGCAGATGGCTTAATTTATTCTGTCCAAGCTTTTCATTAGGCTTAGCGTGAGTGGTCAGAGGAACTGAACAAGGTATCAAAGGCGTACCGCGCTGTGGTCAGGAATGTAACACGTCTCTGCTATCGGTTCCCGTATCATGATCAAAGACGATGAGAGAGAGAGAGAGAGAGAGAGAGAGAGAGAGAGAGAGAGAGAGAGAGAGAGAGAGAGAGATGAGAGAGAGAGAGAGAGAGAGAGGGGGGGGAAGTTGTGCGAGTTGTAGTAGAAAAAACTGAAATATTCTTTAAAATAAATAAATAGGCAGATAGATAGACAGATACATAAATATATAAAATTTGATATATAATTATATTATGAACGATCCGAGATAGTGATGTTCTTATAAGAGTTTGTCTTAGTCATTTACAAATAATAATAAAGTGATACGCGAATTACCGTTAGTTCCTAATCATTGAAAAACATTTTTTAAGTTATTGCTATTCTGAGGATTAGGTACTGCAAAAGCATGAAAGTCCCTAGGTTTTAAACCATAAACATGGTCTAAAACCAGAGACTAAAATCATCATAAGGCCCTTAAAAGTAACGACAATTGCCTGACACTTTGCAGAAATAATGTTTGTCATGTTCTTGTCATATAAACAAGATACAATCCCTTGCCATATTTTAACACAAGAGGAAACACTTACCCTACCCCCCTCTAAAATCAATATTTTGACTACGAGCAGAGACTAAAATCATCATAAGTCCCTTAAACGTACCGACAATTGCCTGAACTTTTGCAGGAATAATATTTAGTATACTATTGTTATATAGCACCAAACAAAAAAGGTACAATCCCATGCCATTTTGTAACACAAGAGGAAACACATACCCCACTCCCCTCTAAAAACAATATTTTGACTACGATCAGAGACTAAAATCATCATAAGTCCCTTAAAAGTAACGACAATTGCCTTAAACTTTGTAGGAATAATGTTTGTTATGTTCTTGTCATATAAAGCAAATAAACAACATACAATCCCTTGCCATCTTTTAACACAAGAGGAAACACCTACCCTACCCCCCTCTAAAATCAATATTTTGACTACGAGCAGAGACTAAAATCATCATAAGTCCCTTAAAAGTATCGACAATTGTTTGAAACTTTACAGGAATAATGTTTGTTATGTTCTTGTTATATGCAACAAATAAACAAGATACAATCCCTTGCCATTTTTGAAAACAAAGGGAAATGCATGTCCCACCCCCCTCTAAAACCAATATTTTGACTACGATCAGAGACTAAAAGCATCATAAGTCCCTTAAAAGTACCGATAATTGCCTGAAACTTTGCAGGAATAATGTTTGTTATGTTCTTGTCATATAAAGCAAATAAACAAGATACAATCCCTTACCATTTTTGAAAACAAAGGAAAATGCATGTCCCACCCCCCTCTAAAATCAATATTTTGACTACGAGCAGAGACTAAAATCATCATAAGTCCCTTAAAAGTATCGACAATTGTTTGAAACTTTACAGGAATAATGTTTGTTATGTTCTTGTTATATGCAACAAATAAACAAGATACAATCCCTTGCCATTTTTGAAAACAAAGGGAAATGCATGTCCCACCCCCCTCTAAAACCAATATTTTGACTACGATCAGAGACTAAAATCATCATAAGTCCCTTAAAAGTACCGATAATTGCCTTAAACTTTGCAGGAATAATGTTTGTTATGTTCTTGTCATATAAAGCAAATAAACAAGATACAATCCCTTACCATTTTTGAAAACAAAGGAAAATGTATGTCCCACCCCCCTCTAAAATCAATATTTTGACTACGAGCAGAGACTAAAATCATCATAAGTCCCTTAAAAGTATCGACAATTGTTTGAAACTTTACAGGAATAATGTTTGTTATGTTCTTGTTATATGCAACAAAAAAACAAGATACAATCCCTTGCCATTTTTGAAAACAAAGGGAAATGCATGTCCCACCCCCCTCTAAAACCAATATTTTGACTACGATCAGAGACTAAAAGCATCATAAGTCCCTTAAAAGTACCGATAATTGCCTTAAACTTTGCAGGAATAATGTTTGTTATGTTCTTGTCATATAAAGAAATAAACAAGATACAATCCCTTGCCATTTTTGAAAACAAAGGGAAATGCATGTCCCACCCCCCTCTAAAACTATTTTGACTACGATCAGAGACTAAAATCATCATAAGTCCCTTAAAAGTACCGATAATTGCCTTAAACTTTGCAGGAATAATGTTTGTCATGTTCTTGTCATATAATGCAAATAAACAAGATACAATCCCTTGCCATATTTTAACACAAGAGGAAACACTTATCCTACCCCCCTCTAAAATCAATATTTTGACTACGAGCAGAGACTAAAATCATCATAAGTCCCTTAAACGTACCGACAATTGCCTGAAACTTTTGCAGGAATAATATTTAGTATGTTCTTGTCATATATCACAAATAAAAAAGGTACAATCCCATGCCATTTTGTAACACAAGAGGAAACACATACCCCACTCCCATCTAAAACCAATATTTTGACTACGATCAGAGACTAAAATCATCCTAAGTCCCTTAAAAGTAACGACAATTGCCTGAAACGTTGCAGGAATAATGTTTGTTATGTTCTTGTCATATAAAGCAAATAAACAAGATACAATCCCTTGCCATATTTTAACACAAGAGGAAACACCTACCCTACACCCCTCTAAAATCAATATTTTGACTACGAGCAGAGACTAAAATCATCATAAGTCCCTTAAAAGTATCGACAATTGTTTGAAACTTTACAGGAATAATGTTTGTTATGTTCTTGTTATATGCAACAAAAACACAAGATACAATCCCTTGCCATTTTTTAAAACAAAGGGAAATGCATGTCCCACCCCCCTCTAAAACCAATATTTTGACTACGATCAGAGACTAAAATCATCATAAGTCCCTTAAAAGTACATAATTGCCTGAAACTTTGCAGGAATAATGTTTGTCATGTTCTTGTCATATAAAGCAAATAAACAAGATACAATCCCTTGCCATAGTTTAACACAAGAGGAAACACTTACCCCTCTAAAATCAATATTTTGACAACGAGCAGAGACTAAAATCATCACAAGTCCCTTAAAATTAACAACAGTTCCCTGAAACGTTGCAGGAATAATGTTTATTATGTTCTTGTCATATAAAGAAAACAAACAAGATACAATCCCATATCATGTTTAAACCCAAGAGAAAATACTTACCCCACCCCCCATCTAAAATCAAAATTTGGATTATGGAAATAACTTACACCAACCCCATCTAAATCAATTTGGAAATACAATTATAGAGAGGCATTGTAACAAAAAGAATTCCTTATAACTGGGAGTTCTATTAAAACATTCAGACAGTATGCGTGCACGCACACACACACACACACATGCACAAAATGATTACAACCTGTCTACACAAACTCATATAAAAACATGCAAACAACCACCCACCCACCCCAGACAGACACACACACAATGGCTTGCACACCCACACATGCAGGCACTGCATTTCAGCACAATATCAAATGTATGAATGTGACCAATCAACCACAGCCCACACAGTGAGAGTTGAGATGTGTGCCTTGCTTCTTACTGACTCCCTATGTGCGTGAATCAGATTGAAAACAGTAAGGGAAATATTAGTGTTCTAACTTCACATCATGGTCTCTTTTGACCGTATTTTATATCTATATACTCATAACATTTTTTGAATCAAACCCATTTATCTGAAAGTTATCCCGTTTTTACCCAAAAATACAGACCTTGCAATACCAAAAAAAATTTGAGTCAAAAGGGCCCAAGTTTTAGTTGGTCCAGTTTGACCCAAAATCATTTCAAAATGTTGAGGCCACCAATTTCGTGTCAAAACGGACTATCTAACAAAAATGTCAAATACTCCATTGTTTGTATTCTAATTAACTCCCGAATTTGCAATAATATCTTTGAGACCCCAATACACCACCACTCCAAAATTAATGTAATAGGGAAGCTTAGATTTTTTACAGGAATTGTTCAAAACTTTAGAAGCGTTTTTCTCGAAACAGGCCTTTTCGGCACGCAACGTTCTCTTTCTTTCTCACACACACATACGCACACACGCACACGCACACACACACACGCACGCCTTTTGCTTGGCGTCTTCAAAGCTGGGGAGGAGAAGAAGGGGTTGGATGGAGATTAATGTGTGTGTGTGAGTGTGTGTGTGTGTGTGTGTGTGTGTGTGTGTGAGCGCATGCATGCATGTGTGTGTGTGAGTGTGTGTACATGCATGTGTGCATATGTGCATGTGTGTATCGATGTTTGCCTGTCTGTGCATGCATGCATGCACTGAAGGAATACACATCCATGCACACACACTCACACAGTTTTCATGCCTGCGTGTCATTGTTTATATGTTTGCGTCGTAAAATGTTTGTTCATAAGTTGATTTAATGGACAGGTTGATGGGTTTTTTTAAACCTTGTTGTTTTGTTCACAGATGTTGATATAAAAACCCGTCCATTAAATCAACACATAAACAAATGAAGGGCAACAACTCTCTTTACCTGTAGGCTGAAGGGTCGTCAATATCGTCCACCGCTTTTTCCAAGTCTTCCTTTTTCTGCCGACATAAAACACATGGAACCTCCATTATAAGACCTTAAAAAAATCATCCAACTTATAAGGGAGGTAATTTTAAAACTTACAAAGAAGGGCAATGTCTCAGAGAAGTAGGTCTTATGCGGGAGGGAGTCTTATAATAGGAGGTCTTATAAAGGAGGTTCCACTGTAACATGGCTTTTCAACAACAACAAATCAACAACAACAACAAAACAACTCACCCTAGCAGACGGAGAGACAGACAGACAGACAGACAGAGAGAGAAGCAATAATTAACGTGGCTTTTCAACAACAACAACAACAAAAACTAAAAACGTCTCACCCTAGCAGACGGCAGTTTGGCCTTATTCTCTGCGATCTTCCGCTTCAGCTCCTCGTCGGCCATGTAGTTGTACAGGAAGAAGTTCCCATCATCCCCCACAGACAGCAGCTGCGTTTGGTCGTAGGTCAGGGCAAGGGAGCGAACTCTGCCGGTCTGGGCGTCGTGCATGGACAGGCGCCAGTAGGGGCCGGGGTCCGACAGGGTGTTTGGAACTAGGAGGGTCTGCACGCGGACGCTTCCATCCTCCATACCGAAGAGCACCTGGTTTCCCGAAACGCTGCACGCGGAATAGATGGTGGTGTGTGTGTGAGCAAGAGAGGTATTAGGTATTATTTAGGTAGGTATTAGGTACTTTATAGTCACAGAGGCGTCTCTGTGAAATTCGGGTTGCTCCTACCTGGAGAGTGCGTTGCGGCCAGAGGCGCGCACCCCATTTTAAAAAAAAAATTTGCATGCGATTTTTGTCATTGATGAGGGAGGGGGGGTAAATTTTGACCAAATGACAACTTTTTCGTTGACACTGGGTTTAACGTATGCTAAGTGCATGGGCACACGGGACCTCGGTTTATCGTCTCATCCGAAAGACTCCACGTTCAGACCGTTAAGGCCTAGTGTAGAATGAGAGGAAAAAATCCCCTGTACCCAGGTTCGAACTCGGGTTTACTTGACACGAAGCGAACGCGATACCACTGTGCCACTCTACACATGAAAGAAAGAGAAAAAATAGGAAAAGGAAACGAGAAAAGAAGACAAAAGAAAGAGAAACGATAAAGAAAAGAGGAAGAAAAAAAAAGAGAAGGAAAGAAAGAAAGATGGAAAATGAAAAGAAAGAAGAAAAGGGAAGAGGAGGAGGAGAGAGGGAGTGACAGAATAAGGAGGAGGGGAAAAGGGAAAGCCAGGAACGTTTCTTATGTCCCATATGTGCCATCCCAGGCCAAGAGGACGTAAAACACTATTGTTCGCTCAAAGCCAGGAACGTTTCTTATGTCCCATATGTGCCATCCCAGGCCGAGAGGACGTAAAACACTATTGTTCGCTCAAAGCCAGGAACGTTTCTTATGTCCCATATGTGCCATCCCAGGCCAAGAGGACGTAAAACACTATTGTTCGCTCAAAGCCAGGAACGTTTCTTATGTCCCATATGTGCCATCCCAGGCCGAGAGGACGTAAAACACTATTGTTCGCTCAAAGCCAGGAACGTTTCTTATGTCCCATATGTGCCATCCCAGGCCGAGAGGACGTAAAACACTATTGTTCGCTCAAAGCCAGGAACGTTTCTTATGTCCCATATGTGCCATCCCAGGCCGAGAGGACGTAAAACACTATTGTTCGCTCAAAGCCAGGAACGTTTCTTATGTCCCATATGTGCCATCCCAGGCCAAGAGGACGTAAAACACTATTGTTCGCTCAAAGCCAGGAACGTTTCTTATGTCCCATATGTCCCAGGCCGAGAGGACGTAAAACACTATTGTTCGCTCAAAGCCAGGAACGTTTCTTATGTCCCATATGTGCCATCCCAGGCCGAGAGGACGTAAAACACTATTGTTCGCTCAAAGCCAGGAACGTTTCTTATGTCCCATATGTGCCATCCCAGGCCGAGAGGACGCAAAACACTATTGTTCGCTCAAAGCCAGGAACGTTTCTTATGTCCCATATGTGCCATCCCAGGCCGAGAGGACGCAAAACACTATTGTTCGCTCAAAGCCAGGAACGTTTCTTATGTCCCATATGTGCCATCCCAGGCCGAGAGGACGCAAAACACTATTGTTCGCTCAAAGCCAGGAACGTTTCTTATGTCCCATATGTGCCATCCCAGGCCGAGAGGACGTAAAACACTATTGTTCGCTCAAAGCCAGGAACGTTTCTTATGTCCCATATGTGCCATCCCAGGCCGAGAGGACGCAAAACACTATTGTTCGCTCAAAGCCAGGAACGTTTCTTATGTCCCATATGTGCCATCCCAGGCCGAGAGGACGTAAAACACTATTGTTCGCTCAAAGCCAGGAACGTTTCTTATGTCCCATATGTCCCAGGCCGAGAGGACGTAAAACACTATTGTTCGCTCAAAGCCAGGAACGTTTCTTATGTCCCATATGTGCCATCCCAGGCCGAGAGGACGTAAAACACTATTGTTCGCTCAAAGCCAGGAACGTTTCTTATGTCCCATATGTGCCATCCCAGGCCGAGAGGACGTAAAACACTATTGTTCGCTCAAAGCCAGGAACGTTTCTTATGTCCCATATGTGCCATCCCAGGCCAAGAGGACGTAAAACACTATTGTTCGCTCAAAGCCAGGAACGTTTCTTATGTCCCATATGTCCCAGGCCGAGAGGACGTAAAACACTATTGTTCGCTCAAAGCCAGGAACGTTTCTTATGTCCCATATGTGCCATCCCAGGCCGAGAGGACGTAAAACACTATTGTTCGCTCAAAGCCAGGAACGTTTCTTATGTCCCATATGTGCCATCCCAGGCCGAGAGGACGTAAAACACTATTGTTCGCTCAAAGCCAGGAACGTTTCTTATGTCCCATATGTGCCATCCCAGGCCGAGAGGACGCAAAACACTATTGTTCGCTCAAAGCCAGGAACGTTTCTTATGTCCCATATGTGCCATCCCAGGCCGAGAGGACGCAAAACACTATTGTTCGCTCAAAGCCAGGAACGTTTCTTATGTCCCATATGTGCCATCCCAGGCCGAGAGGACGTAAAACACTATTGTTCGCTCAAAGCCAGGAACGTTTCTTATGTCCCATATGTGCCATCCCAGGCCGAGAGGACGCAAAACACTATTGTTCGCTCAAAGCCAGGAACGTTTCTTATGTCCCATATGTGCCATCCCAGGCCGAGAGGACGTAAAACACTATTGTTCGCTCAAAGCCAGGAACGTTTCTTATGTCCCATATGTCCCAGGCCGAGAGGACGTAAAACACTATTGTTCGCTCAAAGCCAGGAACGTTTCTTATGTCCCATATGTGCCATCCCAGGCCGAGAGGACGTAAAACACTATTGTTCGCTCAAAGCCAGGAACGTTTCTTATGTCCCATATGTGCCATCCCAGGCCGAGAGGACGTAAAACACTATTGTTCGCTCAAAGCCAGGAACGTTTCTTATGTCCCATATGTGCCATCCCAGGCCAAGAGGACGTAAAACACTATTGTTCGCTCAAAGCCAGGAACGTTTCTTATGTCCCATATGTCCCAGGCCGAGAGGACGTAAAACACTATTGTTCGCTCAAAGCCAGGAACGTTTCTTATGTCCCATATGTGCCATCCCAGGCCGAGAGGACGTAAAACACTATTGTTCGCTCAAAGCCAGGAACGTTTCTTATGTCCCATATGTGCCATCCCAGGCCGAGAGGACGCAAA
>CM065713.1:5700185-5790185 GCA_017654935.2 Phymorhynchus buccinoides
GGGCAAGCTAATCAGTTAGTCAACACGACTCATCTGCTTCAGCTCAAAGACTGCTGCTGCTCAATATTTGAAGTGATTCTTGGTGGCAGTTCATGAACAGTTGAACTAACCGACGAAACGGAAAAAAAAAAAAAAAAGGAAAAAAACCAATCTCTCTCAATGCCTTCACTGTGATGGATGGGATAAAAAAAAAATGACCCAAAAAAGAACAAAATATAACCTAATTCCCCAAAATCAAATAACAGGTACTAACACTTAACACGGGAGAAAAAATATTATGCATGATTAAAACTACCAGTACTCATTCAGTCACTCTCTCACTCTCTCTCTCTCACTCTCTTTCACACACACACACACACACTCTCTCTCTCTCTCCCCCTCTCTCTCTCTCACTCTCTTTCTCTCTCACATTCACTCTCTCACACACACCGTCTCTCTCTGTCTCTGTCTCTCTCTCTCTCTCCCCCTCTCTCTGTCTCACACTCTCTTTCTCTCTCACTTTCACTCTCTCACACACACCGTCTCTCTCTCTCTCTCTCTCTCTCTCTCTCTCTCTCACACACACACACACACACACACACTCTCTCTCACTCTCTTTCTCTATCTCATTCTCGCTCTCTCGTTTTCTCTCTCATCCCCTCTCTCTCTCTTTCACACACACTCTCTCTCTCTCTCTCTTTCATACACACACTCTCTCTCTCTCTCTTTCACACACACTCTCTCTCTCTCTTTCACACACTCTCTCTCTCCTCACCTTCTTCGTCCCCTTGCTCAGACTCTGTCTCCAATCCTCGTTCAATCCTCTTCCTCCTCTCCTCCTCTTCCCTCTTCTTCCTGGCTTCCTCCTCAATCCTCTTCCTCTCCAGCTCTTCCTCATGCTGCTCACAGATGGCAGGGGTGGGGGTGGGGGTGTAGGTGTAAAGGAAAGGGAAATGTATATTCAATAATGATCAAATTATTTATAATCGAATTATGGTCAAATTATGATATGAACAAAATATTAACAAAAAGACGTGTTTTACATACTATAAAAAGTATCTTGTAAAGCTGTTTTCACACACACTCACACACACACACGCATGCACACACACGCACACGGAGAGAGAACTAACAAACAACATTTTACATACAGAGGGTTAATCAGATAAGCATAGTTTCTTTACACTCAGCCTTGTGGCAAGAAGGGGAAATTTGAACTAAAACACAACAACAAAGAGAGAGAGAGGGGGAGAGAGAGAGAGAGAGACAGAGAGAGAGAGGGGGAGAGAGAGAGGAGGAGAGAGAGAGAGAGACAGACAGAGAGAGAGAGGATTGGAGCAAGGATATGAAAGACAGAGAGACAGAAATAGATAAATAAAGAGAGCGTGAAAGACGAAGACAGCAAGGGAAAGGAGACAGAGCTTCTTCTTCTTCTCCTGCGTTCCCAGGCCATACAGCCATAATGGGTAAGATGCGTATGTGTCCGGTGTTCAGTTTTCACTGGTCTCCCCGCTGCGGACAGCTGACACATTCCGATGTCGGAGGAGCTCAAAGGAGAAAAATGAATTGGAATTTTTTTTTTTGGGGGGGGGTAAAAAAAGGGCAGAGAATGGGCCAATACGTATGAAAGAGAGTAGATGATAGAAAGCAAAGGGAAAAGGCAGAGTCAAAGAGCGTGGCAGATTAGAGGAAGTTACAAACACAGAACTTCCAGAAGGTGGGGGAACTATTTTTACGAAAGACCCCCCGGGTATCCCCACTTGGAGAGAGACTCGTGGAGGGGCCTGGCGGGGGTTCGTCCAGCTCCCCGTATGGAGGCACGAGGCATCCACCCACTGCCCCAAGGGACAGAACAAAGGAGGGAGGAGGACCAAAGGGAGATAATCCACTGACCCTGAGTCGCGACTTGACGCTGCGGAATTGGAAGGTGCGCGTGGGCAGCTGGGAAATCTTGAAGGTGCGGGAGGAATCGATTTTGTCGACGTCTGGGATGTCTAGCTCTATCACCTGCCCCCCCTCGCACACCACCATCAGAGCTTGCTTGTTCTGGAACAATCGATAAAACATCATCATCATTATGCTCTATCACCTGCCCCCCCTCGCACACCACCATCAGAGCTTGCTTGTTCTGAAACAATCGATAAAACATCATCATCATTATCGTCATTGTTGTCATCATTGTTATCACCATTATCATCATCATCATCATTATGGTCATTGTTGTCATCATTGCTATCACCATTATCATCATCATCATCATTATTACGGTCATTGTTGTCATCATTGTTATCACCATTATCATTATGGTCATTGTTGTCATCATTGTTATCACCATTATCATCATCATCATTATGGTCATTGTTGTCATCATTGTTATCACCATTATCATCACCATTATCATTATGGTCATTGTTGTCATCATTGTTATCACCATTATCATCATCATCATTATGGTCATTGTTGTCATCATTGTTATCACCATTATCATCATCATCATTATGGTCATTGTTGTCATCATTGTTATCACCATTATCATCATCATCATTATGGTCATTGTTATCATCATTGTTATCACCATTATCATCATCATCATTATGGTCATTGTTGTCATCATTGTTATCACCATTATCATCATCATCATCATTATGGTCATTGTTGTCATCATTGTTATCACCATTATCATCACCATTATCATTATGGTCATTGTTGTCATCATTGTTATCACCATTATCATCATCATCATTATGGTCATTGTTGTCATCATTGTTATCACCATTATCATCATCATCATTATGGTCATTGTTGTCATCATTGTTATCACCATTATCATCATCATCATTATGGTCATTGTTGTCATCATTGTTATCACCATTATCATCATCATCATTATGGTCATTGTTGTCATCATTGTTATCACCATTATCATCATCATCATTATGGTCATTGTTATCACCATTATCATCATCATCATTATGGTCATTGTTGTCATCATTGTTATCACCATTATCATCATCATCATTATGGTCATTGTTGTCATCATTGTTATCACCATTATCATCATCATCATTATGGTCATTGTTGTCATCATTGTTATCACCATTATCATCATCATCATTATGGTCATTGTTGTCATCATTGTTATCACCATTATCATCATCATCATTATGGTCATTGTCATCATTGTTATCACCATTATCATCATCATCATCATTATGGTCATTGTTGTCATCATTGTTATCACCATTATTATCATCATCATCATTACGGTCATTGTTGTCATCATTGTTATCACCATTATCATCATCATCATTATCATCATTGTTATCATCATTATCATCATCATTACGGTCATTGTTGTCATCATTGTTATCACCATTATCATCATCATTATGGTCATTGTTGTCATCATTGTTATCACCATTATCATCATCATTATGGTCATTGTTGTCATCATTGTTATCACCATTATCATCATCATTATGGTCATTGTTGTCATCATTGTTATCACCATTATCATCATCATCATCATTATGGTCATTGTTGTCATCATTGTTATCACCATTATCATCATCATTATGGTCATTGTTGTCATCATTGTTATCACCATTATCATCATCATCATGGTCATTGTTGTCATCATTGTTATCACCATTATCATCATCATCATCATCATCATCATGGTCATTGTTGTCATCATTGTTATCACCATTATCATCATCATCATCATTATGGTCATTGTTGTCATCATTGTTATCACCATTATCATCATCATCATCATTGTGAATACACCAAGCTCTTAAGTCTGAGCTCATCCGCAGAGAAAGAAGAGAGAGAAAGAGAGACAGACAGGAGAAAGAGAGAGAGAGAGAGAGAGAGACAGAGAGAGAGAGAGAGAGACTCGGACTCAGAATATTTAATGACTTAGGCCAACAGCCCCTATCATGACAATAGCACCAAGAGATACATCAATGTCTTCATACACCCCCCTCCCTCCCGACCCACACCCACAAACACACCCCTCCCCACCCACACACACAAACACACCCCTCCCCACCCACACACACAAACACACCCACCCCCCACCCACACACACACACACACACACACCCCACCCCACCCACACACACACACACCCCCCACCCCACCCACATACACACACACACCCCCCCCCACCCACACCCACACACACATGCTTACACACGCGCGCACGCGCACACACACGTATTCAAACTCACACGCACACATTCTCACACCCAGGCACGCACGCGCGCACATACACCCACAGTCTGAGAGAGACAGAGAGAGACAGGCAGAGGTACTTCTTCTTCTTCGATCGCTCAGACAGTTTTCTGTCAGTCATGAGCGCAGATGAGTCATGCTGCCGTTATGCGCCTAACTAAGAAATAGTTCGGCCCAGCAAGTACTTCGGCTAGAGGAAATCTTTTTTAAAGCGTTTCTTGAAAAAAGGCTGGAGAATGGACCGGAAAGTCAGAAAGATAGTAGATGACAGCAAGCAAAAAGAAAAGGCAGAGTCAAAGAGAGTGACAGATTAGAGGAAGTTACAAGCACAGAACTTCCAGAAGGTGGGGAAACTATTTATACAAAAGACACCCCCCCCCCCCCCGGTATCCGGTGAGAGGGGGGGGAGGGACAGAGGTACAGGACAGTTTCCAAATTGTCTTTCCTTTATATATTACAGTGGAACCTCCCTTATAAGACCTTCAAAAATCATCCAAAATGAGGTCTTATACGGGAGGTAATGTTAATACTTACAAAGATGGGCATTGTCTCGGAGAAGTAGATCTTACGTGGGAGGGAGTCTTATAATGGGAGGTCTTATGAGGGAGGGGTCTTATAGGGAGGTAATTTCAATACTTACAAAGAAGGGCAATGTCTCAGAGAAGTAGGTCTTATAAGGGAGGGGTCTTGAAAGGAGGTAATTGTAATACTTACAAAGAAGGGCAATGTCTCAGAGAAGTGGGTCTTACGTGGGAGGGAGTCTTATAATGGGAGGTCTTATCAGGGAGGTTCCAATGTATACCTGACATTTTGTCCTTTGGAGCAATAGTGTGAACATTTTTAAATCGTCAAGACGCACTTAAGGGAAGGGTCCGTTACTCACGTATTTCTCTGGCGTCCAGATCAGCTGTCTGACAGCCGCGGGCACGGGATAAAATCCGACTGGTTCATAGGGGTCGCCCACATTCATGAAGAACACTGTGCAGTCCGTGCTCTGTGGAGATATAAATCATCATCATCGTCATCTTCATAAACATCATCATCATCATTGTCATTATCATGATCGTCGTCGTCATCATCATCTTGCTTCATAAAAAAAAGTCGCCCATACTTATGAAATAGTGTATAATCAACAACAAACGACAAACCATACAACAACAAATTGCACCTTACCCCAGTCACCAAAATCTGCCCTTTGCCGTCAAAAGCCATGGCTGTGACAGCCTGACTGTGAGGCTTGAAGGCCTGTTTTAGCACCACCTAGCAAGTTTCCTCCATTAAAACATACAACTTTTAGCCAGGGTACGTCGACAACAACAAACATACAACAAATTGCACCTTACC
Organism: Phymorhynchus buccinoides; assembly: GCA_017654935.2. NCBI lineage: Eukaryota > Metazoa > Mollusca > Gastropoda > Neogastropoda > Raphitomidae > Phymorhynchus > Phymorhynchus buccinoides. The sequence goes on from CM065713.1 coordinate 5,705,748, forward strand.
CCAGTCACCAAAATCTGCCCTTTGCCGTCAAAAGCCATGGCTGTGACAGCCTGACTGTGAGGCTTGAAGGCCTGTTTCAGCGCCACCTCGGTGTCGCTCTTGCTCCTTTTGCGCATCTCCTCCGGCAGTCGATTCACCGTCAGCACGCGGACCACTCCGTCCTCGAAGCCGGCTAGCACCGTGCTGCCTTTAGGGTCCACCTGGGAGAGAGAGGAAAGGAGGGAAGAAAGGAAGAAGAAGAAAACAGGAGGAATAAGAGGAGGAGAAGGAAGGAAGAAAAATACGAAAAAGGAAGAAGAAGAGGGAGACATGGAAGAAAAGGCAAGGAGGGGGGAGAGGGAGAAAGAGAAGATAAGGCAGAAGAAGAAAAACGAAGATAAGGCAGAAGACAAAGAAGGAAGAGAAAAAAGAAGAAGAGAAAAAAGAAGAAGAGGGGGAAAAGGAATAGGATTTTATACACTGCGTAATCCAGAAAAAAAATGGATGTGGTGCTTTACAATTAAAATCTTCTCAGTTACATTCGACCATAGACATAAGAATAATCAACATATTTACAAACATACATACAGAGATAGAGAGAGAGAGTGACAAAAAGAGAGAGAGAGAGAGAGAGAGAGAGAGAGAGAGAGAGAGAGAGAGAGAGAGAGAGAGAGAGAGAGAGAGAGAGAGAGAGAGAGAGAGAGGGCAATAAATAACTTGTTGAGAGTTGAGAATGCAAAATAAAAGCAACCATAGCATAACACTGGGGAATAGAGATATAAAAATAGAATGCCGACAATAACAACGACGATTTTCCTTACGATCTGCGGGGCCCAACAAACGGATGACCCCCCCGAGTTGAAATGGGTCTCTGACAGCTGCTTCATTTGACCGTAGTCAAACACACGGACGGAATCTGTAACATGACATCGTCATCATCAACATCATCATCATTGTCAATATCATCTTCATCATCATTATCAATATCATCATCGTCGTCATCATGATCATCGTTGTCATGATCATCGTCATCATCATCATCATCATCGCCATCATCGTCATCATCATCAACATTATCATCATCAGTGTTGTCATAATCATCATCATCATCATAATCATCATCATCATCAACATTATCATCATCACTGTTGTCATAATCATCATCATAATCATCAACATTATCATCATCACTGTTGTCATAAACATCATCGTCGTCATAATCATCATCACTGTTGTCATAATCATCATCACTGTTGTCATAATCATCATCATCACTGTTGTCATAATCATCATCATAATCATCATCACTGTTGTCATAATCATCATCACTGTTGTCACAATCATCATCATAATCATCATCACTGTTGTCATCATCATCATCATAATCATCATCATCATCACTGTTGTCATAATCATCATCATAATCATCATCACTGTTGTCATCATCATCATCATAATCATCATCACTGTTGTCACAATCATCATCATAATCATCATCACTGTTGTCATCATCATCATCATAATCATCATCACTGTTGTCATCATCATCATCATAATCATCATCACTGTTGTCATCATCATCATCATAATCATCATCACTGTTGTCACAATCATCATCATAATCATCATCACTGTTGTCATCATCATCATCATAATCATCATCACTGTTGTCATAATCATCATCATAATCATCATCACTGTTGTCATAATCATCATCACTGTTGTCACAATCATCATCATAATCATCATCACTGTTGTCATCATCATCATCATAATCATCATCACTGTTGTCATAATCATCATCATAATCATCATCACTGTTGTCATAATCATCATCGTCATAATCATCATCACTGTTGTCACCATCATTAACATTATCATAATCACCATCACCATCACCAATATCCTCCTCCTCATCATTATCATCATTGAAACGTGTCTCTGACAACTGACAATCTCTCGGGAACCAAAACGGCTCGTTCGTCCCAAATGGCAGTGCAGGCCATGAGCCGAATCCGGCTCATTCGTCCCGAGTGAGTTAATATTATCATCATTACTGGTGTACTTACGGTCACCGCCGATAGATGCAGTGACAGGGGAGGTGATGCAGCCAATAATTGATCCAGCGTGGTATTATCATTAAAATTATTATTATAATAAATTTTAAAATAAAGTGGTGGGTTGGGGAAATCCAAAACACTAAACAACAACAAAAATAAAAACAAAACCGACGTTTCCGAGCATAACTCCTTCGTTTGGGTACACACACACACACACACACACACACATACACAGGACTTTGTAAGGAGTTATGCTCGGAAACGTTGGTTTTGTTTTTATTTTTGTTGTTTAGTGTTCTGGATTTCCCCACTTTATTGTTTTTATTTTTCTGAGACTTTGTTTAATCCTGCAGTTATTTTATTTTTTTTATTACATTCATGATTATAATATTTACCATTATCATTAACTCATTCAAGTCGTTCCGGCCATATATGTCCGGAATTAATAGATAGCTGTCAATGTTATGCATTTGCTTCAAGGGAAGTAAATCAGTGTGCACACCATACCTTGGTCATTTCTAAACTCGCCTCACTCACTTATACCACAATTTTGCCCCTGACTTTGCTTTTGTAGTGGTTTGTTGTGGGGGAAACCAATCGGCGTAGAGAGTTTTTCTATATGAAGTCTCTCTATATAAAGAAAGTCTGATCTACCACTTCGCTATGTCTAAACCTGAAGTAAAAACCCGTATTTTTCTTTCATTTTTCCTTTTGTTTATACGTATGTTTTGTTTGTGTGCATGGCTGGAGTGATTTGTGAGGTTTTTTTAAGAATTCAAAATCGTTGCGATGCGAATGAGTTAATGAACTTACGGTCGACACCGACGGAGGCAGCGAGGTGCGTGATGGGGGAGGTGACGCAGCCCACGATGGGCCCGGCGTGGTAGGACATGAGTTTCTCCGGAGCCTGAGACGTGTGGGAGAAGGACAGGTCAAGCTTCCAGATCCCACCCTTGGCATCCTGAGAAGAAAAAAAAGAATCAGCAGGGCTCCCAGGGACCCCCATTTGGGGGTCCACGAAATACCAACATTCTAAAGAACCCTCTAAAACAATGTGCAGGGGGTTCCAGTGATGCGCTAAAAATAATATTTTTAGCATTCGCAATGCCACTGGGACCCTCTATCCCGCCTCTAGGACCCTCTATACTGTAAGTGAACGAGTCCCTGGGACCCCTTGTTTTGTGGGACGATTGGGAACCCTGGTCAGACGGGATATCATTGGCTGAAAATAAAAAATAAACAATAGAAAAGAAACGCAAATAAGCAGGTAATAATGCGCGTGAAAGATGTTTCATGGGTCAGCTTTGGAGCTACGATAAAACTTTGTCGTTGTCGTACCCTGGCTAAAAGACCCCAGGGATCATCCCAACAGCGGAATCACTTGAACACTATGGTACAAGCGTATCAGCTACGGATAAGAACATTACGTAAGTGACCGTGTTTGTTTTTTATTACCCCATGTGGGCAGCCACACTCCATCTTCGGCTGAACTATAAATGAAGTGCCGTACCTGGGCGTACCTGGGCGTGCCAAACGGTGGGATCGTTTTCTTCATCCAGATTTCATAATTGAGCACAGTTGTCCCTCATATCCCACTCGAAGCTCATTGATTGATTAACTGATCAATTCATTGATCAACTGATCAATCTACGATGCAGTGTGACGTACCTGGGCGTACCAAATGGTGGGTTCGTTTTCTTCGTCCACGGACTTCACGATGGTGTACAGTTGCATGTCGTGTCCAACCCCAAGCTCATTGATTAACCGATCAATTCATTGATCAACTGATCAATCTACGTTGCAGTGACGTACCTGGGCGTACCAAATGGTGGGTTCGTTTTCTTCGTCCACGGACTTCACGATGGTGTACAGCTGCACGTCGTGTCCAACCCCAAGCTCATTGATTGATTAACCGATCAATTCATTGATCAACTGATCAATCTACGTTGCAGTGACGTACCTGGGCGTACCAAATGGTGGGTTCGTTTTCTTCATCCACGGACTTCACAATGGTGTACAGCTGCACGTCGTGTCCAACCCGAAGCTCGTTCATCGGATCCATCTCAAACAGACCTGACTCGTCTGTCTGATCCGCAGTGTCGATCGTCTCAAAGTCCCACACCTGAAAAACATCAGTCAATCAATCAATTAAGCAATGCATCAACAAATCAATAAAGCAAGCAATTAACAAATCAATCAAGCAATCAATTAAGCAAGCAAGCAATCAACAAATCAATCGAGCAAGCAAGCAAGCAAGCAATCAAAAAATCAAGCAATCAATTTTGTTGGTTGCCTGTATACAAATAAGAAAGACCTATTTTTGTTTGTAGTCACATTAAAAAATATACAAAAAAACAACAACCAATAAAGTACTTTTTTGGGGGGTGGGGGGGGGGGGGGGGGTGGAGAGAGAGAGAGAGCACAGTTTGGGTTTATCTGAGGTATGAGTAAGTATAGCATAACACTTACTAACCAAAATGTGTTCAAAAACACACACATGCACACACACACACACACACACACACACACACACACACACACACACACACACACACACACACGCAGATATTTGAGGTATGAGTAAGCCTAGCATAACACACACACATCAATTACAATGCCTTCAAACACACACACACACACACACAACACAAACACACACACATAACACAAACACAACACAACACACAACACACACACAACTCACACACACACACACACACACACACACACACTCAGTGATGTACCGAGGATCGAAAAGTGATAGGACAAACTGTCCTGAGTCAAGAGAAATCAATAGGACAATGTCCTGGCTCTTGCAGAAATCAGTACGACGTAGCGTGCCGGTGTTAAAAATTAAATTTGTCCTGACAGGGAAGAACACAATAGGACATTTTCAATTTTAATGGGTCAATGGCCTATGACCGGTGCCTCAGGACATCACTGCACACCACTTTCTGAACACACCCACCCTCCCACCACCACAGTCAAAAACTCACCCGGATATAGCCATCCATGCCCACGGTCATGAGCTCCCCTTCGTCCAGCAAGATCTGCATGATGGACCCGTGGTGACAGGACTTTCTCCCCCTCCTCACGATCTCCACCTTGATCAGCCCCCCGTCCCACAGCAGGAGGTTGCCCCACTCCGACCCGGACAGCACTTTGCCGTCCGGCAACTCCACGTAGCCCTCGATGTCCGAGATCTCCGTTCGCCCGAAGCGACCCAGCTCTCCCTGGAGTTTCAGGCCGGTGAAGGTGTCCGCCATCTTCCAAAACCTGGGTGGATAAAATATCGGAACAACGCGGTTGGTGAAAAGGAAAAAGATGATGTCATTCTTCTTCTTTTATAAACAATGAACCGTCTTCATAAGATTTAAAGACCCACCAGATCACGTGTCAAAATCACGGGTTTCACGGGTTTTCCCCTCTTATAGCTGGAAAGAAATCTTGTTTTGACCAGGTCTCACTCCCATATAAATGCCCCCAAATTAAAACCGAAACATCATTTTAAAGAGCAGCCTCAATTTGAAGTTGGGGACATTTGTATGTGGGTCACAGCTACCCAGAAAAAAACCAAGGGACTTAATCATGGTGCATCAGTGTGTCTTTAACCTTGAGTGTGGCACACACAGCCTATTTTAATTTAGTCCATGATTGTGTCTGATAAAATGGAAGTCAATACATTTTGCGAAATAATACCAGCAACAACGTGGGCGTTCGGGTCTTTGTTCATCATTCTTCCTCTTCTTCTTCGGTGTTTCCAGGCCATATGGCCATAATGGGTAAGGTACGCATGTGTCCGTTTGTCACTTTTCATGATGTCATAATAACGCTTCGAGCAGCCTTTTTTTTTTATAGGTTTCATTAAAATTCTCAATCTTTGGTAGTACTGAAAATAGCTATAAAGTGATTGTAACCCTGTCCTTCAGTCGGCTGAAGGCGAATCTTGGAGGAAACCAGCACTCACAAAACTGAACAAAGGTTGCCAATCTTTGGTAGTACTGAAAATAGCTATAAAGTGATTCTAACCCTGTCCTTCAGCGAATCTTGGAGGAAACCGGCACTCACAAAACTGAACGAAGGTTGCCAATCTGAGAAAAGGAATTGTTCGGATAAAATTAAGGAGAATAATTTCAAGGTGTGTGGGAGTGATCTTGCCTAATTCAATCGGTCAAACAGGGGAAGTCACTCTACCATCAGTTCTCGTAGCCTATCGACTCGTGTGTTTGAGCAGACACACAGCACTTAGAACATTCTAAAAATTTAGGTCATTTATATTTTTACGTCACATTTTGCAAGTTTTATCAATTTGTGGCCACTGGCCACCCCTAATTTCTATTTTTTTTAAATGTTTGCAAGTTGCTGACTCGCATCCTGCGGTTTCAAGCTTCGACGCCATTGTTGCAATGGGATTTGACCGAGTAATGGAAGTAAACAACTCTAATTTTCACCAAAAGTTTTCTGAAAATCATCTAAGGTGGAACCTCCCTTATAAGACCTCCCATTATAAGACTCCCTCCCACATAAGACCTACTTCTCTGAGACATTGCCCTTCTTTGTAAGTATTAAAATTACCTCCTTTAAAGACCCCGTCCTTATAAGACCCTCCCTTATAAGACCTCATTTTGGACGGGTTTTTTAAGGTCTTATAAGGGAGGTACCACTGTATTACCCCACAATTCAACCCCCTTACAACCCACCCACCCCCATCTCACCTGATATGGGACGTTCCGGCGGAGGTCAGCTGACCCTCCAGCTCACTGGCGAAGGTGACGCGAAAGACATCCTGCGAGAACGCTTTGGTCCTGAGCATGATCTGCTCCTGGCGCCAGTTCCACACAGTCAGCATGTAATCCGGGTCACCGCCTTGTGACGCCATTAGCTCGCCATCGGGACTGAAATATGGATAATCTTATTGTTAATGAAAGTAGTAGTAATAATAATAATAGAACACTTATATAGCGCCTTACCTCAAATGAGCCCAAAACGCTTTACAATCAATTATTCAACAAGTAGATAACAAAAATAGTACAAGTAGAAGACCAACCTGAAAGTAAGTGAAGAATAGGATGCCTCGGTGCCTCCTCGCAGAATGCGGTACAGCTTGAGGGAAGGGAACTCAAAAATGTTGATGTTGGGAGCCTCCCCCTTCTCCCCCACCGCGAAGTGCTTCCTCTCTGGGTGGACCTGAAACCGGCACACAGATCGGTTCGGTAGTTTAATTTAACGTCTTTTCACCAATAGTGATATTAGACACAAAAAAAGAACCAAAAACGTATTATTAATTAACAAAACTAATGCATGAAATACAACAATTTCGGCACACACACACAGAGAGAGCCGGGTAGTGCCGTATTTTTCAGACTATAAGGCTCACCTTTGTAAAAGGTGCACCCCCCTCAAATTTTACCCAGTTTTCAGATTTTGTTACTATATTTTCTTACTATTTCATCAGTCACATTATAAGGCGCAGGGGTCTGAGACTTGGAAAAAAGTATTGTCTTATAGTCTGAAATATATCGTCGTCATAGTAGTAGGAGTTGTAGTACTGTAGGAGGAGGAAGAGGAGACAGAGAAGGAGGAAGAGGAGGAGAAAGGAGGAGGTAGAGGAGGGAGGAGGAGGAAGAGGAGGAAGAGGAGAGAGAGAAGGAGGAAGAGGAGGTGAAAGGAGGAGGTAGAGGAGGGAGGAGGATGAAGAGAAGGAAGAGGAGAGAGAGAAGGAGGAAGAGGAGGAGAAAGGAGGTAGAGGAGGAAGAGGAGGAAGAGAGAGGAGGAGGAAGAGGAGAGAGGAGGAGGAAGAGGCCTGGTTTGTCAGGACGCAGAACCCAAAATCGGCATTCCAATGGGAGCGAATCTATGTTAGGCCGTCAGGAGTCACCCACCAGAGGAGACACTGCACTGCTGCTGAGCCACTTTGGTGGAGTTCAGTGGAGCCTGCACGCAGGACGCCACCCACCAAGGCCCCCTACTGACGACAATAACGTTCCTTGGTTTGAATGTCGAGCAGTTTGTAGAATATGTCTCTTCCCCCTTTCTCTCTTCCATCTTCCCCCTCCCCCATGCCCCTTCTCATCCCCCCCCCCCCCCCCCCCCCCCCCCCCCCCTCCTGACTTCAGGGGGACATTTCACAAGGGCTAACGTTACGTTGCGCTTGCTCAAATCAGCAAAAACGGTCTAAGAAATACCCTTCGTTTGCCGATAGTTCGCATGACGTTTTGTTCTTGCCAAACATTGAGCAAGTGGCGAACTATCCGGATTTAGTAGGGGGTGAATACATTTCTTCTTGTTGATTGGTCCATTAAAGTTTGGTTAAAATAATACTCTTTTTTTTTACCAATCAGACAAGAGCTTGAAACATTCTTCCGCAAACGTTTTCTAAAGTGTTTCTTAGACCCCTTTTGGCGTAACAGTGATGCGCGTGGCGAAAAAACTCGACCCTGGCTACTCACAGCGAGAGCTCCGATACTCCCCCCACTGGTGGATCGGAGGTAGGTGTGCTCCTTGGTTTGAATGTTGAGAAGCTGCAGGATGTTTCCCGCCATAAACAGCAGATGTTTCTCGTCCAACAGGTAAAGGTTGTCACGCCGACGACAGTCGTAACCAAACGAGTATCTAACCAAGGTCAAGGTCAAATAAGAATGTGGAGATTCATGCATTCGCGAAAGGCAACAAGTTGCTGAAATGTCTCTTAACCCCTTCAGGACTTCACTGCCTTAGGTAAACACCATTACTGGCCTGGGGCTGCCTAGAAAAAAATGTTATAACAAATAAGAAACGCAACAAAACTCTCACTGTCAGTGATTCAGTGTTGACAACATTACTGGTTGATCCAAGTTCATTTTTCGCTTTGAGATCGTGGTTATTTGCATTCAAATCTGAATCATTAGTCCTGTTGTTACTATCACTGTTAATGTTAATGAAAACATATTGGAGTATTTCCTGAGGCTTGTCTAGGGCTGATTTTTTTAACATTTTTAACATCAAAAATTAAGATAGAACTGCCAAACGTAGGCACAATGAAAGCTGGAACAGTGATGAAGAGATGTAACTTGAAAAACGTGGTTTGGATTGATAAAAACATGGATTTAGACACACACACACACACACACACACCTACACACACACACGCCTACAGTACACACCAACACCCACACCCACACACTCCTCCAATCACACAAAAAGGATACTGCAAGGTCAAAAGGTCATCGGGTAACCCTGACCCCTCCGTGACCTTGGCCTTGGAAACCAGGTCGTCAAAGGTGTAGAAGAAATCCACAGGGATGGTGCGTATTTCCTCCTTCTTTGTCTCCGTCCTCTCTCCGTCTTCCCCTTCTTCCCCTTCTTCTTCCTTCGTCTTTCCTTCCTCCGTCGTCTGTTCTCCCTCCTCTCTGTCCTCCTGTTCTTGTTGTTCCTCCGTCTTTCCAACCTCTTCCTCTGTTCTGTCCTTGTCCGGGTTTTCTTTTTCGTCGTCTTTCTTCTCTTCTTCTGTGTCCTTGTTTTCTGCACCTGTGGAATGGAACAGAATGTCGTCAGTGAAATAAGACGATTTTCTGAGAGAAAACAACTAGGGGAGAGGATTTCGTGAAAATTAGAGTTGCTTACCTCCATTACTCGGTAAAATACCATAGCAACAATAGCGTCGAAGCTTGAAACCGCAGGATGTGAGTCAGCGACTTGCAAACATTTTTTGAGAAAAATTAGGGGTGACCAGTTGCTACAAAGTGATAGAACTTACAAAATGTGACGTAAAAATATAAATGACATAAATTATTAGAATGATGCACAGTGTACTAAGTGCTGTATGTCTGCTCAAACACACGAGTTGATAGGCTACGAGAGCTGATGGTAGAGTGACTTCCCCTATTTGACCGATTGAATTAGGCAAGATCACTCCCGCACACCATAAAATTACTCCCCTTAATTATTTTCGAACAATTCCAATTCGGAAACCTCGCATCTCAATTTTGGTAGTTTTGAGAAAAGAAAAAAAAAACTGTTTTAAAAATTAACCGTGTTGACAATTGATTAACTATGATGAATATGTTGTTCAAGACACTGCGAGTTTAGTCCTGCATTTCGTTAAAATTACTTTTTTTTTAAATTTTTAGACTTGAACAGAACGAAGATACGAGGTTTTTGTCCTTAACTAGATCTGAATTTGGGACTTACTCATCTTCCACGGGAAAGGGAGGGGTCTTATAAGGGAGGGGTCTTATAAGGGAGGGGTCTTATAAGGGAGGGGTCTTATAAGGGAGGCAATTTTAATACTTACAAAGAAGGGCAATGTCTCAGAGAAGTAGGCACCTGTGGAGTGAAGCAGAATGTGTTTTGTTTGTGTGTGGTTTTTTAACGCCTTGACTGCCACCAACTATTAGGCACTGACCTGATGACATCACTGATGATGTCATCAGATGAAGAGGAATAACCCTGATATGCTGGCTTTTGCTCTAACATAATCAAGAAAGTAATATCCCCAGTCCATTTTCTCAGATTGTCTATCAGTTGTCTTTTTCATGTCATGATTTGCCCAATGATTTGGGAGAAGCCATTTTGGATGGGGTGGGAGGAGGCCACTCGAGTGGTTGAAGCTTTTTCTTCTTTGAAGTCCAGTAAAAAAAAAAGGGGAGCTATTTCCTTTGTTGTGAGCAAAACTCCTTTGGCAAAACTAAATAAAAAGGCTTGTATTGTAAGAATTTCGTGGTTTGGTCTAAGCCACTTAGGCGGCCAATAGAAGACTGTAGGCACATGCCTTCTCTTTCACTGAAATAATCTGACTTCCAGCACCTCCGCCAAAGAGGAATCGCCGATTTGACGGTTTGATTTCTAGGAAACCAGAGCAAAGTGAGTGTTGCGATCTCTAAAAAGGCCGTCTTTCTGGTGATCTCGACGTGTTTCTTGCGAAAACTCATCCGTCAGGGTGCCCCTTTAATTCAGTTTCCTGTGTGAGTGAGTGAGTGAGTGAGTGAGTGAGTGAATGAATGAATGGATGAATCAATCAATCAATGGATGAATCAATCAATCAATCAACAAATGAACAAGCTATTTAATTCATGTTCCTTTTCAGCAAATCCTGTTTGGGTTTTTTCCATAATTATGGAGAAATCCTTTTTTCCTTTTTTTCTTGAATGTTACTGCATGTGCGAAATTCTCTGTGCACAGTGTTCACCAATTTCCAAAAGAGCTTTTTAACATCATCATCAACAACATCGTCATCATCATTGCCAACATCATCATCGTCGCCATCATCATCATCATCATCATCAACAACATCATCATCATCATTGCCAACATCATCATCATCGTCGCCATCAGCATCATAATCATTATCACCAACATCATCATGTTGTTGTTTTCATTCCCCAGCTTAAACGCTCTGGGGGCACACCCAGTGCCATGTGAACATTTCATATGGCCTTGTGTGGGAAGATTACGTGTAGGTCTGCTTTTAAAGGGCCCCGCCACATGGGTGGCCATACTGCGACTTCAGGGGACAACCAACATCATCATCACCACCATCATCATAATCATCATCACCACCATCATCATTCCAACCCGCCTCCCCCAACTCACTTTCAGTCAGCACGGGTCCCGCTTCGGACGTGGCCTCCCCTTCTTTCTCTTTCTCAGTTGTCTCCTCCTGCTTCGCCTCACCACCATCACCACCTTCTTTGCCGTCATCGTCGCCGGCGGCAGCAACAGCCGCTGTTGCCTCGGTTGCAACCGGCTCCGACGAAGAAGCCGCCTCTTGCTCCCCTGTAGTGGCTTCGCCGGAAACTGACTGCTCAGCGGCCGATTCTGCCGGAGCTTGCTCCGCTGGGGTTTCCTCGCTCGCTTGCTCCGCTGGGGTTTCCTCGCTCGCTTGCTCCGCTGGGGTTTCCTCGCTCGCTTGCTCCGCTGGGGTTTCCTCGCTCGCTAGCTCCGCTGGGGTTTCCTCGCTCGCTTGCTCCGCTGGGGTTTCCTCGCTCGCTTGCTCCGCTGGGGTTTCCTCGCTCGCTTGCTCCGCTGGGGTTTCCTCGCTCGCTTGCTCCGCGGGAGCTTGTTCGTTCGTCTGTTCGTTCGTCTGTTCGCTCGGCTGTTCGGCCGGGGCAGATTCGGCAGCCGGTTCTGTGGCGGTTGCCGACTCTGTATTGTCTGCGGCTTGCTCTGGCTCAGTGTTTGCGGCCGGTTCGGTGGTTGCCGGTTCGGTCGCCGGTTCGGTGGTTGCCGGTTCTTCTGTGGCAGCAGGCTCTTCCTGGGTTTCCCCACTGACTGGTTCTGTGGAGAATAAAAGTGATGAGGTCAGGTCTTCTTCTTCTTCTTCTTCCGCATTCCCATGCCATATGGCCATAATGTGAAAGGTACGTATGTGTCCAGCTTCTACTGGTCTCCCCGCTGCGTACAGCCGACACATTCCCATTTCGGGGGAGCTCAAAGGAGACAAAATTATTTGGAAGTTTTTGTTTTTTAAATGCAGGAGAATGGGCCAATAAGTCAGAGACAGTAGATGATAGAAAGCAAAGGGAAAAGGCAGAGTCAAAGAGAGGCAGATTAGAGGAAGCTACAAGCACAGAACTTCCAGAAGGTGGGGGAACTATTTTTTATGAAAGACCCTCAGTATCACCATGGTGGGGGGACTCATGGAGGGGGTGGGGTCATCCAGCTCCCCGTATGGAGGCACGAGGCATCCACCCACTGCCCCCCGATGTGGTCAGTACATGTGTAATAAAAATGTGGTTGATAAAAGTGTTGAATGGGGTTCATAGATGTGTGAAATGTGGTTGAAATATTTGCAAACTATGGTTAATAAATGTGTAAAATGCAGTTGGTGTGTGAAATGTGGTTGAAATATTTGCAAACTATCGTTAATAAATGTGTAAAATGCAGTTGGCGTGTGAAATGTGGTTGGTGTGTGAAATGTGGTTGAAATATTTGCAAACTATGGTTAATAAATGTGCAAAATGCGGTTGGCGTGTGAAATGTGGTTGGTGTGTGAAATGTGGTTGAAATATTTGCAAACTATGGTTAATAAATGTGCAAAATGCAGTTGGTGTGTGAAATGTGGTTGATGTGTGAAATGTGGTTGAAATATGTTGCAAACTATGATTAATAAATGTGTGAAATGCAGTTGGTGTGAAATGTGGTTGGTGTGTGAAATGTGGTTGATGTGTGAAATGTGGTTGAAATATTTGCAAACTATGATTAATAAATGTGCAAAATGCAGTTGGTGTGTGAAATGTGGTTGAAATATTTGCAAACTATGGTTAATAAATGTGTAAAATGCGGTTGGCGTATGAAATGTGGTTGAAATATTTGCAAACTATGGTTAATAAATGTGTCAAATGCAGTTGGTGTGTGAAATGTGGCTACAGGGAAAAGTGTGAGAAGAAGAATGTGTCAAAATGTGAGTGTGTGTGAGTGTGTGTAATGCATGTGTGTGTGTATGTGGTCTGTGTGTGTGTGTGTGTGTGTGTGTGTGTGTGTGTGTGTGTGTGTGTGTGTGTGTGTGTGTGTGCGCGCATGCGTGCGTACGTGTGTGTGCATGCTTGCGTGTATGCACATGCGTGAAATTTGGCAAATTAGCAAAAGGTGTAAATGACCAAACCAACATATCTCCAATATTCTCCAATTCTCAAATATAACTTTCTACAAGATTCATCATACAAGGCTCCGGCTCCAAAAGGGGCTCAGGTCTTGGTTAGAGCTGTTTCCATGACACAGAACAACATTGATAAACTGAAAGCACGGACACCCTGCTGCTGAGGACATCATCTCAGGCAGACCCGTTCAGGGTTTGTCAGTATTCTTCTTCTTCTGCGTTCCATGCCATATGGCCATAATGGGTAAGGTACGTATGTGCCTGGTTTTCAGTTTTCACTGGTCTCCCCGCTAGCGTACAGCCGACACATTCCGATTTTGGAGCTCAAAGGAGAAAAATTATTTGAAAGATTTTTTGAAAAAAGGCAGGAGAATGGACCAATAAGTCAGAAAGATGGCAGATGACAGAAAGCAAAGGGAAAAGGCAGAGTCAAAGAGAGTGGCAGATTGGAGGAAGTTACAAGCACAGAACTTCCAGAAGGTGGGGAAACTATTTTTACGAAAGACCCTCTGGTATTCCCACGGGGAGAGACTCGTGGAGGGGGCGGGGTTGTCCAGCTCCCCGTATGGAGGCACGAGGCATCCACCCACAGCCCCAGTGTGTCAGTATAATTATGAACACCATAATTATAATAACACACACCCGTGGGGATACCGGGGGGTCTCTTGTACAAATAGTTCCCCCACCTTCTGGAAGTTCTGTGCCTGTAACTTCCTCTAATCTGTCACTCTCTTTGACTCTGCCTCTTCCCTTTGCTTGCTGTCATCTACTATCTTTCTGCCTTACCGGTCCATTCTCCCGCCTTTTTTCACGAAACACTTTCAAAAACACTTCCTCCTCCAGCCGAAGTCGGACTTGCTGGGCCTAACTATTTCTCAGTTTGGTGCATAACGGCAGCATGATGCATCTGCGCTCATAATTGACAGGAAACTGTCTGAGTGATCAAAGAAGAATAAGAATAAACAATGCAAGAACTGTTTTTTTCCCCCAAACTTCAGTGCACGAACCTCTTTTATCTATCTTTTGTTTTGTTTTAAATTCTCAAATTCCTTCTCTGGCCAACTTAACCCTTTCACCGCCAGCCATTTTTCATCCCTAAAATACCATTAAACTTACCTGGGTGGAGAGAACAAAAGATCTGCAATATTGCAATTTCCTGTGACATGAATAACATGAGGCCTTTCCTCACCTCCCAAAATTACGAAAATAGGGTCTTCTGATAACAGGCCCTGGTTTCAAAGCTCATTCGGTTTGTAAATGTTTCCTTCTTGATCTTGTACCTGGGTGAATGATTGGGTGATAATGTTTTTGTGCGATTGCGGGTGTATCAGTGAATGGAAGCGCCTTGAGTGTAAAATAATTATAGAAAGGCGCTATAGAAATACTATCAATTATTATTATTATTATTAATGCTTTTTAGCGACATGGGTGTTAACCCTTTAACGCTTGATCAATCGAACCGAGAATCGATCCTGAGTATTGAGTGAAGGGGAGTAACTCTTAATGTCACACCGAATCTTTTATTTTTAAAAATCACCCAGAATAAAGTCTAACTCACCTTTAATTTCTGAAAGATGCATATTGAATAGCAATGATGATATTTTTATTCGAAAGCTAACACAATGTCACACAACAAACCATGAATTAGAAGACAAAAATCCGCAATGGCGCTCCAGACATCCCACCTGGTGATTACTGCTCACATCACGTCAGGACAACAAATATATTGGGCGTCACTTTGAAAAATCTGTTAAAAAAGACTAGTGGGTGCTTTCCCTCGCTGTAAAAACCAAAAACGGACCAGCAAGACTCAGGTACAGGAAGAACTAACTTAGTATATTGCATTGTGGGTAGGGCAAAAGTGAAAGTATTAGAACTGGCGTTCAGCGGTCGCAATCGGCGCACACAGGTGCCAGTGATAACAAAAAAATCGGCCACATTTGGCGTCTGAAGGCTTGAGAGGGTTAAACCATTGTGGTGCACGAATGTGACATTGGCGGTGAAAGGGTTAAGGCCCTTTCTTCCGACATAAGTTGAGAATGCTACACCGTTTCCATGGCCGTGCACGTCCAAAAAAAAAAGAGCCTACATCAGGGATGGAGGAGCTACTCTATACATTTGCTCCCCCCCCCCCCTTTCTCTCTCTCTCTGATTCAGCTTGATAGTAGTCATCAGTGAATGAAGCGAAACCTAACAAAAATCAAAAACATATTTAGAGGGCAAAAGGAACAAAAAAATGTTAATAGCCTATAGTGCCATTTATGCTATGCTATGCTATCCATTTTCCCTCAATGGCTGGTACCCACGTGTCGTCATATCCGGCCACAAGGAGCGCCATATTATGGGAGACCGCCATCTTAGTCAGTAACTTTTTTTGAAAAATGCCAGATCGATGCTGCGTATTTGGCTGTTCCAAAGATCGAAACTTATCTAAGACTGTATTTATAACATCTGGATGTTTTCTTTACACATTTAGATAACATTTTCACATTGTTTACACACAAATAAGGACTAAGATGGCGACACTTCCGTTGGAAGGGTCGAGATGCGCATGCAGGTGGGGGGGGAGCCATAAAAAGAGTTTGTATTCATATTCGTACTCTCTCTCTCTCTCTCTCTCTCTCTCTCTCTCTCTCTCTCTCTCTCTCTCTCTCTCTCTCTCTCAAGGATCTTCATCTTCCATTTGGCTTTGCACAAATCAAAACACATCTGGTCCTGGAATCACATTCAAACACACCATGACTTCAGTCACATTTATCGGGTCAATAATTAGAAAGCATCACGTTTACGGCTTACGAGAGTTGGCCGAGGGTCGAAGTCAGAGACAAGCCCGAAATACGTATCACTCTAGAATCTAAGAATACAGTCACAATGAGTGGAGTGAGCTGATACTCACAAGGGTTTGACATCGGATATCAAAGTGAATGGAACCGGCAATGCAATAATTAACCTTTCTAATGATTCCTTATTAATGTGCGCATATCGTAAAGCAATACGAACGCCCAAATATCTCACCGTCAGCGGGTTTTTCCTCGGCGGGAACTTGCTGAGTTTCTTCTCCGTCCATTTTGCTTTGCAGCCTCGTTGCTAAGAGACATCACGGGAGACAACTCTCGGTGCTGGAGATGGAGTAAGTGAGTTGTCTTTCCCTGAGCTATAATTAGTCCTTCGCGGCTTTTGTTGCTGTCTGGACTATGCGCGTGGGATGGAAATGAAGGAGGAGGGAGGGTGGAGGAAAGGGTTAGAGGAGAACGCGGTGGGGGATGGGGGGGTGGGGGGGTTACAAGGGGGAGATGGAGAAGAAAATAATAGAATCGACTGCAAACTCAGCAGAATTGGCTCCCCTTTTTTTTCTCTTTGTTTGTTAGATCATAAATATTTATTATATCGACTATTAATTTTAACAATTTGTTCCTGTTGATTTGATGATATTTGCAAAGGTGTAGTTCAGCTACACTCTCCTCCCCCCTCCCCCCCCCCCCCCCCCCCCTAAATGTTTCAGCTCTTGTAATTTGCATGCAAGTTTCAGATGTTACGTGAAACAAACTAAACTTGCTTCTAACATTAACCATTTCAAAACCCTCCTGGATAGTGATCCCAAAATTGCTGTATTGAAATTCAGTTATGATTAATGCACCAATGGTCGCTCAAAAAGCGTCACAGTTATGCCAGTCAAATTGCAAAACAAAATCATAAAACAAACAAACAAAAGAAAGGGCACATCAAGAGGCCGCGAGGCCTGGCTGCCCTAAAAGCCTGACCTGACCTGACCTGACCTTGTTTTGTTTACTTTAACATGATATTAGGCTCCTATAAGCAGTGACTGTTCATTTGATGTGCATGCATTGAAGTCACCGGTGTTCACTGATACTATTGAGATATGTACATGTGTATTCTCCATTGTGTATGAGATGAGGTGGCAGAGTGGTTATATATAAGACGTTCGCCTGCCAAATGTAATGCATGACTGCAGCGTGAGTGACCCGGGTTCGAATCCCGGCCTCGCCTTTTCTTTCTAGTTTGACAGGAAAATCGAACTTCGGATGGGGACTTAAAGCTAGTCTGACCTGTGCGCTTTACGCACGTAAAAATCCCACAGCAGTTGAAAGTCGGTAACAGCGGGAAGAAATCCCGCTGCCTGGTATGGCCAAATTGATAGCTAGGTTTTCCAAGTGTGCCCACACGCCCTCCTCACCCTGTGACCCCCCCCAAAAAAAAAATTATTAAAAAAAAATTGGGTAGGCGCTGCACTTGCGGCGACGCACTCTCCGAGGGAGAGCAGCCCGAATTTCAGATACCTCTCTGTGAGTAGAATATATACCAAATACCCCCAAAATACCAATTAGTATCTTTTTTAAAAATCTGCATTATGTTTATGTGTTAGTATGTTTCGCTATTATGTTCTTAATGCATGTGCTTATGTCGTGCCACAAACTATGTTTATTAAATAATAAAGTATTCTTGAGTCTTGAGCTTTCATTTTTTTTTCTTTTTTCTCATGTGTGAGTACATGCGTGCGTGTGTGTGTTTTGGCTTTGTGTGTTGTGTGTGCATGCATGTGTATGTGTGTCTGTATGCATGCGTATGCTGTGTGTATTTATATGTGTATCCTCTAACGTTTGTGTATGTGTGTTGGTGTATGTGGTCAGTCTGTGCAACTCAGTTGCTATGGCTTACTGAACGAAAGATGAATAGAGTCAGTGTCGATAAATGTGTGTGTGTGAGAGAGAGAGAGAGAGAGAGAGAGAGAGAGAGAGAGAGAGAGAGAGAGAGAGAGAGAGAGAGAGAGAGAGAGAGTTGCTTTGTATGTATATATATGCGTTGCTGGTTTGTGTCATTCTGAAACACTATTTTTGTTGTCTACTTGTTGATGAATATTCGATTGTAAAGCGCTTTGGGCTCTTTTGAGGTAAAGCGCTATGTAAATGTACTATTATTATTATTAGTAGTAGTTATACCTAGTTATTATATGTTGTTAAATAAGGCTGTTTTTTTGTTTTGTTTTTAAGTACCCTTGAAAATGAAAGCGAGTTAGTATGTGTGTGTGTGTGTGTGTGTGTGTGTGTGTGTGTGTGTGTGTGTGTGTGTGTGTGTGTGTGTGTGTGTGTGTGTGTGTGTGAGAGAGAGAAAACGAAAACAAAAACGAAATTTTATTTAACCAGGGAAACATGAGATAAGCAATAAGAGAGAGAGAGAGGGAGAGAGAATGGTAGATTAAACGATATTTTGTATTTTATCATATATTTGCATGCAGAGAGAGAGAGAGAGAGAGAGAGAGAGAGAGAGAGAGAGAGAGAGAGAGAGAGAGAGAGAGAGAGAGAGAGAGAGAGAGAGACTTTGTGTATGTATGAATAAATGAATAAATGTCTGCATAAATCAGAGGGAGAAATCAAGAGAGAGAGAGAGGCATATAGAGAAAGGAACAGCTAGACAGATCACAGTTTCATCATTACGCAGACTAAATATGTATATATAATATGTGCGCGCACACACATACCCATACACACACACATACCCATACACACACACCTTCACAAACACACACAGCTTCACACACACTCCTCTACACAAACATACACTCCTTCACACACATACTCCTCTACACACACACACACACATTTAACAAATCCACACACCATTTGTATTTACAAGCACAGACGGCTTTTATTCCAAGTGAGATGTCGTCGTCACACTTCACATCTCTCCCTCAAAACAAAAAAAATCATATCTCAAAAAACGTACCCCCCGAAAAAAACACCCTCCCACCTCCCCGACTCCTTCCCTTTTTACGAGCAGCCAATGACAACAGAGGAGAGTGGAGGGGGTGGGGTGGGGGTACGGGTCAGAGAGGGAGGGATGGGGGGGGGGGGGGGGGGGGGAGTGTTAAGCAAAGACCACTGGTCAAAATTAGTTTAACAACCTTTACATGTCTATGATGATGATGATGATGATGAAGGTAAAGGATGATGATGATGATAGCAACAATGATGAAAATGATAACGATGTTGATGATGATGAAGGTAAGGATGATGATGATGATAGCAACAATGATGAAAATGATAACGATGTTGATGATGATGAAGGTAAGGATGATGATGATGATAGCAACAATGATGAAAATGATAACGATGTTGATGATGATGAAGGTAAGGATGATGATGATAATGACATGACGACGACAATGACAATGACAATGACAATGGTGATGACGGTGGCTGTACACCATAATGTTCTCACAATATAATGCACGCACACGCACGCACACACACACACACACACTCATCCCTTAAAACATCAATACATGTACTTCTTCTTAATCTTCAGGAACCCAAGAACAAAATAACAAACAAAACGAAAGGAGGGAACACGATTAAAACATTTAAAGCAGAAATTCACAATCAAGAAGAAAAGAAAAAACTGCATTTTCAAAGTGTAGGAGTATTTAATGCCCAATAACTCTTCCTTTGAGAAATTGTCTTCAAAACATAAAAACAAACTACTTCACACACACCAAAAAAACAAAACAAAAATTGTCCAAGACTCGTACAAAAAAAATGTTCCTTTTTTACATTTCTAAACTTATTTCTATTTCATTTGTGTACTGTATTTTATGGAGAGGGTCTTTTTTCCCTAGACTGAGACCCCTGTGCCTTATAAAGTGACTGACAATATGCGATGGTGCGTGGGAAAAACCTACATAAATCGCTCAGAATGTTTTTGAGCAAAAGCCAACAATAGTCAACGACCCCCAGAATACCAATTTTCTATTTAGGGCATATGTATGTCTATTTTTATGCGTTCTACCAGCATCCACAACATAAAAGACAATTTTGAACGATTTCCGTGTTTATTTGATTGTTTTTAAAATCAAGCCAACAGAAAAAAAAAGGCAAACTTCTGTCTTCTATTTCTGTAAATGATCTATTTCGAATGCCAAACTTCAAACAATTATAAAATAAAAACCAGACAAGATAAGTCAATTCGGGTTTCTGTGAGTAACCTTTGATCCTTGGCAAAAATAGTAAAATATCAATTTATGCCCACATTCCATGATGTCTGGTTTTCCCACGCACTGTCACATATAGTAAGAAACTAAAATAACAAAATCTGAATTTTGTGCTAAATGTAGGGGATGCGCCTCAAAAGGTGCGCCTTGCAATCCGTAAAACACGGTACTTTTTGTTAAAAAAAGAACAAAAACCAAAAAAATCAATGAAACCTTCTATTAGCACATGCACAATTCAAAGATGTAGGTTGTTACTACTGCGTTCATCAACTGCTTTCTCCACGGTGGATGAAGATTTGTCATATAACTTTTGTACAATAGGTTAAAAATTATAACCCCCAATCTAAATTAACCATGCAGATCTCCTTTAAAAAAAACAACAGAGGAGTTGCCTTCAGCTAAAAATGTGATGTAAAATATTTGATGTAAAATAGTCGCACTGATTTGACTTTTTAAAACACTCCCAAGAAACTAAAAATGACAACTCCCTGAATAAAAACAAAACAAAAACAAAAAGAACGCTGCACATAAAAAGTTCTTTTGCGTAAGAGTTTTTGGTAAAGGTAAAGATGTGCCCCCCCCCCCCCCCCCCTACATTTCTCAGCTCTCCCCACAGCACTCACACCGTCTTGCCAAACATTAAGCTGTATCTTGTCAACTTTTTTAGCTAATTATCGTTGCTGAATAATTAATCGCAGTCATGATAAAAGCCATTATCTAATAGGACACCCCCCCCCCCCCCCCCCCCCCCCATGTAGTGCAGTAGATTATTGAATGGATGTGTTTAATTATGTAAATGTATGAAAATGAGTGTTAAATATATCATCAGATAGAGGATGAAGTACTCAATCTGCAGTAAGAAAGGCAAGACTGAAAAAAACTGAGAAATGGAGGAAGGGAGGGGGCGCATCTTTACCTTTACCAAATTTTTAATAGTAAAATCAAATCAGTGGAAATGTTGGTCAAATCTGTCACAGTAATGTAGGCTGTGAGAAGGTCCCAGCGTTGGCTGCTAGAATTATCAGACACCATTATTCAAAATACTTATTTTTTGAAAGGCAAAGATCATTTAAGAGTGTAAAAGAGGTATTCAACGTGTGTATTCCTAATATTAAAAACAAAAAGACCAAATAAAAACAAAAGGAAAAAGGAAAACAAAAGCCTGTCAACTAATCCGTTTCTTGTACATACAAAAGCTACTATAGGTTCTACACTTTTGTATCGTGTTTTCGTAACCTAGCCGAATGGATACAAAGAAAAGACCAGGATGTAGACAACAACAAAACACACACACACACATCCTGAGGGCAGGATGAAAAAAAGCTTTGTCAGCTTACTCTTTAACCCTCAATAAAGATCATATTGACTTGACTTGACACACACACACACGTACACAAATGTACGAACCCCCACAGACAGACAGACAGACACACACGTACAACCACACACACACACACATACAATTACAAACCTCCACATACACAATGTTCATGGATGCAACTCCCCAAAATGAAAAAAACCTGAAAGGCAGGGGTCCAGGGACCAATGTCCCCAGCAGGGTACAGGGACAGAGCCCCGTCGGACGATTCAGGGGGGCAACTTAAGAGATATAACAAGACAGACAGTTAAAATGATAGACAGAGACAGTTTGAGTCTGATAAGCCTTGTAAAATGATAACATTGCTTTTGTAAACTTCCAAGACAGAACAACTAGTTCAAAACGCCCCAAATCAGATAGAACAACTAGTTCAAAACGCCCCAAATCGCTTGTGGTCATTTAAAAAAAAAATTTGATGAATTAAAAAAACACCTGAAGTTCAGTTTCTAGTCAAACTAAAAATACTGAAATAATTGTAAAAGTGAAAGAGTAGCGCCCCTGCATATACAGACCAACCACACATCAGGCGTGGGAATTGTCAGAGACAAAAAACTCTCAAAATCCCCCCCCCCCCCCCCCCCTCCTCATTTTTACAGCGTTAAAATATAATATTATCATACAAATTGAAGTATTTAGTAACAAAAACTTTACCCTAAAAAAAACCCATTCTCACAGAAATCCGCGAATTCGCTGACAATTCCCATGCCTGACACATACACACAGACACCAGCCAACCAACCACACAGACAGACAGAACATGATGTGAATGAAACAGAAATAATCCACACCATCATTGTAGCTGCATTTGGGTTCATCCTCAACAAACTGCCATCAGACCTCAAGGGGGAGGAAACAAAAAAATCAAAACCATTCCATAAAACCGTTGATTCACAGAACCAACCATTTTACCCTCCCCCCCCCCCCCCCCCAAGGACCCACCCCATCCCTCCCCACCGACACTTCTTCACAACAGTGGGTCTCAAAAACATATAACTCGAAAAACCAACCCAAGCTACGATCAATTCAAGTAAACGACTTGCTTTTGCTCCAATCGTTTTCATTGAAGGAAATGAAACAAGAACTAATAAAAAATAATAAATAAGTTCTACATCTTTCGCGCGCAAATCATCATCATCGTCATGTACTCGCGCAGCATCGTGAGATGTGTGTGACTGAGCGGGCGAAGAATGCAAAAACAAAAATTTGCGAAAAACTTTTTTTTTTCCAAATGAAAAAAGGAACACACCCACACCTTTACGTTGAGATGAAGAAAGGGATGTGTGTATGATAGGGAGGGGAATGGGGGTGAAATGATAATAAATAAATTGATCAAACATATCCAAATGTTCACTATGTACATTCACTAGTTGACAGGTCTGGCACAATGATACATTGGGAAGCAACGATGCCCCCACCCCACCCCACCCCACCCCACCAACATTTCCTTTCTTCTTCGTGAAAAGAAAGAAAGAAAGAAAACATAGTTCATCATCATCATCATCATGATTATCATAATTTGTACGTAATTCATCACCCACATTGCAACCAATCACATCGTTCCAATGATTTCATGTTAATTATTTCGCATGTCATTATCGGGTTCATCAATTAATCGATCGGTCATCCTTCTCCTTTCGCAAAGGTGTGTACAGTATTTCATCATAAAATTCTTTTCTTTCTTTTTTTATTTTTATTTTTTAACATGCTCCATATTGTACAAGCACAAAACGAAATGGACAAAATCACTGTGTAATCATGTAATCAAACAATTCTCATGCTGTTTATGTAAACAGATTTGTTTTCTAATGTTGCACTCAAAAAGAAAATCATTCACACAAACCAGGTCACAGGGTCAGAGTCAAGGTCATCATTCTTACAGAGTTCAAGGCCATCAGGAGTCAAGGTCATCCACACAGGTATCATCAAGGCCATCAATCATTCTCACAGGGTCAAAGGTCATTCTCACAGGGTTAAAGGTCATTCTCACAAATTCAAGGTCATTGTTCACCAGTCAAGGTCATTACCATTACAAGGTCAAGGTCATTCAAACGGGCATCAAGGTTCTCACTCCTACAGGCTCAAGCCAGGTCAACATTCTCTCACAGAACAGCTCAAGGTAATTGTTCGCATGGTCAAGGTCATTACTCTATACAGGGTCAAGGTCATCCACACAAGTGTCAAGGACACCACTGTCACAAAGGTCAAGTCATCACTCTCACAGGGGGCAATTAAAATGACGCTAAAAAAAAGAAAACAATGTTTGCAAATGAATCAAACTCACTCTTAAAAACATCCTAAGAAATGTGACATTTTTTAAACAAAATCGCGCATTATGTATGCAAATGAGGCACACTTGCTCATGAAACAATCCTGCAAAAATCCATGCAAACCTATTACATGCAATCGATGTTGATCTAAAAATTAAAGACTAACAAATTCTGCTTCACCAGTAAATAGTTCACACCCGATTCAATCACGCATACACACACGCTTACCCAACCACAAGAGGTTAACACCCCCCCCCCCCCCCCCCCCCCCCCATATTCCTAAAACAAGCAGCATTGTAATCCTCCACCCCCACCCTACAAAAAAAAAGACTAATACTGTCACTGATCAGTATTCAAACTATTATTTTTCTCATGTAGTAACACACACAAAAACCGATTCTGGCATGCTGGTTGAACAGTCTGTTGGATTAAATTAAGATAATTTCAGGAACACGCGATCAAATTCATTAATAGGCCTTTTTACACCCCCCCCCCCCCCCCCCCCCCTTTCAAAAATGAACACTGATTATTTGTGTACCAAAGCTTCGGTCCCAAAAGCCTAATTTCTTTCTTGGCATCATGCTGGTTGCACGCTGAACGTGCGCTGGCTGGCCAGGTCATTTAACTTAGATTACAGCATGCTCTCCCCTAGTTTTTCGTTCATCTAGTGCCAAGATGTGGTTCTATCAACTAGTAGTAACTAATTCCCCTCAGTTTGCTCTTTTCAATTTCAGTGTATTATTCAGGGCCGGACCTACAGGGCCGCCCCAACCCTTTTTCCTCAACACCCCCCCAAATAAACACCAATTCATGTCGCTGAGCGGCAGCTACATTTCCTTGCGGGCTATACCTAGCTAGCAGTGTGGAAGCAGCATGATGTGCACTTAATGGTTCAAAACGTGTTTCAATAGGGGCATGAACAGTAATGGCGTCAGTCCTTCATTTCCTCGCGGGCTATACCTAGCTAGCAGTGTGGAAGCAGCATGATGTGTACTTAATGGTTCAAAACATGTTTCAATAGGGGTATGAACAGTAATGGCATTAGTCCTTTATTTCATGCCCAGATTGCACTATTTTGATTCTCAGATTAAAACAAATTCCGTTAAGCAAGCATGTCCACGGACCCCTTAGGGGTCTTGGTGATTCACAACTTCGATGAATTAGCTCCCACCCCTTAAAAACTTAGGACCGGCCCTGTTATTGTCACTATACAATTTCTCCCAAATTTTGTCGAAAAAGCATTCTGCAAAATATTTTCCTCAAACTACGTTTTTTTGTATGCATTACACATAAGAAACGTTCTTCGGTCTGTAACAGACACACATGGGACATTAGTAGATATAAAGTTGGTGGGAACGATCCTGGAGGCAATGCCCGGAGGCAGTGCAACACCAGGAAAGTCCCATTTTTTTAACAATACACATTATTACACAGCTTCTCACAAATAAAATATACGTTGTCAACAAAAAAACTTCTGCAAATACTTTTTCTTCAACCTACACTTCACTACTGTGTTGAAATTTATCTCCCAAATTCAATTTATTGTTTTTATTTTGTTGTCCATCATAGTCCCGTCAACAGCTATGGTCATCTCAGGACTGTCACAGCGTAAAGTTTCCCAAATTCAAAGCCTTTCGTCAAAAGCGTGCACTGCGACACACTCTTTCGGCAAATTTTGTATCAATACACCCAATAAACGCTGCCTTCAATGGTCAACCTATGGCGATTTTTTTCACGCCAGAGGGCAGTCAATGCACTAGGGGCTTATCACGCGATTTTCTTACTTGGGCGTAGTGAGAGAGAGAGAGATGGTAGGACCACTCCCTCTCTCTCTCTCTTTCTTTATCCCCAACTAAGAATATAGAGAGGATTAGCCCCACACGAGCGTTATGCCCTCTGGTGTGAAAAAAATCCCCACTAAGTCTCTCATTAGTTCACTCACTCATTTATATGAAGACACGCCATTCAATTCACTCAAACAAGAGAGACACAGAGAGAGAGAGAGAGAGAGAGAGAGAGAGAGAGAGAGAGAGAGAGAGAGAGAGAGAGAGAGAGAGAGAGAGAGAGAGAGAGAGAGAGAGAGAGAGAGAGAGAGAGAGAGAGAGAGAGAGAGAGAGAGAGGGGGGGAGAGAAACAAAATTAGAGAGAGAGAGACAGAGATAGATAGAGAGAGAGAGAGAGAGAGAGAGAGAGAGAGAGAGAGAGAGAGAGAGAGAGAGAGAGAGAGAGAAAACAAAATTTGGAGAAACAGACTGTCATTCATGTAAAGCGTGAACCGCCCATGTGCAGGCCAGGCACACTAGAAAGCATGCACATGCACGCAAATACACACACACACGCGCGCGCACACACCAAACAAAAATCCTTTACCTACAGTATAGATATACTGGTCGGTTCAATGCTCCAAAAATAACGACCATTGTGTTTAGTGACACATTGATAATCAATCAATCAATTAATCATCCCCCCGCCCCCTTTTAACCACTCTCCTCATCACAGCTTCAGGGCAAATCAGCACAAAAGGGTTAATGTATGTACAGCTCATATCTTTTAATTTTCTCTTTCTCTCCATCTCTCTCTTTCTTTCTTTCATTTTTCTCTCCCTCTATTCAACATAATTGAAACGTTGCACACACTCACACATGAGCATGCACACACACACTCACACACATGCGCATGATCACACATACACACACATGCGCATGATCACACATACATGGGTGCAACTCCCCAAAATAAAATAGAAAATGAAAGGCAGGGGTCCAGGGACCCATGGCCCCCGGCAGGGTACAGGGGCAGAGCCCTGTCGGACGATTCAGGGGGGCAAGTTAAGAGAGAGATAACGAGACAGACAGTTAAAATGATAGTCAGTTTGAGTCTGATAAGTCTTGTAAAATCATTACATTGCCTTTGTAAACTTCCAAGATAGAACCACCAAGTTTAAAACGCCCCAAATCGCTTGTGGTCAATTTTTAAAAAAATTGGATGAATTAAAGACACCTGAAGTTCAGTTTCCGGTAAAATTAAAAACACTGAAATCAGTGTAAAAATGAAAGAGTAGCACCCATACATCACACACACACACACTTTCTGATCAACCTCTAACTCACTAAAAAGCATCAAATTGGGGTCTATTATCCAAAGACCCTATTGTCTTAGTTTTGGGAAGGATAGACCTTGTTTTATATATGTCACAGAAGAATCCCCAATACTGCAGATGGATTTTGTTCTCTACCCAGGTAAACATAATGGACATTTCTGGCTGAAATATGGCTGGTGGTGAAAGGGTTACAGATTATCCTTTATAAATATGAAAGATAAGATGTTACAGAACACAAAAACAGCCATAACTCAAAATTGACAAGAAATGAGATTTTTGACTTTGCAAGCCTGTTGTGGGAAACTATCCCAGCGACTTAGCCCTCTCTAGGACACAGACGCCAAATTCGACCAAATTTTGTCAACTCATGCAGCCCGTATGCGCCGATTGCGCCCGCTGAACGCCAGGTCTAGTACGTTCACTTTCACTTTCTCCCTACCTACAATGCAATATACCCTAAGTTAGTTCTTCCTTTACCTCAGTCTCGCTGGTCCGTTTTTGGTTCTTACAGCAAGGGAAAGCACCCACTAGTCTTTTTGAACGGATTTTTCGAAGTGACCCCAAATGTTTTTCTGCTTTCCACGTGACGTGACGCAGTATTGACTCGGCGCGATGCTCGGAGCGCCATTACGGATTTTGTTATTCCAATTCATGGTTTGTTGTGTGACAGTGTGTTAGCTTTGGAATAATAATATCATCATTGCTATTCAATATGCATCTTTCAGAAATGAAATGTGAGTTAGACTTTATTCTGGGTGATTTTTTTAATGACAAGATTTGGTGTGACGTTCGGAGTTAATTCCCACCTCTCGGGAACTGGGATCGATTCCCGGTTCGAATGGTTGGGAGTCATTGGGTTACGGTCCCTTTCGTGGTGCTAGGTCACATTATGTCCATTATTACATATTCTACCAGTACCCCCAACATGAAAGAATCTAGAATGATTTCTTGGATAGTTTAACAAAAATAAATCAAGTCAACAGAAACAAAAGAGGCAACATTCTGCCTTCTGCGCTCAATTTATGCAAATGATTTATATCTCGAAGGTCAAACTTCAAGTGTCTGTAAAATCAAAACTAGACACGGCAACTCAATTCTGTTTTCTGTGTTTTGACAAGGAACCTTTGCTCCATCATGCAAAAATTATTTTATGCGAAAATTCCATTATGTCTGGTTTCCCCATGCACTATCACTATCAGTGTCACAGTTGTCTCCATTTTTACCAGGCTTCTACAAATTCCAAAATCTCCTGGACAGTAACAAACTTTTTAGTCAAATATTTTTTTGATTTTGACGATTGATTTGAAATCATATTTTTTACCCCATGCAATAAGCAAACCTGTAAAAATGAATTTCAAATGGATGGGACGTTTTATAAGCCGCGAGGCTTGAAGGCTGAAGCCTGCCCCTACCTACCTACCTACTATGTGTGTGAATGTGGGTTACCTTTCTTAACACTATAAAGTACCGAAAAAACAAAACTGGCGTTCGATTTCAGAATTCAATCAATATTTGTTTCTTTTCTCGCCAAGCATACTATATTGTTCACCTGTCAGAGGGGGGAAAACAACAACAACACAGACAGAAAAAAGACAAGAAAGAAAAAGAAAACACAACTAAAGCTAAAAGCAGAAAATAATTCCTTTAATAAAATTTAAAAAACCCAGCACAAAACATGACCCTGTCCACTTCAACTTGATGGAACTTTGACTGTATCACATACACACAATACCCCCCCCCCCCCCCCCCCCCCCCTTCCTCCCAATCCTTATCTTCTTACATATCTCAGTTTTCTTTAGCACAACTTACATTAATTTCTTGACCATCTCAAGCCACACCATCACACTCACCCACATAATTACACCCCCCCTCCCCTCCCCCTGACATTCCTTTTTCCCCAGTTACACACCATATCTTTTTTCCATCACCCCCCAAAACATTGCTGCATCCAAGTTGTTTATTTAAGTTGTATTTTTCCTTCTCTCTCTCTCTCTCTCTCTCTCTCACTCTCTATGTCTCTCTCTCTCACTCTCTCTCTCTCTGTCTCTCTCTCTCACTCTCTGTCTCTCTCACTCTATGTCTCTCTCTCTCTCTCTCTCTCTCTCTCTCTCTCTCACTCTGTCTCTCTCTCTCACTCTCTCACTCTCTCTCTCTATGTCTCT
Organism: Phymorhynchus buccinoides; assembly: GCA_017654935.2. Classification (NCBI taxonomy): domain Eukaryota; kingdom Metazoa; phylum Mollusca; class Gastropoda; order Neogastropoda; family Raphitomidae; genus Phymorhynchus; species Phymorhynchus buccinoides. Next base: position 5,735,275 of record CM065713.1, read on the forward strand.
CTCTCACTCTCTGTCTCTCTCTCGTACGTTTCCGCAAAAGCCCTATTCTGTGACGTCCAATGAAAACTCTCAGGACAGGATGTTGTTCTTTGAAAACACGTTATCAACAATTACATTATACAAAAACTCTCGCTTCATTGTTGTAATGCATCATGTATGTGTGTAACAAATATAATATCGTACAGTTCATATCGTTATCACTCTTTGTTGTCTTTAAAATGAACGTTGTCGCTACTGTCTTCCAACTCTTCTCATTAATACAGTAATCCACTTCTTCTCTCGCCCGTCTCTTTCATTCCGACAACAAGCCAATCAAAATGAAAAGTTGTTGAAAAACAGATTCCAAGTCTCTCTCTTTGCAACACAATCTCTCTCTCTCTGTGTCTTTCTCTCAGGTTAGAACCTTATGTTGATGACATTAAATGGTCAAAGCGTCTCTCTCTCAGAATGGGTCTGCTCTTTCAACTCTTTCCTTCTACATCCCTCTCTCAACATACCTCCTCTCTCTTTCTATCTCAATAGTCTCTTTCCGTCTCTCTCTCTCTCTCTCTGTCTGTCTCTCGCTTGTCAATGTTCAAATCGTAACATAAATCACCTCAATATTCACCAATATCCCCTTCAACTCGCTAGCAGACACACACATTCTCTCTCTGTCTAGTCTCTCTCTCTTAAAGACCCCCCACGTCACGAGTCACATTCCCTCTTATGGTTGGAAGATTTTTTAAGATTTCCTACCAGCTATAAGGGAAAACACGTGAAAAACCATGATTCTGACACATGACGTGGTGGGTCTTTAAAGACCCCCACGTCACGTGTCACATTCCCTCTTATGCTTGGAATATTTCTTAAGATTTCTTACCAGCTATAAGAGGGAAAACACGTGAAAAAACGTGATTTTGACATGTGAAGTGGTGGGTCTTTAAAGCCGCCTCACACCATCCAACCAAGTCGGATGAAAATGGTTCTGACCTTTCCACACTTTCCCTTTCTTTCGACAGAGTGAGCAGAAATCACAACAGCAAGATTTGGTCGGATGAAACCCTTCCAACCAGGTCTGAAGGAATCGGCGACTGGCACAGTTTACTTCCAACTCACTCAGGCTGTTGTGGGAAATCGAATACATACTGCCAAGCCGGCAAGGCTTGCTGATAGTGAAGACGGCACACTGCCACGGGTAGAGTTCACAACTGAATTTTCTGCCAACTAAAAAAGGTTGGATAGTGTGCGGCGGTTTTTAGATCAAGTTTTATCCCACTATCTTAAGTGACAGCTTCAGAATTGCCCTCTTTCACAGTGTAAAACACAATCTCTCATATTATTCACTATTTTTCTTTTTAATAAATCTGAGCGTGTGGACATAAAAGACGCCACACATCGCGATTAACTCCCCGTTAATGCGTGTTTGCGAAGGTCAAGGTTACAATTCGTCGTCAAGGGATACCAAGCACAGAGAAGGGAGAGCAATCGCATCACTTCCTTTTATTTTTTCCTTCTTCTTCATTACACCCACTCCTTTCTTTCAAAGGGAGTTAACTGTTCCCTTGCTCAACGCATAAGGACGAGCCACAAATCTTAAGAACTGGTCAATAATTACCATATTGTCCGTTCTACAAAGCGCACCCTTGTCTAAGCCACACACCCTGAAAATTTAATAAAATTCTGGGGATAAAACAACGATAAAACCGCATTCTGAATTTCATTAAAATTCTGGGGATAAAACAACGATCAAGCCGCATTCAGTGTCTAAGCCGCAAGAGACTGAAAAAGCAACGAATCTTCTGACGGATCCATGCTTTTTGCCACTGAAGTGTTGAAGTGTCTGCCAATCTTTGTATGTATATATATATCTCTCAAAGAAGCAGACTAAATAGTGAAACCATTGCACCATAAGTTATGCCTTAGAGTGCTGGATGTTCTGAACGGTCAAACTTTACATCAATCATTCATGACAGGGAGAGTACGAGTCTAGGTGGGCTGGGGCGATTAAATTTCTGAATAAAATTAAATGCTGTTTTTCAACCATTTCTTCCGCCTTTCCACTTTTTATTACCAAAAAACGATAACTTAGAGTCAAACCAAACCGGTCTATCTCCAGATGGTTCATTCACTTATTTTGGAACTTAGTGCGAAAACTAATACCTTGTACTGAAACAAGCGCGAAATCGCAATAGTTTGTGGCACGCGGTCTATTTTTACCACTCCAATCATGAGTCACCTCCCCTGGCTTTTCAATAATCTTAATCTGTAAACCAGAATGTTATCTCTGCACCATTTCGTAACTATATCTTTTGGAAAACATTTAAAACTATGTATCCTACTTACACTCATCAAAAGAAGCACCGCATACTCGTCGTGTCTGTTGTGGTGTCTGTATTACGTATGTTTATTATTTTGTATGCTTTTAAAATACATAATTTTAAAGAGCGGCCTCAATTTGAAGCGTAGCCTCGATTTGAAGTGCGACAATTTGGTAAAAATGTGCGACAATTTTGAACCGACCGACCGACAAAGTGAGTTATAGGTTTGTGGCTTGAGCCACAAACAAAAAGACTGAAGAAACATGAAGAGCATAATCCCCATGTTATATTATTTTCACTCTTTCTTAATACAAGTTTTTAGTTTTCGCAATACACTACAAAACAAGTCAATGGACTATTTGGAGATAGTTCGTTTTGAACACAAAACACACAATACTCTCAACCAAAGCATAGATTTTTTTTTTAATCTTAAAATTATTCGACAAGTTTTACATGCATTTCTTATTTTAACTTATTTTTCTTTTCTCATCCCAATCTTTGTTTCTGTTCTCCGTTGCTTAGTTTCATCGACATGAGGAAGTGAATACACCTTAACCCTTTCACCGCCAATGTCGCTTTCATGCACCGCAATGGTTTGACACCCGTGTCACTAACAGGCATCAAGTCAGGGCCTGTTATTTAAAGACCCTTTTTTTTTTAATCTTGGGAGGTAAGGATAGGCCGAATGTTATGCATGTCACAGAGGAATTCCCAATATGGCTGACAAATGTTTTCCCCTACCCACTTAAGCTTAATTGTATTTTTGGGCTGAGAAATGGCTGGCGGCGAAAGGGTTAAAAACAGAAGAAAAGAGAATCCCAGTCCAAACTCTTTTTCTAAAATTATGCATGGAAAAAATAATATTACGAGTAAAAACAGACCATAATCATTCATTATATCCCCCCCCCCCCCCAAATAACAACAAAAACAACAAACCCACCAATGTCTACTTCCACACAAAATAGTAGTTCCTCTTGTCGAAGTTTCCACAAGCAAACCAAACGTCAACTATGCCGAGGAATTAAAATATACTGCAGCTGATGTTAAATATATGGGTGAAGTTTTAATACGCTTACGTAGGTGTGCAAATTGGGTTTTTTCGTTATCACCAAATTCCAACGTGGATTTTCACTGCCGTTAATTAGAGGTGCGCTAATGCATGTGCGAATCATTGGGTCAGCTAAGCTTCCCTCATTGAGGGGTGTGTGTGTGTGAGTAAGAGTGTGTGCTTGAGAGACAGAGGGAGTGTATGTGTGAGTGTGTATATGTGAAAGAGAGAGAGAGAGAGAGAGAGAGAGAGAGAGAGAGAGAGAGAGAGAGAGAGAGAGAGAGAGAGAGAGAGAAATATGAGCATGAAAGAAAGGCTTTAAAATTATCTGTGAGAGAGAGAGAGAGAGAGAGAGAGAGAGAGAGAGAGAGAGAGAGAGAGAGAGAGAGAATGGAGGGGGGGAGGAGAGAGAGGGAGAGAGAGAGAGAAAGAGTGTGTATGTTGGAAGGAGAGAGGGAGAGGTTGGGAAGAGAGAAAGGGAGATTATAGAGTGAATGTGTGTGTGTGTGTGTGTGTGTGTGTGTGTGTGTGTGTGTGTGTGTGTGTGTGTGTGTGTGTGTGCAAGCGTGTAGTGTGTAAGAGAGCGACAGTCAGAGATGAGGGAAAGCCTGCCTCTGTCTTAACAGCGTGTCGTGTCGTCATCGGTGCAGGTTACAGAACACACGACAGCAAACCCTCACTCACAAAACGCGTCATTTCGACAGTTAAAACATGCAACACAAACACCACATAACACACTCCTAATCCTTCTTCTTTCGAAAGTCTCCACTACACAAAATAACTGTTCCATTGCCTCTCTTACTCGTCAAGAAACATTACCAATAAAACGTATCCATTCATTGCAAAAAAATATTAAAAGATAATACGGTTCATGCAGTAATGTCAGTTAAAACAAAAAAATAAACGATGTTCTAATTTATCTTTTTATTACATCTCGTTTGCAGACACAAATTAGGCCATCAGAGCTTCAGATTGTCAGGGCTCCCAATCGTCCTGCAATACAAGGGGTCCCAGGGACTCCTTCACTTATAGAATAGAGGGTCCTAGAGGCGGGATAGAGAGTCCCAGTGGCATAGCGAATGCTAAAAAGAATGTTTCTAATGCATCCCTGGGACCCCCTGAATATTCTTTTAGAGGGTCCCAGTGGCAATGTGAATGCCAAAAAGAAATTTTCTAGTGCATCCCTGGGACCCCCTGCACATTCTTTTAGAGGGTCCTGTAGAATTTCAGTGCTTCATAGACCCCCAAATGGGGGTCCCTGGATTGTTCTCAAACTTCATGGGTCATACGACCCCTGATTACAGATAACGAGGGGTCCATTTCCAAGTAATGTTTTAGAGCTTCATAATGAGGGCTCAATTCCCGTCATTGACTCAAGCCCCTTTAACAATCTGAAGCCCTTAACCCATTATGAACCAAGAAAAGGTGAGTGTTGTTTGTTGTTGTCGTCGTTCCCTGGCTTAAAGACTCCAGGGATCATACCAGCAGCCGAAGCACTTGAACACTATGGTACAAATGCACCGGCTAGGGATGAGAAACGTGCGTGGCCGTTTTCGATTACCCCGCCACGGGGGCAGCCACACTCCGACTTCGGAGGATTTTGGACTGATGATGATGTTACGCTAGGAGCTTGCCCTGGCTAAAGACAATCCCCGCATAACTATGCAGAACATAGCAACATTTCGATGTAGCCTTGGTGTTCTAGCTTATGTCAATTGGTCTGACACAGCCTTAGGTGAGCGTTGATACATTTCAGATTCTACCTAGCTAATACGCAGTACTCGTGACATTCAGAGGCACAAAACCACACGCTTTAGTAAACCATTAAATTGTTAAAGGTGCACCCTGACGGATGAGGTTTTGCAAGAAACACGTCGAGATCACCAGAAAGACAGCCTTTTCAAGGATCGGAACACTCACTTTGCTCCGGTTTCCTATAAATTAAACCGTCAAAATGGCGATTCCTCCTTGGCGGAGATAGTAGCCATTTTGAATGGGGTGGGTGAAGGTCAGTCACTGTGGTCAAAGCATTTTCTTTTTTTTGTAGTGCAGTAAAAAAAAAAAAAAGGATCCGTTTCCTTTGTTGCGAGCGAAACTCCTTTAGATAATCTGCATAAAATGTAAAAAGAAACTTTCGTGCAAACGATTTGGTCTACCGCAGGCGGCCATTAGAAAAGAGACGGCACACGCCTTCTCTTTGGGTGAAAGAATTTGACTTCCAGCACCTGCGCCAAGAAGGAATCGCCGATTTGACTATTTGATTTTGAGGAAAACTTGAGCAAAGTGAGCATTGCGATCTCTGTAAAAGGTGTTTTCCTGGTGATCTGGACGTGTTTCTTACAAAAACTCATCCATCAGGGTGGCCCTTTAAAGAAAAAAAAGGGAATAATAAATAATACTAGCAAGGTTGCCCTATCACATGGTACGTGCCCTAAAACGGTTGGCCCAAGAAAGGAATTCATTTTGTCCAGTCGTTATTTGGCAAACATGGTTGTATATTATTTCAATGATGATGGTTGGTTTTAATTTGTTAGAACATTTTGTTTCCACATCGGATCATATTCTCCCCTACGGATCATTCAGAAATGGAAAAAGGGGGGTTGGTTTGGGGTTTTCTTGTTTGATTTTAACCCCTTGACTGCCACCAACCTATCACATACTGGCCTGATGACTTCACTGATCAAATCAAGAGGAATAACCCTGATATGTTGGCTTTTGCTCTAACACAGTCAAGAGTTATATCCCATTTTGTCAGATTGGCTTTGTCCGTTGTCTGTTTCATGTCATGATTTGGTCAATGATTTTTTCTTTCATTTTCTCTGGCAGTCAAGGGGTTAACAAACTACGTGTCGAAATAAATGCCCATTTCCTCGCCCTTAAAACGTCTTTTTCTTTCCTTCAAAACTCAGGTTGACACATCGAAAAAAACGCTAGGATACATTATTTTTAAACACAGTTAAGTTAAACATGCGACCATTTTTTTTAAAACATTGCATTAAAACACATTTAAAAACAAACCAAAAAACAAACACACACACACAACTTAAAACCTATGTGTTCAACTTTTTGTAAGCTCAACCTTTTAACAAAAATTATAAAAGTTCGCTTAAATAAAAATCTTTTTCTAAAAACTTGGGGCGGGGCAGTTTTTCCCCTTTACTTTCTCAACAAAAAACACACTATAAAAATCCGAAAATACAAAATGATTCCATCGAAAAAGTGAGAGAAACTCTCATTTTTGCCTGAAGAAGAACCACTGGAAGACAAATGCTACTTGGGTTAGTTAGATAGTAACAATGTAAGTACGCTTTCACGTTCGGTGCTATCGTATGATCAGTTCTAGGTCTGATTTGTGAAAATTTGCGAAAATCACATCACACACCCCTTCATCACATCAGGCCTAACAATTCAAATACACCAGTTAAAAATAAAAGAAGACATATTCAACTAGTCCAATCATGAAGATGTTTATTTATTTATTAATTTATTTATTTATTTACACAACCGTTGTACTCTTAGCATAAATAGCATTACTCCACTGAGCCCCTCAAAAAAAAATGTAAAAAAATCCTCAATGACGTCTTCTGTTTTTGTTTTGTCTTCAAGTTCAAGCACGATGCAGATTAAAAAGAAAATATTGTCAACTTCCAAGTCACATCGTCATGACATCGTCATGACATCTTCATTATTATGATCATCGTTATCGTGAAACATTGACACAAAAAAACAAATAAAATCATAACGTCTTTCCCCACACATCTGCAATTAAAAGCAAATAAACACACACCAAACAAAACCCCACCAAGAATCGTCTGAAGTTTACGACAGCCGCACACCAACCGAAAAGTTATGTTGATAGTGGCTGGAGCGAAAGAAGGGGGCGTAACTGATTGGAAACAAACGGTGATCAAATGCCCCCCCCCCACCTTGTTTAGAACAAACGACTCTGTGCAGAGTCGCACACACACACACTCACTCACACACACACACACACACACACACACACACACACACACACACACACAGGCAGGCAGGACACTTGCAGTAGATTGTGCAATTTTGGCGCTCCGTCAGAGAGCTCGGGGGAAAAATAAGAGTTTGGCGCGAGTTGGCGAAAACTCAGCCACTGGTTTGTTGTTTATTTTTCTAAAGTTTATTTCATGGGAAAAGGCGTTGAGTGTTCGGACACACTGCTGACGGTTTGAAAACAACGAACCAACGTAGTTTGTGCTGGTTGGGTGGTTGGCTGATTGCTTCTGTTAACACCACCACCACCACCACTACTACCACCACAAAGGTAGCAAACAAGAGTAAAGCTGTCTTTCTTTTTCCTTTTGTATCTCCTTCCCTCCTCCTTCTCTCCCTCTCTCTCTCTCCCCCGACGCACATGAGAATCACCAACGGTGGCAAACGCCATTTTTCAGGGGAGGCCAAAAAAGAAGAAAAACAAGAGGAATAAATTCACAGCCAACGACGACGACGCTTCTTGAAAACGTTGCCACTCCGGTCGTGGACATTTGTTGAAAGTTTCCACCCCACAATTATTTCAAAACGTTTGCACGCCGATTAGGAAGTCAAGACACTCGTTGAAAATTTCATCACGACTTTTCCACCACAAAAAAAAAAACTCCAAAAGAATTTGCACCCCCGAATTTTTGTGGGCTTGAAATGTGACGATTCGAAGAAAAGCAAACCCTCCCCCTCCCCCCTCAATGACTGGCCACGGGGCTTTGCTGCACACACACCCCAACCATAGGCGAGTCTTCCCCCCTCCCCTCCCCCCCGCCCTCCTCCCCCTGACGCTGACGCCGATTGAGGTCCTCCCCCCCCTGCCATGCCCACCTCCTGTCTCACGCCCCCCTGCACCCCCCACTCCTGCGGAGGGAACTGTCCCCCGACGGTCGAGCCAGGGCCGTAGCCCCCCAGCTGCATGGAGAGCGATCCCAGCTGGGGTTCGATCCCTCGCAGCCCTCCCGAGGATGATGACGTCGACGACGATGATGAGGACGGGACTCCCTTCTGCGGCTGAGGGCGCTGGGGGTGGGGGTGGGTGGCGTGCGGCGGTGGGGGGTAGGCGTGGCCCGGCGTGCCCAGGTTCTGGGGCCCCGGTAGGGCGCTGGACGACGAGGACGAGGTGGAGGACAAGGAGGTGGTCGACGACTGCACGGGGGCCAGCGGCCCAGAGGTGTGACCCCCTCCGTGGACGTGGTGGTGGAGATGTCGCTGGTGGAGGTGGGGGTGGGGGTGGTGGTGACCCATCAGAGAACCACCGTTGTTGTTATTGCCCTCCCCACCCACACTCCCCCACGCGCCTTGGGATCGGCTGGAGGAGGGAGGGGGCGGGATGCGGGGCAGGTGGGAGGGGGCGGCGTGGCCGGAGGAGGACGAGGAAGGGGACTGGCAGTCGGGAGGGTGGCGGGAAGGGTGGTGGGGGTGGGGGTGGGGGTGGTGGTGGGTAGGGTCTGAGCGGGCGCGGCCGCTGGAAGTGCTCCCCACTGGAAAAGAGAAACAGAGAGAGAGAGAGAGAGAGGAGACGATTAGCATCCATGAAATGGTGGAAACAAAGACTGATTTATCAGCAATTGTCAACAACAACATCATCTTGGAAACAAAGACTGATTTATCAGCAATTGTCAACAACATCATCTTGGAAACAAATAGTGATTTATCAGCAATTGTCAACAACATCAAAATCTTGGTAGAAACAAATATTTATCAGCAATTGTCAACTTCTTCGTAGAAAGTTATTTATCAGCAATTGTCAACATCATCATCTTGGTGGAAACAAATTGTGATTTATCAGCAATTGTCAACAACATCATATTAGAAGAGACAAAAAGTGATTTATCAGCAATTGTCAACATCATCATATTGGTAGGAACAAAAAGTGATTTATCAGCAATTGTCAACATCATCATCATCTTGGTAGAAACAAAGACTGATTTATCAGCAATTGATTTATCAGCAATTGTCAACATCATCATCATGGTAGAAACAAATAGTGATTTATCAGGAAACAAAAAGTGATTTATCAGCAATTGTCAACATCATCATCTTGGTGGAAACAAATAGTGATTTATCAGCAATTGTCATCATCAACATCTTGGTGGAAACAAATAGTGATTTATCAGCAATTGTCATCATCAACATCTTGGTGGAAACAAATACTGATTTATCAGCAATTGTCATCATCAACATCTCAAATGGATTTATCAGCAATTGTCAAAACAAATAGTGATTTATCAGCAATAGTCGACATCATCATTTTACCCAGCTAAAATAAAAGTTTTGAATGAACAGAAGGGGTAAAAATTCTTGAGATTTAACAGCCAATTGGAGGCAACGTTCACCCACATATTGAATTTATCTGGAAACAGAAGTATACTTCAACAATTTATAGAAAGTACTGTTGAAATGAAAATCTGCTTAATATCCTCCGGTCTGGAACACACATATGGGACATTAGTAGATATAAAGATGGTGGGAACAATCCCGGAGGCAATGCCCGGAGGCAGTGCAACACCAGTGAAGTCCCGAAAATTTTAACAATACAGATATATTATAAAGTACTGCTGAAAAGTCTGTCAGTAGTCACAGCTATGGTCACAACTAACTACAACTGCATGGCTTAGAAAATCAATATGTCAACCACTAAGATGACAAATTGACTGCAGTACCTTTTGGAGAGATCAACGTGAAAATGGTGGGTTAAGAAAACAAGGTGCCTGTGAAAGGGAAAACTCCATGACTAAGTGTTTAACCCTTTCAATGCCAGCGCCAGCCATTCTTCAGCCAAAACTTCCCATTAAACTTACCTGGGTAGAGAAAAGATTTTGTCTGCAGTACTGGGGATTCCTCTGTGACGTGCAAAAAACAGGACCAAAATGAAGAACATAAGGTCATTGGTTGACAGACCCTCATTTGATGCCTTTCAGTGACATGGGTGTTAAATCATTGTGGTGCCAAGAGGCGACAGTGGAGATGAAAGGGCTAAGGCATAAAACGTTGGAGTTTTCCCTTTCACAGGTACCTTGTTTTCTGTACCCAACATTCTTACGTTAAGTCAACCACTGGTTAACTTTTTAACATTTGAGGTATTGCTTGTACAACAAGAGAGTCAATCTATGAAAGAAAGAATACAAAATGTCCAATATTACAATACTACTTGTAAATATCGGAGTCACATATTATATACATGCATTGCAAACTTCTTCTTCTTCTGCATTCCCAGGCCATATGGCCATGATGGCTAAGGTACGTATGTGTCCGGTTTTCAGTTTTCACTGGTCTCCCCGCTGCACACAGCCAACACATTCCGCTTTCAGAGGAGCTCAAAGGAGAAATTTTTTGAAAAAAGGCAGGAGAATGGGCCAATAAGTCAGAAAGATAGTAGATGATAGAAAGCAAAGGAAAAAGCCAGAATCAAAGAGTGTCAGAATAGAGGAAGTTACAAGCACAGAACTACCAGAAGGGGGGGGGAACTATTTTTACGAAAGACCCCCCGGTATCCCCACGGGGAAGCAACGCAAACACTTTTTTTTTAATGGGAACAGATGATAAATGTGAACCAAACCAAGAGAACACAAGACAGGGAACACCAAGCCGGTCAGTTTGCTCAAACCCAAAGCAGAGTACTATCCCACCACACCACAGCACAGCACAGCACAGCACACCACACCAGCTATACAGAGCAACACCCCTGTTAAAGCCAGCCCAGGACTATATAAGCAAGCAGTAGGCTAAAATTGTCAGTGTCTGCTTGGCGCTCGCAGTGAAAGCTTCACTTTAGAAACGGAAGAGGAGGGGAAAAATAAACTGCGCGGGCGAAAGCCTGCAGTTAGGAGAGACTGTGGCTTCTCTCTCTCTCTCTCGCTCTCTCCCACTCGCAACTGAAGACCCGATTCCTGGGATCGGCTCTTTTATACCCCTGTTGTGCCTTTAAGACCCTGAAAAATCATCCAAAATAAGCTCTAAAGTGGGAAGGAGTTGTATAACATCTTCTGCAATAGATTCCTGCTGTGTATGTCCTTGTCTAAATTGTCTGTGTAGAGGTACTAACCATTGCTGCATTTTTAAGCGTTATTCTTGCCTCGTTTTTTCAACTGATTACGTCTTGATCTAAAACGTGTTTTTAAAATGTATTTTGCTATTATCGGACTATTTGTTCATATTTGTCCGGTTTGTTAATTACAACATTGCAGTGTTATTAGTTATTAGTTCATATTCTTTACTGTTGATTAATGTGTTTATTGTGGTTTTTCTTATGTGCACCTGGCTGCAATGTCTCTGTTATGAGATGATAAAGATGATTTGGATAAGGGAGGTAATTTTAAGTTACAAAGAAGGGCAATGTCTCCGAGAAGTAGGTCTTCAATCAAAGATTGATTGGTTTTTTTTCAATGTTTCAAGACCTGTTTAAGTCCTTGTCAATTTTCCCAAGAGTTTTCCCCAAACCTTGTGGGCACCCTGACCACAAGGCTAAAAGCCTAGCAGTTCAACCATTCTGGTCCTGATAGCAGATGCTGATGATATTGAGCCAGCAACGATAAGAAAGGAGGGGGGGGGGGGGGGGGGGAATGACAGGGAGGCAGAAGGTAGAAATTTGATGGAGGGGGGGAACTGTGATCCGGAAAATCCTCACCACACCAGACCTGTTCACCCCCTACACAAGTCTGGAGTAGTCTGGGTAGCTGAAATGAGTAGTTTGGGTGCAAAATGTGTACTTTTATTCATTAAAGATCTAAACCATCAAACAATGTTCACTGAAAATGAGTAATTAGAGCATTATTTTCAATTTTGAAGAGTAGCAGAGGCCCAAATTGAGTAGAATACGACTCGAAAAGAGTAGAGTAAACAGGTCTGCAAGAACCATTCTTGTATCTTTCCCCCCCGAAACACGAGAACACGAAAATACCCATAGCTCAGCATTGATCAAAAATGAGATTTTGCACTTTTCAAGCCTGTTGTGAGAAACTAGCTGAGTGACTTAATGTCCCTTTCGTGGTGCTGGGTCACATATGGGGGTGGGGGTGGGGGGGGGGGGGGGGGGGAGTGTCTAAAAAAAGAACAAAACAGGAGAGAAAAAAAAACAGTCTATCGCCTTACCCAACGCATGCTCCTAAGCTACAGTAAAAATCGCTCAAGTCAAAATTGAAGGGACTGAAATTGTATTTTGAGATAACCAATATTTTGAGTTATAAAGACTTTTCAACATAGAGGTTATTATACCGAGACCCAAAAATTATTGAGTTATCCAGTGTTTTTGAGTTATCCGTTGTTTGAATTAACCGTTCTCCACTGTACGAAGTATAAAGTACACAAACAGCCACGAACCGCCCAAATAAGTACAGATCATTCGCTCCTTGATACTTGCTCCTCGACAATTGCCTGGCGACAATCACTCCTTGATAATTGCTCCTCGACAATTGCCTCGCGACAATCACTCCTTGATAATTGCTCCTTGACAATTGCCTCGCCACAATCACTCCTTGATAATTGCTCCTCGACAATTGCCTCGCGACAATCACTCCTTGATAATTGCTCCTCGACAATTGCCTCGCCACAATCACTCCTTGATAATTGCTCCTCGACAATTGCCTCGCGACAATCACTCCTTGATCATTGCTCCTTGGGATACTTGCTCCAGGACTTATTGCTCCTTGGGATACTTGCTCCTGGACTAATTGCTCCTTGGGATACTTGCTCCAGGACTAATTGCTCCTTGGGATACTTGCTCCAGGACTAATTGCTCCTTGGGATACTTGCTCCAGGACTAATTGCTCCTTGGGATACTTGCTCCAGGACTAATTGCTCCTGGGATACTTGCTCCTGGACTAGTTGCTCCTTGGGATACTTGCTCCTGGACTAGTTGCTCCTTGGGATACTTGCTCCTGGACTAATTGCTCCTTGAGATACTTGCTCCTGGACTAATTGCTCCTTTGTATACTTGCTCCAGGACCAGTTGCTCCTTGGGATACTTGCTCCAGGACCAGTTGCTCCTTGGGATACTTGCTCCAGGACCAATTGCTCCTTGGGATACTTGCTCCAGGACCAATTGCTCCTCGGGATACTTGCTCCTGGACTAACTGCTCCTCGGGATACTTGCTCCTGGACTAACTGCTCCTCGGGATACTTGCTCCTGGACTAACTGCTCCTCGGGATACTTGCCCCTGGACTAGCTGCTCCTCGGGATACTTGCCCCTGGACTAACTGCTCCTCGGGATACTTGCTCCTGGACTAGCTGCTCCTCGGGATACTTGCCCCTGGACTAACTGCTCCTCGGGATACTTGCTCCTGGACTAACTGCTCCTCGGGATACTTGCCCCTGGACTAACTGCTCCTCGGGATACTTGCCCCTGGACTAACTGCTCCTCGGGATACTTGCTCCTGGACTAACTGCTCCTCGGGATACTTGCCCCTGGACTAACTGCTCCTCGGGATACTTGCCCCTGGACTAACTGCTCCTCGGGATACTTGCTCCTGGACTAGCTGCTCCCCGGGATACTTGCCCCTGGACTAACTGCTCCTCGGGATACTTGCCCCTGGACTAACTGCTCCTCGGGATACTTGCTCCTGGACTAGCTGCTCCTCGGGATACTTGCCCCTGGACTAACTGCTCCTCGGGATACTTGCTGGACTAACTGCTCCTCGGGATACTTGCCCCTGGACTAACTGCTCCTCGGGATACTTGCTCCTGGACTAACTGCTCCTCGGGATACTTGCTCCTGGACTAATTGCTCCTTGAGCAATTGCTCCTCGCACATTAGCTTCTTGGTTTTTTTGCTCCTCGGACAGTTGCTCCTATTTTTCTTTTCTTTTTTCTCGTCCATTGCTATGAAAGGTATCGCTAAAAAGGTATATTTCAGTTAACTGATGTTGATATTTGCGATTATTTCTTTAAAAGCAATGAATATACGGCCTTGTAATACATAACCACAATGGCAATTAGTCAAATTAAAAGACTCACCTTATCGAGAGAAAAACCCAAAAGAATTTGCTTAAGATATCGAAACGTACGACTGAGAGCGTGTTTCATGCGTATAGGTTTTGCGGGAGCTGCAGTCCAACCTATAGCACCAACCACCTTGATGTGCCATTGGGACCCTCTATCCCGCCTCTAGGACCCTCTATACTGTAAGTGAAGGAGTCCCTGGGACCCCTTGTTTTGCGGGACGATTGGGAGCCCTGGTGTTTCGTGCATATATGTTTTGCGGGAGCTGCAGTCCAACCTATAGCACCAACAACCTTGATGTGCGACTTCGAAAAAAACCGCCGTTCGTGCCTTTGAACAAGATTTTCCTGGAATTGCGGCGACGGGTTGTTTCTTTCACCTGGGTCAGTGCTGATGGGGGAAGAGTCAACAGCTTGGATCAGCTCGTGTCTGTGCTGAAGAACACGGCCTGTTGGCACCGTGGATGCCATGCGATGTCTTCCTGCGTTTGCTTGTATTCCACTCTGAGCCTACTGTTCCATTCCGTCCTTGCTACGACTACTTTCTACACTACACCACCATCACCACCACTACAACCACTAGACCAGGGCTCGTACACATCTGTGTCAACAAAATTCCAGGACTGTTTCAGGACTTTGCCAGGACCAGTTTACTCAATTTCAAGGACTCAATCTGCCATACCAGTCAATGCCGGTTTCGTTCCCGCCTGAGTTGCTTGTGCTTCTGGCCTTGACAATGGCTTTTTACAGCACTCTCGTCCATGCTGGTGATGTGAAAGTTCTTTTTGCACACTGTGCAGCTAGCTTTCAGTCTTGAACCATCTGTTGACGGAGCTAACCAGCTCTGATATTCTTTTTTTTTGCAGCCAAACATCGTTGAAAATGCAGTCTCCATTTTGTTGGAAAACGGAAGTACGGTAAAGGGAAGTAACTTCAGCGGCAGACAACTCGCGCAAATGTCGTCTGCTATGATCGTAATATCGGTATGACCTTAAAAGTGTTTTTATTTTTTTTATTTGAATTTAGTTTTAACCTTCAATTATTTTTTGTGGAGGAGATTTTGACTTTGATGGATTGAGATTAAGGACGTGGTCAGACGATTTTGAAAATTCCAGGACTTTTCCAGGAGCCTTTGCTGTTTTTCAAGCACTTTTCAAGCCCTGAAAAAGGCCATGTCAATTTTCCAGTACTTTTCAAGGACCCTGTACGAACCCTGTACTACTTTTAAATAGAAGTATGATTGCATGTGTGTGGGGGGGAGGGGTGGGGGTGGGGGGGATGGGGTCGGGCAAGGAGCAATTACCACACAGACTAGGAGCAATTGTCCAAGGGGCAAAAATCCAAGGAGCAACTCTTCGAGCAATTATCCAAGGAGCAAAATGCTTCGGGAGGAATTACACCTAGGAGCAATTTGTTGGGGAGCTAAATGTCAAGGAGCAATTGTTGGGGAGCAATTGTCAAGGGGCAATTGTTGGGGAGCAATTGTCGAGGAGTAATTACCAAAAAGCAACTGTCGGTACATGTGTACCCCCTTAGCAAAACATAGGGGGGCTGAAAACTGAACACATACAAACACACACCACTACTAAAACTGTGAAAGCTTTGGAAATACTTGATTTGACACAGCAGGTTATTTCAGGATGATAAATTATAACAAAAAAATGGAATACGGTGAAAATAATCACCAGCAAAACACATGGCAGTGAAACCTTTCGAAGCATGCATCACCCCATGGATGCAACTGGAGACAATCCAAAAACAGGCAGGGTACAGGGGCGGGGTCAGGGGGGGGGGGGGGGGGGGGGTTGCCCCCCTGAAGCTGAAGACAAAGCAAAATCGTACTCAATTTGAAGGTTATTTCAGGCTGGTAAAGTGAGAATTCAACACTTTTTTCCCCTTCAACTTTGAATCAATTTTTGTTTTCTGGTCAAAATTTTGAAAAACGGGCGCTGCCTCGTGTCCGAGGCCAGATTGCATCCATGTAGACGCCAGGAAAAACAGAGAAAAAGGACAATGTAGGCAATTGAGCATTTAGGCAGATAAGAAAATGTAGGCAATTGAGCATTTAGGCAGATAAGAAAATGTAGGCAATTTAGCATTTAGGCAGATAAGAAAATGTAGGCAATTTAGCATTTAGGCAGATAAGAAAATGTAGGCAATTTAGCATTTAGGCAGATAAGAAAATGTAGGCAATTTAGCATTTAGGCAGATAAGAAAATGTAGGCAATTTAGCATTTAGGCAGATAAGAAAATGTAGGCAATTTAGCATTTAGGCAGATAAGAAAATGTAGGCAATTTAGCATTTAGGCAGATAAGAAAATGTAGGCAATATAGCATTTAGGCAGATAAGAAAATGTAGGCAATATAGCATTTAGGCAGATAAGAAAATGTAGGCAATTGAGCATTTAGGCAGATAAGACAATGTAGGCAATATAGCATTTAGGCAGACAAGAAAATGTAGGCAATATAGCATTTAGGCAGATAAGAAAATGTAGGCAATATAGCATTTAGGCAGATAAGAAAATGTAGGCAATATAGCATTTAGGCAGATAAGAAAATGTAGGCAATTTAGCATTTAGGCAGATAAGAAAATGTAGGCAATATAGCATTTAGGCAGATAAGAAAATGTAGGCAATATAGCATTTAGGCAGATAAGAAAATGTAGGCAATTTAGCATTTAGGCAGATAAGAAAATGTAGGCAATATAGCATTTAGGCAGATAAGAAAATGTAGGCAATATAGCATTTAGGCAGATAAGAAAATGTAGGCAATTGAGCATTTAGGCAGATAAGACAATGTAGGCAATATAGCATTTAGGCAGACAAGAAAATGTAGGCAATATAGCATTTAGGCAGATAAGAAAATGTAGGCAATATAGCATTTAGGCAGATAAGAAAATGTAGGCAATATAGCATTTAGGCAGATAAGAAAGAGAGAAAAAAAAGCAATCAAATCGGTTTAGATTGGAACTAGAATGGACCAACAAAGGACAAAGTGGAACGAGAGAGAGAGAGAGAGAGAGAGAGAGAGAGAGAGAGAGAGAGAGAGAGAGAGAGAGAGAGAGAGTGATTGTGAGAGATTGAGGGGAGAGAGAGATTGAGAGAGAGATTGAGAGAGATTGAGAGAGAGAGAGAGAGAGAGAGAGAGAGAGAGAGAGAGAGAGAGAGAGAGAGAGAGAGAGAGAGAGAGAGAGAGAGAGAGAGAGACACTATGAAGTCATGCTGAAAAGCAGCAGGGGAAAAACACTATATGGAGCGACGTAAAACAGGGAAATATCTACGATAGGAAAAATTAAACACAGGCCAAAGATTTGGGGTTATAAATGTTGGAACACAACTGACCAAGCAGGTTGTGAGGAAGAAAGTGGGGGGTGAGGGGGTGGGGGGTAATAACATAAGGATGGCAAAAGTAAGAGTAAAAAGCGAGCGGCAAACATAAAGCGTTCCCAACCTAAAAACCAAAATGTCTAGGGCTATAGGGTTAATGCACAGCCATAGCAGTAACCAAATAATGATTAGAGTAGAAAAAGGTCTGTGCGTTGGTTGGGTTCGTGCGTACCCCCCACCCGATACAGTAAAGAAATCACGTCATGCTTTCCGTCATTTATTGCAATGTTTATTTTTTCTTGCTTACATTTTTCAACCAAAAGAGATCAACTTTCATGCAGTTAGAAGATAAAATCTGAATCTACTAATTTTACGTTAAGGTTTCCTTCCTCGCTTGGTGCGGGGTGAAAGTTGCTATGGGTTACATTTATAAGTGTATTTATGGATAAAAATGCAGCACCCGTATGTACGGTGCGCACTGACCCGTACCGGTACGCAATGACCAATTTGTCATAGTCTTCAGAAATCCGTTAGCTTCTAGAAAGCTGTTTCAGTTACAAAGCAGAGCGTTGATACGGTGGAAGCAGGAACATTTTAACAGACGCTGGTGATCTAAATCTGTTCCAATATCGAACTGGAGATCCACAAATTGACTTCATAATTATTACGATAATGCCTTAAGGGGAAAGCAGCCCCCCTTTCTACTCTATATCTTGGAATCTAACTGGGTTACAACCAGTTTGGAAGCATCAGACAGTGGAATAATGTGTCAAGTCAAGATCGGCGACATAGGTACATGTATTAAGTACTTTATAGTCACAGAGGCATCTCTGTGAAATTCGGGTTGCTCCCACCAGGAGAGCGTGTCGCAGCCAGAGGCACACCACCCAATTTTTATTTTTTTTGCATGCGAATTTTGCGTGACTGATGAGGAAGGAAAAGGGGGGGGGTACATTTTGACCAAATGACTCCCCCATGGGGATACCGGGGGGGGGGGGGGGGGGGGTGTCTTTTGTACAAATAGTTCCCCCACCTTCTGGAAGTTCTGTGCTTGTAACTTCCTCTCGTTCTGTCACTCTCTTTGACTCTGCCTTTTCCCTTTGCTTTCTGTCATCTGCTGTCTTTCTGTCTCACTGGTCCATTCTCCTGCCTTTTTTCTATAAATTCTTACAAAGATTTCTTCAGCCGAAGTCGGACATGCTGGGCCTAACTATTTCTTAGTTAGGCGCATAGCGGCAGCATGACGCATCTACGCTCATATGACAGGAAACTGTCTGAGCGAACGAGGAATAAGAAGACGACCAAATGACAACTTTTTCGTTGCCACTGGGTTTAACATGTGCTAAATGCATGGACTTTGGTTTATCGTCTCATCCGAAAGACCGTAAGGCCTAGTATTAGGTATTAGGTACTTTATAGTCACAGAGGCGTGTTTGTGAAATTCAGGTTGCTCCCACCTGGAGAGCGCGTCGCAGCCAGAGGCGCGCCACCCAATTTTTATTTGCATGCGATTTATGTGTGACTGATGAGGAAGGAAAGGGGGGGGGGGGGGGGGGGGGGGGGGGGGGGGGGGGGGGGGGGGGGGGGGGTAAATTTTGACCAAATGACAACTTTTTGTTACCACTGGGTTTAACGTATGCTAAGTGCATGGGCACACGGGACCTCGGTTTATCGTCTCATCCGAAAGACTCCATGTTCAGACCGCAAGGCCTAGTGCAAAGTGAGAGGAAAAAATCCCCCGTACCCAGGTTCGAACTCGGGTTTACTTGACACGAAGCGAACGCGCTACCACTGTGCCACTCTACACCGTGTAGTGACTGTAGATAGCGAAAGAATAAGGAAAACAAAGTAATGTGAAAAACCAGCAAGCGGAGTACAGTATAACATGAAAACAACACACAAAGGATTTGATTTCACGACTACCGATTTTCAAAGAAAAAGATGTCGCCATGGGGATACCGGGGGTCTTTCGCAAAAGTAGTTCCCCCACCTTCTGGAAGTTCGGTGCTTTGTAACTTCCTCTAATCTGCCACTCTATTTGACACTGCCTTTTCCCTTTGCTTTCTGTCATCTACTATCTTTCTGACTTATCGGCCCATTCTCCTGCCCTTTTTTCAAAAACATCTTCCAAATAATTTTTCTCTTGAGCTCCTCCGAAATCGTAATGTGTCGGCTGTATGCAGCGGGGAGACCAGTGAAAACCAGACACATATGTACCTTATCCATTATGACCATATGGCCTGGGAACGCAGAAGAAGAAAAAAAAGAAAAAGATCAGGTTTGGGTTCGCATGCAAATTGAAATATGATAATCAAATTGTGAAGGAACTGATTACAACATAGGTGTGGGGAAAAAACTCACGTTTCTTAAAGCAATACTAAAAACGAGGAAAGGTTTCGGGTTAGACGAGAACACAACAATAATATGTGAGTATAACGTTTCAGGTTAGATGAGACCACCACACTAAAACAAGGAAAAGATTGGTGAAGGGGTTAACTTGAACGGAAATAAAACATGAACAGAAGAAAGTTTAAAGGGTTAAAGGAGATAGCAAGGTAATATTTTAGGTTAGCTGTCAGTATAGTGGAACCTCCCTTATAAGACCTCCCATTATAAGACTCCTGTCCCTCCCGCTTAAGACCTACTTCTCGGAGACATTGCCCTTCTTTTAAGTAGTAAAATTACCTCCCTTATACAGGCCTGGTTATCCCTTATACAGGCCTTGAGTAGTCTGGGTAGCTGAAATGAGTAGCTTTGGTGCCAATAGTCTATTCATTAAAACCATCAAACAATGTTCACTGAAAATGAGTAGCAATCAAGATTTAAAGAGCATTTTTATCACTTTAGAAGAGTAGTAGAGGTTCAAATTGAGTACACTACTACTCGAAAAGAGTAAACAGGTCTGCTTAATTATAGAACTCCTTCCCACAAGGGGTGTAGAGTTGCACAGAGGTAAAGCGTTCGCCTCGTGTCAAGTAAACCCGAGTTCGAACCTGGATACAGGGGATTTTTCCTCTCACTTTGCACTAGGCCTCACGGTCTGAACGTGGAGTCTTTCGGGTGAGACGATAAACCGAGGTCCCGTGTGCCCATGCACTTAGCACACGTTAAAACCGCATGCAAATAAAAAAGGGTGGCACGCTTCTGGCAGCGACGCGCTCTCCAGGTGGGAGCAACCCGAATTTCACAGACGCCTCTGTGACAATAAAGTACCTAATGCCTAACAATATCGTAAGAGCTTATTTTGGGTGATTTTTCAAGGTCTTAAAAGGGAGGTTCCAGGTGCCACTGTACAATAAAAGATAAGGTTTAGGTTACAGTGGAACCTCCCTTATAAGACTCCCTCCCATATAAGACCTACTTCTCTGAGACATTGCCCTTCTCTTAAGTATTAAAATTACCTCCCTTATAAGACCCCTCCCTTATAAACCTCATTTTGGGTGATTTTTGGAGGTTGTATAAGGGTGATTCCACTGTACAACAAAAATGTGAGGATAAACGCGACTACAATAATAAACGAGTAGCAAAATGACACTTAGATAGGGGGTTAAACGAAGAATAATACGCACCAAACGAGGAAAACCTTTAAAGGGTTAAAATGAAAAGTACTACACTAATCGAGGGAAACTTTGGCATGGGGTTAATAACGGATATACACCAATACGAATGTTTTTTAGGATAAACGCGACCACAATAATAAACGAGTAGTAAATGATACTTTGATAGGGGGTTAAACGAAGAATACTACGCACTAAACGAGGAAAAGGTTAACCCACTCGGGACGAATGAGCCGGATTCGGCTCATGGCTCGCACAACCGTTTAGGATGAATAGCTCGGATCCGGCTCATAAGAGTTTTCAGTTTTGATTTCTGGCGTGTAACCAGCTTTCCGGTGCGACGTCATAACCTACTTTTAGTTTGCTTTGACCTTGCCTCTCTTGAAATCAACCAATCATTGCATAGTTTACATTCAGCTTTGGTTGTAGAGGGGGGTCAAAGATCGGAATGTGAAATTTTCCTTCTTCCTATGTGTTAGTTGTTTTCTTTAATAGGAGACAAACGACGAAGGTATGGAATCTAATATTTTACGATCGTTTAGTGCATGGTGTTGCTAATCTTCTCTGAAAATATCGATGCCTAACTCTTCATAACTTGGTTTTGGTGATTGTTTTACGAACCTAGTCAAATGCCCAGTCCCCACAGAACAAGGGGAAATAATTCAGCCAGTCCCGAGTGAGTTAAAATGAAAAATACTACACTAATCCAGGAAAACTTCGGCAGGCCAGGGGTTAGTAACGGAAATACACCAAGCGGGAGGGGGGTGGGGGGAGGGGGGGGAAGGCTACAAGGTTAGATCTGCGCAATATACAACGACTTTGGACTGGAGGGGTATCAAAGGACGTCTTTGTCTACATACTATGTGTGGACGGCAGAAGTACTTGTAGCAGTAGAAGAAGAAAAGGCAAGGTGGTGGTTGATTGGATGGTGGTGGTGGTGGTGGTGGTGGTGGTGGTTTGGGGGGGGGGGGGGGGGGGGTGGGGGAGGGGCTATTGAGGTCGTAGTTGCCCGCGACTAACCATCCCGTTCAGGTAGCAGTTGGGTCCAGCCACGATGTCTACAAAACCAGCGTGACACCAGCAACGTTACACCACACACACGTCACACCACACCGCACCACCCGCGTCAAAACAACCACCACAACAACGAAAAACAATCAGCGACAACACTCCCCCCCCCCCCCCCCCCCCCCCCCCCCCCCCCCCCCCCCCCCCCCCCCCCCCCCCCCCCCCCCCCCCCCCCCCACAATACGCTAATGGTGAAGCTCAGTAAAAGAGCCAAGAAAAATGACCGTGTGGTAAGTGATGATATCGTATGTTGAATATTCAGTGACTTGGTCTTCTTCTGCTTCGATCGCTCAGACAGTTTCCTGTCAATTATGAGCGCAGATGCATCATGCTGCCGTTATGCGTCGCCTAACTAAGAAATAGCTGGCCCAGCAAGTCCGACTTCGGCTGGAGAAAGTTTTTTTGAAAAAGTTTTGTGAGAAAAAGCAGGAGAATGGACCGGTAAGGCAGAAAGACAGTAGATGACAGAAAGCAAAGGGAAAAGGCAGGAGAATGGACCGGTAAGGCAGAAAGACAGTAGATGACAGAAAGCAAAGGGAAAAGGCAGAGTCAAAGAGAGCGACAGATTAGAGGAAGCTACAAGCACAGAACGTCCAGAGAGAGAAAAGTAGAGATTTAACGCCCTCTGGGCCAAAAGGCCATTTGAGGCATTTGAAATTATGAAGATGCTTAAGACAAAACTTCCAGAAGGTGGGGGAACTATTTATACAAAAGACCCCCCGGTATCCCCACGGGGGGGGACGTGACTTGGTGAATATTCAACAACCTCATGAATATTCAAAGGCCTCCTACACTACTAAATAAAACATGGCAATGAAATTTAGGAACGGAGAGAAATGACTGTGCGGTTAGTGATGACATCATCATAATTATCGTCATAAATAATTCAGTGACCTTTGTTGTGATAAAAAATGAAAACAAGCGACGATTCTAACGAAAGAAAAGAGCGCAGCTGTGACCTCAAACGACAGACCAGAGGATGCGTCACAATTTTGATTAATAACGACACGTTTCCAATAAATCTCCAAGTAGCTAGTACAGTGGAACCTCCCATTATAAGACTCCCTCCCATATAAGACCTACTTCTCTGAGACATTGCCCTTCCTTGTAAGTATTAAAATGACCTCCATTATAAGACCTCCCTTATAAGACTCCCTCCCATATAAGACCTACTTCTCTGAGACATTGCCCTTCTTTGTAAGTATTAAAATGACCTCCCTTATAAGACCTCTCCATAGACCACCTCATATTGGACGATTTTTGAAGGTCTTATAAGAGAGGCTCCACTGTATTGAGTTCTCAATCGTGCTAATGTTGTGCTGATAAAACGAATGATTTATGATCCAGCAGAGAGTGATAAGTCGTTTCTAAGCGATGACGGAGTGATTAGAGAGTAGAAGCAGGTTGTTCATTAGACCGTCAAATCGAGGAATTGTAAATCCTAAACCCCAATAAAAAGATGAAAACCAAAGACAGGGCATGAGGCGGAACTATCATTCCAAGCTACTTTACTTGGCGTCCTCACAGAACATTAAAACACTGCTAAACTTAACGGCTGTACAACTGTCTGCAGGGCTCTCAATCTTCCCGCAAAACAAGGGGTCCCAGGAACTCCTTCACTTACGGTACAGAGGGTCCTAGAGGCGGGATAGAGGGTCCCGGTGGCATTGCGAATGCTAAAAAGATTTTTTCCTAGTGCATTCCTGGGACCCCCTGCACATTGTTTTAGAGGGTCCTTTATAATGTTAGTACTTCATAGGCCCCCAAATGGGGGTCCCTGGGAGCCTTGTGTCTGGCACCAACTCAACGCCCAGACATTATAAAAAGTTACTGGTTCCCCCAAATGGGGGTCCCTGGGAGCCCTATGTCTGGCACCAACTCAATGCCCAGACGTTATAGAAAGTTACTGGTTCCGCATAATTACCACAGACTGCGCGTGATATTAAATCTATTTCACACAATCTACAGATCCACGACACCTGACTACAATTTTATTTTCAACACACTACAAGTTTATTGGGTCAAACTGCAGGTGAACTGGGTTGTTATTATTACAGGTTAATTGGGTCATCAAATTACAGGCCCATTTTGTCAAACTGCAGGTTAACCGGGTCATATTATCACAGGTTAATTGGGTCATATTACCACAGGTTAGCCAGGTCATATTATCACAGGTTAATTGGGTCATATTATCACAGGTCAATTGGGTCATATTATATTATCACAGGTCAATTGGGTCATCAAATTACAGGTTAATTGGGTCATCAAATTACAGGTTAATTGGGTCATCAAATTACAGGCCCATTTTGTCAAACTGCAGGTTAACCGGGTCATATTATCACAGGTTAATTGGGTCATATTACCACAGGTTAACCAGGTCATATTATCACAGGTTAATTGGGTCATATTATCACAGGTCAATTGGGTCATCAAATTACAGGTTAATTGGGTCATCAAATTACAGGTTAATTGGGTCATCAAATTACAGGCCCATTTTGTCAAACTGCAGGTTAACCGGGTCATATTATCACAGGTTAATCGGGTCATGTGATCACAGGTTAATTGGGTCATGTGATCGATCACAGGTTAACTGGGTCATGTGATCACAGGTTAATTGGGTCATCAAATTACGGGCCCATTTTGTCAAACTACAGGTGGGGGGGGGGGTAAAAAGCTAGCACTAGCGGTACGGTATTGTTAAAATTGTTTTTAAAAAGTACATAAATATATAAGAAAAAGAAGCTCACTAAATATACAACAAAATCAAGAAGAAGAAGAAGATAAAGATGTAGGCATGGGTGCAACTTTTCCTGGTATACAAGGATTTCCTGTTTTTGGATTTTACCACAAAAGGAAGTTCCTTTCTTTAATATTTGTCAAACAAGATAATTGTTGTGTCTACTGCATTTTTCAAACACTTTAAAATAAGCATTTGCATAAATTGTGGAAAAAGCAAACTAAAATACCGTCATAAATCAATTTTTGCTTCAGCTGCAGGGGGGACATTACCCCTGGACCCCGGCCTTTCAGGGGTTTTTCATTTTGTGTAGTAGCACCCATGATACAGAGTTGCATCTAGGATTTCAAATAAGTGGGGGCAGCCCCCCCTCACTTGGAAAAAAGGGGGGATTCTGATACAGAAAGGGGGGGTGGGGGGGGGTCGGTTTCCCACTTTTGGCAGTAGGCCTAGCGGCCTCACCTTCTGTGTCCAGTAAAATGGTAAAATTTATTTGTCACTGTCAATATCACGACCACTTGCACCATCGGCGCCAGTTTCTGCAGCAACCACATTCACTGCTTCATTAGTTTTTGCTGGACACGAAGCTGCTAGTGCTGGATTTTCTTCTTCTGTAGCACAGGTTTTGGCTGTCGAAGTGGGAGTGGAAATACGTGGGGGGTTTTCACAAAAAAATCCAACAGCGTCGCACTCTTGCCTTTGGTCGCCATTTTACTTGGCGGTTGAATGTTGCGACCGGAAGCCCACAAAGTTAAACGCGCATTCATTGGCCGATCACGTTTACAATTGACAGTACTGACCAATGAAATTGCTTTTTATTTGGGCTGTTGGGAAAAGTTGAGGCCCTGCTCGGGATGACGTTCTTGACGGAAAAAACAATCGCGCATATCGCATTTTTGAATGCGGCATGGAAATTTTTTTGGCGCGCGCGGTCCCGCATGGTTTTTTCACATTTGCGGGATTTTCCAAAATATTACGGGAATCCCGCAATCCCGCGCCCTAGATGCAACTGTCAGTATGTATATTGCTTTCAAAACAACAACACAAAAACCATAATTCTGCACAGAAGAGACAGAGGGATGGGTATGAGCTCCACGTTAAGCATTGCGACTTTTGATTAAATTCACATTCATTACCTCATTAGAGGCTTGTGATGCTAAGGCCGTGTACACACATAAGCGGATATTCCATGCGGAAACCCGTGCGCAATCCATAAATAAATGAAACAAAGAAGGGAAAAGATGTGTCCGAATTTCCCCTATATGCGTAAACTTTTATCCTTCTTTCTTCCTCTTATTTAGGGTTTTCAGTATGGAACTTACGCGTCTAATGTGAACACGGCCTAATTCATATTCATTAGCTTTTTCCTCCCGATTTAAATACTTCTTTCCTAAGATATTAGGGGGTGGAGGGAACAGCATAGAGATTTTGTTTTTAGTTCCCCCCCCTCCTTTTTTTTTCCTAAATGATGTGGGACATTTTACCCCCTGAGGTTAACCCTTTCACCGCCAGCCATCTTTGAGCCAAACATTTCCATTAAACTTACTTGGCTACAGAAAAGATTTTGTCTGCAATATTGTGGGATTTCTCTGTGGCACATTTAGAAATGGGTTCACTCATTTAGGAACACAATACCATTTCAAGGGTTTTAGTGGCATGGGTGTTAAATCATTGTGGTGCAAAAATGCGACACTGGCGGTGAAAGGGCTAAAACTTGATGATAAATTATTTCTTTTAAAATACATGCTCTCAACAAACTAACGCAAAGGAATGGTAGGCACACAACGCACACAAACAGAGAGAACAATACACAACAAAAGCCAAACAATGCACACCAAAAGCCAAACAATGCACACCAAACATGCATGTCGACCAGATGATTCACGAAACTTAATCATCAAATAACGGGACATAACAATCAACTTTTTGAACCATCAGAAAAAATGACTCGTTCATGAGACAATAACTAAATCAATAAACCCGATAATTACCACACAAAAAAACAACAACAATTATGCAACGCCACGTTTCACAACTCAAAAAAAAGCACTTCAAACAAATCTAATTCCTCCGAGGGGATACCAGGGGGGGGTCTTTTGCATAAATAGTTCCCCCACCTTCTGGACGTTCTGTGCTTGTAACTTCCTCTAAACTGTCGCTCTCTTTTCACTCTGCCTTTTCCCTTTGCTTACTGTTTACTATCTTTCTGCCTTACTGGTCCACTCTCCTGCCTTTTTTTTTTCAAGAAACGCTTTCAAAAGGATTTCCTCCAGCCGAAGTCAAACATGCTGGGCCTAATTATTTCTTACTTAGGCGCATAATGGCAGCATGACGCATCTGCGCTCATAATTGACAGGCCAGTGTCTGAGCGATCGAAGAGGAAAAAACAAATGTAAACCCAATTTGCAAATTCATCAATTTACGTTTGAGTCGCTACTTGTTTGTTTTATAGTTGTGCTGTGCTTGTGTGATCAGGCTTCAGAACTGTCTGAAGTCCAATCCACCAAGGCCCCACACCATTGGCCACTGCAAGTAGGGCTATTAACGCCCTTGACGGCAAGAGATAAGCCCTTGTTGATAAGTATCCAAAAGGGCATTCATTCTTGCAAAAGGCAGCCATTAAGTGGCCTCAAATAGGATTGGCAAGATTGAACAGAACAGCGCACAAGACAAGGAGAGACAACAGCTTTAAATCACACACACACACACACACATAGGCACAACAAGACAAGGAAAGACAACAGCTTTAAATCACACACACACACACACACACACAGAGACACACACACACACACACATAGGCACAAGACAAGGAAAGACAACAGCTTTAAATCACACACACACACACACACACACACACACATAGGCACAACAAGACAAGGAAAGACAACAGCTTTAAATCACACACACACACACACACACATAGGCACAACAAGACAAGGAAAGACAACAGCTTTAAATCACACACACACACACACACACAGAGACACACACACACACACACATAGGCACAAGACAAGGAAAGACAACAGCTTTAAATCACACACACACACACACACACACATAGGCACAACAAGACAAGGAAAGACAACAGCTTTAAATCACACACACACACACACACACACATAGGCACAACAAGACAAGGAAAGACAACAGCTTTAAATCACACACACACACACACACACACACATAGGCACAACAAGACAAGGAGAGACAACAGCTTTAAATCACACACACACACACACACACACACACACACACAGAGACATACACACACACATAGGCACAACAAGACAAGGAAAGACAACAGCTTTAAATCACACACACACACACATAGGCACAACAACTTCATTAGGGCAAACACACACAACACTTCAACTGTTCAAGCACACAGCAAACTTTAGAACACAAACGCACACACTCTTCTCCGTGAGACAACGGCATTAGAATGATCATACCACTCCAGCCCCTCAACACACTTAACCCCCCCCCCCCAATCTCACCCCACACCTTCTGGTAGCATTTCCTCAAACCCTGATACTGTAACCCCCCACATTGGTCTAAACCACTTTCATTGAACAGACATTTGCAGCTACAATACTGTGCACTGGACTACAACAAGCCAAGGTTTGGCCCCCGCGCACCCCCCTCTTTCCCGTCCCCTCCCCTCCCCCTCTCTCCCCCAAATATGTCGCTTCTGGTTGTAAGTCAACATTTTCAATGAGAAAACTTTGTTGAGGGGGGAGGTCAACAAGACACAGCGGACACCTTTCAGCGGTTCCCATAACACGCATCTCGCCGTCGGCATGCAAAAGAGACGTCACTCAAAATGGGTCAACTTGGATGTGTTGGACTTACCAGCTGATCTAGACAAGCTGCATCATCTAACAAAGCTGTAAAACAACAATTTGCAAAGATAACCCCCCCCCCATGCTTTCCTTTCCTTCATCCCTCCTCAATCTACCCCCCCACCCCCACCCCCCACTGACCCGAAGGACTGGAGGCGGTGTGGTGGTGATCCACGCTTGCTGTTTTGTTAGTCAACGTTTTCAACGAGAAACATTTTTGATCCCCAACCTTTCCTTTCAATCTTTACACAAACACCCACCCACCCACACCCCTCCATTCCCCACTGACCCGAAGGACTGGACGCTGTGTGGTGATCCATGGCGGGGCTGGTGGAGGTGGAGTTTGAGGTGTTGGTGCTCTCGTCGGACGTCTTCTTGAAGAAGTTGTGCTGCAGCCCGTAGTAGGGGGAGATCCTGGTCTTGGGATCGTAGTCCAGCATGCGCACCATCAGGTCCTTGAACTTGAGGTAGTCCGCCACGCTGTGCCCTGGCTCCCCACTCCGCCGACTGCCCGGTCCCCCCGTCTCCGCCCCTAGCACCTCGTGCAGCTTGCGAGACCCCGGGGACTTGTACTGTGTGGAATAAAGATAATAATAGCAATACTAAATAGCGATGATGACAAGGGACGCCCGTCTCCGCCCCTAGCACCTCGTGCAGCTTGCGAGACCCCGGGGACTTGTACTGTGTGGAATAAA
The DNA here is from genome assembly GCA_017654935.2 of Phymorhynchus buccinoides. Classification (NCBI taxonomy): domain Eukaryota; kingdom Metazoa; phylum Mollusca; class Gastropoda; order Neogastropoda; family Raphitomidae; genus Phymorhynchus; species Phymorhynchus buccinoides. The sequence goes on from CM065713.1 coordinate 5,764,801, forward strand.
GATAATAATAGCAATACTAAATAGCGATGATGACAAGGGACGCCCGTCTCCGCCCCTAGCACCTCGTGCAGCTTGCGAGACCCCGGGGACTTGTACTGTGAAATAAAGATAATAATAATAGCGATAATAGAATAAACAACAATACTAAATAGCGATGATGACAAGGGACGCCCTTCTCCGCCCCTATCACCTCATGGAGTTTGCGAGAGATTTGTTTTATAAAGAAGTTTTGCGAAAACACACTTTCAGACAGAGAAAAAGAACACATAGACACAGAAAAACACTCACAAACACACACACCCCGTCACCTGATTGTATCTCTCTTTTTGTTGTTGTGTTTATTGTGTTTGGTTGCTTGGTTGGTTAGTTGGTTGGTTGGTCAGTTGGTTGGTTGGAGGTACAGAAAACGCACACTTTCAGACAGAGAAAAAGAACACACTCACTCTCCGTCTTCTCTCTTTCTCTGTCTCTCACCTTTTTGTTGTCCCTAGGCTTCTTGGGAGCGTAGGAGCCGTCGGGCAAGGGGTCAAAGAACTTGCGTGTCTTTGGCGCCTGGTCCAGTATATGTCTGGGGGGAACGCCCAAAACCTCCACGATCTTCATCATCTGATCAAACTGCAATAACAATATCAACAATATGAACAATAACAGTATGTGTCTGGGGGGAACGCCCAAAACCTCCACTATCTTCATCACCTGATCAAACTGCAATAACAACAATAACAGTATGTGTCTGGGGGGAACGCCCAGTACCTCCACTATCTTCATCATCTCATCAAACTGCAATAACAATATCAACAATAACAGTATGTGTCTGGTGGGGTACCACCACGATCTTCATCATCCGATCAAACTGTAACAACAACATCATAATATGAACAATACCAGCATGTGTCTGGGGGGAACGCCCAGTACCTCCACAATCGTTATCATCTGATCAAACTCTCACCAGAGAGAGAGAGAGACAGACAGACGAACAGTGAGAGGCTCTCTAGTGAGCATTTCCACCGCAATACAGCCCAGACTCCACTCTCTCTCTCCCCCTCTTCCCTTCTCTCTGTCAATTTCAATCTCTGTCTCTCTCTCTCACCTTGTTAGACCCTGCAAACAGGGGTTCTCCTGTGAGCATTTCCACCACAATACAGCCCAGACTCCACTCTCTCTCTCCCTCTCTTCCCTTCTCTCTGTCAATTTCAATCTCTGTCTCTCTCTCTCACCTTGTTAGACCCTGCAAACAGGGGTTCTCCTGTGAGCATTTCCACCACAATACAGCCCAGACTCCACTCTCTCTCCCCTTCTGTCTCTCTCTCTGTCTTGTCTCTCTCTCTCTCTCTCTCCCCCTCTCCCTGTCTGTCTCTGTGTCTCTCACCTCATTAAACTCAGCAAACGGGTTCTCCTGTGAGCATTTCTACCAGGATACAGCCCAGACTCCACTCTCTCCCCACCCCCTCCATGTCTCTCTCTCTCTCTCTCTGTCAATCTCTATCTCTGTCTCTCTCTCTCACCTCGTTAGACCCTGCAAACAGGGGCTCCCCAGTGTGCATCACCACCAGGATACAGCCCAGACTCCACTCTCTCTGTCAATGTCTATCTCTGTCTCTCTCTCAATCTCTATCTCTGTCTCTCTCACCTCGTTAGACCCTGCAAACAGGGGCTCCCCGGTGTGCATCACCACCAGGATACAGCCCAGACTCCACTCTCTCTCTCTCAATCTATCTCTGTCTCTCTCTCACCTCATTAGACCCTGCAAACAGGGGCTCCCCGGTGTGCATCTCCACTAGGATACAGCCCAGACTCCACATGTCGATGGCCAGATCGTAGGGAATGCCCAGCAAGACCTCCGGGGACCGGTAGAACCGACTCTGAATGTACTGGTAGATCTACAACAACATCATCAGGAATCGTATTAACAACAACAAAAAACCACAACAGCAGTAACGATACGGCAAAACACATTCACCAAAGAACAAATTACATATCGTCAGTGAAATTCAAAAACCTCGTATCTCAATTTGTGTGGGGTTTGAGTTAATTTAAGATTATCGCGCGATAAGCCCTTACTGGTTTGACTGCCCCCTGGCGGTCAAATCATCGCCATAAGTCGACCATTTACCACCACCACCCCCTTCCCCACCTTAAAGGCATACCAACCGATCCCAGGGATCGGGTCTAGACTGCTAGGCTAGTCGCTGCGAAGTTCTGCCTCGCAGTGGCTCGGGCAACAGGGAAAAAAGAACGGTTGAATCGTCTCTGTCGCGGCGGCGAGCAGCGATTGAAATGATGACGCAAGCCTCGCGTCAAAGCTTTATATACATGGCTGCTCCTGGAAAATGTCAAAATTCCTGCAAGAGGGCGGCCCCGGCGGAGTGCAGGAGCAGCGCACACACATTTACTGCTCTTTTTTCACCCCTCTAGACTAGTACAAGTGCTGCATTCCTTTGAATATAACAAATTCTTATATAGGCCCTTTTTATTGTACAAGTGAGTGTGTGTGTGTGTGTGTGTGTGTGTGTGTGCGTGTGTGCGTGTGTGTGTTCGTGCGTGCGTGCGTGCGTGCGTGTGTGTAAGAAAATCGTTGCTTCTAAAATTCTGATAATCCGGCGACGTCGGCTCAAGGCAATTCAGGACATCCTGCAAGAAGGAGCATCCATGTATATATGCCGGCTGTGCGTTTAACCCCCCACCCCCACCACCCCTACGGCGTAAAATTCCCACTGACCCTCTGGCCCAGCTGGCACGAACTGCCAAAGTCGACGATCTTGATGGCACTGCGCTTGGGGTTGCACAGCAGGATGTTCTCGGGCTTGAGGTCGCAGTGAATGATGTTCATCTCGGGGGTGGCCAGGAACAGCAGGGCCGTGCACAGCTGCTGGGCGAACTTGCGCGTCAGGTTGAGGGACACGCCGCGGAAGTTGGTGTTGCGCAGCAGGTCGTACAGGTTGTAGGACAGCAGCTCGAACACCAGGCACAGGTGGTTCCGGAACATGAAGTGACGTTTTAACCGCACTGCGGAAATGAACACAAAAATTTAAAAATCATACTGCATTTTGGGACCCCCCAAACTTTACCCAAATTTCAGATTTTGTTATTATATTTTGTTACTATTTTATCAGTCACTTTATAAGGCGCAGGGCTCTCAGTCTGGATCAGATGTTGTTACTATTTTATCAGTCACTTTATAAGGCGCAGGGCTCTCAGTCTGGATCATATTTTGTTAGTATTTTATCAGTCACTTTATAAGGCGCAGGGCTCTCAGTCTGGATCATATTTTGTTACTATTTTATCAGTCACTTTATAAGGCACAGGGCTCTCAGTCTGGATCATATTTTGTTACTATTTTATCAGTCACTTTATAAGGCGCAGGGCTCTCAGTCTGGATCATATTTTGTTACTATTTTATCAGTCACATTATGAGGTGCAGGGATCTCAGTCTGGATCAGATGTTGTTACTATTTTATCAGTCACTTTATAAGGCGCAGGGGTCTCAGTCTGGATCAGATGTTGTTACTATTTTATCAGTCACTTTATAAGGCGCAGGGCTCTCAGTCTGGATCAGATGTTACTATTTTATCAGTCACTTTATAAGGCGCAGGGCTCTCAGTCTGGATCAGATGTTACTATTTTATCAGTCACATTATGAGGTGCAGGGGTCTCAGTCTGGATCAGATGTTGTTACTATTTTATCAGTCACTTTATAAGGCACAGGGCTCTCAGTCTGGATTATATTTTGTTACTATTTTATCAGTCACTTTATAAGGCGCAGGGGTCTCAGTCTGGATCAGATGTTGTTACTATTTTATCAGTCACTTTATAAGGCACAGGGCTCTCAGTCTGGATTATATTTTGTTACTATTTTATCAGTCACTTTATAAGGCGCAGGGGTCTCAGTCTGGATCATATTTTGTTACTATTTTATCAGTCACATTATGAGGTGCAGGGGCCTCAGTCTGGATCATATTTTGTTACTATTTTATCAGTCACTTTATAAGACACAGGGCTCTCAGTCTTGGAAAAAAGTACTGCCTTATACTATATAGTCTAAAAAATATGGTAGACATTTATTAAAGTGGAACTTTTCTTCTTCTTCTTCAGTGTTCCCAGGCCATATGGCCATAATGGGCAAGGTATGTATGTGTCCGTTTTCAATTTTCACTAGTCTCCCCGCTGCGTACAGCCGACACATTCCAATTTCCGAGGAGCACTAAGGAGATTTTTTTAAACAAGGCAGGAGAATGGAGCCAACAAGTCAGAAAGATAGATATTAGAAAGCAAAGAGAAAAGGCAGAGTCAAAGAGTGTGGCAGATTAGAGGAAGGTACAAGCACAGAACTTCCAGAAGGTGGGGAACCATTTTAGACACCCCCCCCCCCCCCCCCCCCCCCGGTATCTACATCACACAATACTAGTTATATTATTATAGTCCTTACCTATACAGTACTTGTTCTCCTGGTCGTGTCCGTTCAACAGTTTCACCTCAATCTGGGCCCGGTTGAGGAACGGCTTCTTGTTCTAACTTTACGCCACATCTACATCACACAGTACTAGTTGTATTACAATCCTTACCTATATTAATATAGCATGGTTCGTGGGGACTTGGAAGAGTGCCAAAAAAGGACCTTAAAAGGACCTTTAAAGGACCAGCAAAATTTTTTAAAGGACCTATTTAAACCTTGTTTGTAGTTGTACTTGCAGACGTGGTGGGTGCAGAGCCAGACGCCGACGATTGTGGCTGAGCAGATTCTTTTTTCTTTTTTTTTTGGCTGAGCAGATTCATTTGTTGTTACAGTAGTACATCTGCTGCTTGCAAAAAAAGTCGGTCACATTGCACCTCGATTCCGCCTTGTGCCTTCTTTCAGCTTTCTTGTGATTTTCAGTCTTTGCGTGTTGTTTCAGCACCGACTCTCCCATTGACAAGATGCTGATGTTTTTTTCACAATATGCACAACGAACTGCATGTTTGTTGTCCATCACTTTTCAGACCCAGTCCTTATAAATGTCCTCTCAGCCAACGATCCTGAAAACGAACACTTTCCAGGCATTTTTACACTTTTTACTTGAAAACAAGCACTGAAGCAGCCGCATGTGGGAAGAATTTCAACATGGCGCATAAGATATCTCGCCGAATCTCGCGCACGTGACCGGATTTACAGTGACTATTAAAATTAGATCGTCTGCTCGAAAGATACGAAGGCGATCGATTTTTGGCAAATTTTATTTCATTTAATATATTTTTTGGAGTTCATTTCTTATGACAAGGTACTTAGTTTTGTTTTTTGGTCCGATTAAAGGATTTAAACTGACCGCACCAATTTTAAAAGGACCTTTGACTGATTTGAAAGGACCTCCTTGCTGATATAAAGGACTTAACAGGCCTTTTGATGACCGATCAATTTCACAGCACTTTAAAGCACCTGAAAGGACCCCACGAACCCTGTATAGTATTTGTTCTCCTGGTCGTGTCTGTTCAACAGTTTCACCTCAATCTGGGCCCGGTTGAGGAACGGCTTCTTGTTCTAACTTTACGCCACATCTACATCACACAGTACTAGTTGTATTACAATCCTTACCTATACAGTATTTGTTCTCCTGGTCGTGTCTGTTCAACAGTTTCACCTCAATCTGGGCCCGGTTGAGGAACGGCTTCTTGTTCTAACTTTACGCCACATCTACATCACACAACACTAGTTGTATTACAGTCCTTACCTATATTAATATAGTATTTGTTCTCCTGGCCACGCCACATCTACATCACACAACACTAGTTGTATTACAGTCCTTACCTATATAGTATTTGTTCTCCTGGCCACGCCACATCTACATCACACAACACTAGTTGTATTACAGTCCTTACCTATACATCACACAACACTAGTTGTATTATAGTCCTTACCTATATAGTACTTGTTCTCCTCGTCGTGTCTGTTCAACAGCTTCACCTCGATCTGTGCCTGGTTGAGGAACGGCTTTAGTTCTAACTTTACGCCACATCTACATCACACAACACTAGTTGTATTACAGTCATTACCTATATATCACACAACACTAGTTGTATTACAGTCATTACCTATATAGTATTTGTTCTCCTGGTCGTGCCGGTTCATCAGCTCCAACAGCTTCACCTCAATCTGCGCCTGGTTGAGGAACGGCTTCTTGTTCTTGATGATCTTGATGGCCACCTGCTCCTGGTCAACGTGGTCGTACGCCTTGACCACCTGGCGGATGACACACAGAGTACCGGGTTCAAACCCACACATCACCATGGCACAACAACATTAATGGATTCTTTTCCATGGCAAAGTAAAACGCAGAGCTGCAATAATTCAAAGCCACAACACGCTATTAACCCACACATCACCATGGCACAACAACATTAATGGATTCTTTTCCATGGCAAAGTAAAACGCAGAGCTGCAATAATTCAGAGCCACAACACGCTATTAACCCACACATCACCATGGCACAACAACATTAATGGATTCTTTTCAATGGCAAAGTAAAACGCAGAGCTGCAATAATTCAAAGCCACAACACGCTATTAACCCACACATCACCATGGCACAACAACATTAATGGATTCTTTTCCATGGCAAAGTAAAACGCAGAGCTGCAATAATTCAAAGCCACAACACGCTATTAACCCACACATCACCATGGCACAACAACATTAATGGATTCTTTTCCATGGCAAAGTAAAACGCAGAGCTGCAATAATTCAGAGCCACAACACGCTATTAACCCACACATCACCATGGCACAACAACATTAATGGATTCTTTTCCATGGCAAAGTAAAACGCAGAGCTGCAATAATTCAGAGCCACAACACGCTATTAACCCACACATCACCATGGCACAACAACATTAATGGATTCTTTTCCATGGCAAAGTAAAACGCAGAGCTGCAATAATTCAAAGCCACAACACGCTATTAACCCACACATCACCATGGCACAACAACATTAATGGATTCTTTTCAATGGCAAAGTAAAACGCAGAGCTGCAATAATTCAAAGCCACAACACGCTATTAACCCACACATCACCATGGCACAACAACATTAATGGATTCTTTTCAATGGCAAAGTAAAACGCAGAGCTGCAATAATTCAGAGCCACAACACGCTATTAACCCACACATCACCATGGCACAACAACATTAATGGATTCTTTTCCATGGCAAAGTAAAACGCAGAGCTGCAATAATTCAGAGCCACAACACGCTATTAACCCACACATCACCATGGCACAACAACATTAATGGATTCTTTTCCATGGCAAAGTAAAACGCAGAGCTGCAATAATTCAAAGCCACAACACGCTATTAACCCACACATCACCATGGCACAACAACATTAATGGATTCTTTTCAATGGCAAAGTAAAACGCAGAGCTGCAATAATTCAAAGCCACAACACGCTATTAACCCACACATCACCATGGCACAACAACATTAATGGATTCTTTTCCATGGCAAAGTAAAACGCAGAGCTGCAATAATTCAAAGCCACAACACGCTATTAACCCACACATCACCATGGCACAACAACATTAATGGACTCTTTTCCATGGCAAAGTAAAACGCAGAGCTGCAATAATTCAAAGCCACAACACGCTATTAACCCACACATCACCATGGCACAACAACATTAATGGATTCTTTTCCATGGCAAAGTAAAACGCAGAGCTGCAATAATTCAAAGCCACAACACGCTATTAACCCACACATCACCATGGCACAACAACATTAATGGATTCTTTTCAATGGCAAAGTAAAACGCAGAGCTGCAATAATTCAAAGCCACAACACGCTATTAACCCACACATCACCATGGCACAACAACATTAATGGATTCTTTTCCATGGCAAAGTAAAACGCAGAGCTGCAATAATTCAAAGCCACAACACGCTATTAACCCACACATCACCATGGCACAACAACATTAATGGATTCTTTTCCATGGCAAAGTAAAACGCAGAGCTGCAATAATTCAAAGCCACAACACGCTATTAACCCACACATCACCATGGCACAACAACTTTTTTTTTTTTTTGTTTGTTTTTTTTTTTTTTTTTTTTTTCTTTTTTTTTTTTTTTTTTTTATTAATGGATTCTTTTCCATGGCAAAGTAAAACGCAGAGCTGCAATAATTCAAAGCCACAACACGCTATTAACCCACACATCACCATGGCACAACAACATTAATGGATTCTTTTCCATGGCAAAGTAAAACGCAGAGCTGCAATAATTCAAAGCCACAACACGCTATTAACCCACACATCACCATGGCACAACAACATTAATGGATTCTTTTCCATGGCAAAGTAAAACGCAGAGCTGCAATAATTCAAAGCCACAACACGCTATTAACCCACACATCACCATGGCACAACAACATTAATGGATTCTTTTCAATGGCAAAGTAAAACGCAGAGCTGCAATAATTCAAAGCCACAACACGCTATTAACCCACACATCACCATGGCACAACAACATTAATGGATTCTTTTCCATGGCAAAGTAAAACGCAGAGCTGCAATAATTCAGAGCCACAACACGCTATTAACCCACACATCACCATGGCACAACAACATTAATGGATTCTTTTCCATGGCAAAGTAAAACGCAGAGCTGCAATAATTCAAAGCCACAACACGCTATTAACCCACACATCACCATGGCACAACAACATTAATGGATTCTTTTCCATGGCAAAGTAAAACGCAGAGCTGCAGTAATTCAAAGCCACAACACGCTATTAACCCACACATCACCATGGCACAACAACATTAATGGATTCTTTTCCATGGCAAAGTAAAACGCAGAGCTGCAGTAATTCAAAGCCACAACACGCTATTAACCCACACATCACCATGGCACAACAACATTAATGGATTCTTTTCCATGGCAAAGTAAAACGCAGAGCTGCAATAATTCAAAGCCACAACACGCTATTAACCCACACATCACCATGGCACAACAACATTAATGGATTCTTTTCCATGGCAAAGTAAAACGCAGAGCTGCAATAATTCAAAGCCACAACACGCTATTAACCCACACATCACCATGGCACAACAACATTAATGGATTCTTTTCCATGGCAAAGTAAAACGCAGAGCTGCAATAATTCAAAGCCACAACACGCTATTAACCCACACATCACCATGGCACAACAACATTAATGGATTCTTTTCAATGGCAAAGTAAAACGCAGAGCTGCAATAATTCAGAGCCACAACACGCTATTAACCCACACATCACCATGGCACAACAACATTAATGGATTCTTTTCCATGGCAAAGTAAAACGCAGAGCTGCAATAATTCAGAGCCACAACACGCTATTAACCCACACATCACCATGGCACAACAACATTAATGGATTCTTTTCCATGGCAAAGTAAAACGCAGAGCTGCAATAATTCAGAGCCACAACACGCTATTAACCCACACATCACCATGGCACAACAACATTAATGGATTCTTTTCCATGGCAAAGTAAAACGCAGAGCTGCAATAATTCAGAGCCACAACACGCTATTAACCCACACATCACCATGGCACAACAACATTAATGGATTCTTTTCCATGGCAAAGTAAAACGCAGAGCTGCAATAATTCAGAGCCACAACACGCTATTAACCCACACATCACCATGGCACAACAACATTAATGGATTCTTTTCAATGGCAAAGTAAAACGCAGAGCTGCAATAATTCAGAGCCACAACACGCTATTAACCCACACATCACCATGGCACAACAACATTAATGGATTCTTTTCCATGGCAAAGTAAAACGCAGAGCTGCAATAATTCAGAGCCACAACACGCTATTAACCCACACATCACCATGGCACAACAACATTAATGGATTCTTTTCAATGGCAAAGTAAAACGCAGAGCTGCAATAATTCAAAGCCACAACACGCTATTAACCCACACATCACCATGGCACAACAACATTAATGGATTCTTTTCCATGGCAAAGTAAAACGCAGAGCTGCAATAATTCAAAGCCACAACACGCTATTAACCCACACATCACCATGGCACAACAACATTAATGGATTCTTTTCCATGGCAAAGTAAAACGCAGAGCTGCAATAATTCAAAGCCACAACACGCTATTAACCCACACATCACCATGGCACAACAACATTAATGGATTCTTTTCCATGGCAAAGTAAAACGCAGAGCTGCAATAATTCAAAGCCACAACACGCTATTAACCCACACATCACCATGGCACAACAACATTAATGGATTCTTTTCCATGGCAAAGTAAAACGCAGAGCTGCAATAATTCAAAGCCACAACACGCTATTAACCCACACATCACCATGGCACAACAACATTAATGGATTCTTTTCCATGGCAAAGTAAAACGCAGAGCTGCAATAATTCAAAGCCACAACACGCTATTAACCCACACATCACCATGGCACAACAACATTAATGGATTCTTTTCCATGGCAAAGTAAAACGCAGAGCTGCAATAATTCAAAGCCACAACACGCTATTAACCCACACATCACCATGGCACAACAACATTAATGGACTCTTTTCCATGGCAAAGTAAAACGCAGAGCTGCAATAATTCAAAGCCACAACACGCTATTAACCCACACATCACCATGGCACAACAACATTAATGGATTCTTTTCCATGGCAAAGTAAAACGCAGAGCTGCAATAATTCAAAGCCACAACACGCTATTAACCCACACATCACCATGGCACAACAACATTAATGGATTCTTTTCCATGGCAAAGTAAAACGCAGAGCTGCAATAATTCAAAGCCACAACACGCTATTAACCCACACATCACCATGGCACAACAACATTAATGGACTCTTTTCCATGGCAAAGTAAAACGCAGAGCTGCAATAATTCAAAGCCACAACACGCTATTAACCCACACATCACCATGGCACAACAACATTAATGGATTCTTTTCCATGGCAAAGTAAAACGCAGAGCTGCAATAATTCAAAGCCACAACACGCTATTAACCCACACATCACCATGGCACAACAACATTAATGGACTCTTTTCCATGGCAAAGTAAAACGCAGAGCTGCAATAATTCAAAGCCACAACACGCTATTAACCCACACATCACCATGGCACAACAACATTAATGGACTCTTTTCCATGGCAAAGTAAAACGCAGAGCTGCAATAATTCAAAGCCACAACACGCTATTAACCCACACATCACCATGGCACAACAACATTAATGGACTCTTTTCCATGGCAAAGTAAAACGCAGAGCTGCAATAATTCAAAGCCACAACACGCTATTAACCCACACATCACCATGGCACAACAACATTAATGGACTCTTTTCCATGGCAAAGTAAAACGCAGAGCTGCAATAATTCAAAGCCACAACACGCTATTAACCCACACATCACCATGGCACAACAACATTAATGGACTCTTTTCCATGGCAAAGTAAAACGCAGAGCTGCAATAATTCAAAGCCACAACACGCTATTAACCCACACATCACCATGGCACAACAACATTAATGGACTCTTTTCCATGGCAAAGTAAAACGCAGAGCTGCAATAATTCAAAGCCACAACACGCTATTAACCCACACATCACCATGGCACAACAACATTAATGGACTCTTTTCCATGGCAAAGTAAAACGCAGAGCTGCAATAATTCAAAGCCACAACACGCTATTAACCCACACATCACCATGGCACAACAACATTAATGGACTCTTTTCCATGGCAAAGTAAAACGCAGAGCTGCAATAATTCAAAGCCACAACACGCTATTAACCCACACATCACCATGGCACAACAACATTAATGGACTCTTTTCCATGGCAAAGTAAAACGCAGAGCTGCAATAATTCAAAGCCACAACACGCTATTAACCCACACATCACCATGGCACAACAACATTAATGGACTCTTTTCCATGGCAAAGTAAAACGCAGAGCTGCAATAATTCAAAGCCACAACACGCTATTAACCCACACATCACCATGGCACAACAACATTAATGGACTCTTTTCCATGGCAAAGTAAAACGCAGAGCTGCAATAATTCAAAGCCACAACACGCTATTAACCCACACATCACCATGGCACAACAACATTAATGGACTCTTTTCCATGGCAAAGTAAAACGCAGAGCTGCAATAATTCAAAGCCACAACACGCTATTAACCCACACATCACCATGGCACAACAACATTAATGGACTCTTTTCCATGGCAAAGTAAAACGCAGAGCTGCAATAATTCAAAGCCACAACACGCTATTAACCCACACATCACCATGGCACAACAACATTAATGGACTCTTTTCCATGGCAAAGTAAAACGCAGAGCTGCAATAATTCAAAGCCACAACACGCTATTAACCCACACATCACCATGGCACAACAACATTAATGGACTCTTTTCCATGGCAAAGTAAAACGCAGAGCTGCAATAATTCAAAGCCACAACACGCTATTAACCCACACATCACCATGGCACAACAACATTAATGGACTCTTTTCCATGGCAAAGTAAAACGCAGAGCTGCAATAATTCAAAGCCACAACACGCTATTAACCCACACATCACCATGGCACAACAACATTAATGGACTCTTTTCCATGGCAAAGTAAAACGCAGAGCTGCAATAATTCAAAGCCACAACACGCTATTAACCCACACATCACCATGGCACAACAACATTAATGGACTCTTTTCCATGGCAAAGTAAAACGCAGAGCTGCAATAATTCAAAGCCACAACACGCTATTAACCCACACATCACCATGGCACAACAACATTAATGGACTCTTTTCCATGGCAAAGTAAAACGCAGAGCTGCAATAATTCAAAGCCACAACACGCTATTAACCCACACATCACCATGGCACAACAACATTAATGGACTCTTTTCCATGGCAAAGTAAAACGCAGAGCTGCAATAATTCAAAGCCACAACACGCTATTAACCCACACATCACCATGGCACAACAACATTAATGGACTCTTTTCCATGGCAAAGTAAAACGCAGAGCTGCAATAATTCAAAGCCACAACACGCTATTAACCCACACATCACCATGGCACAACAACATTAATGGACTCTTTTCCATGGCAAAGTAAAACGCAGAGCTGCAATAATTCAAAGCCACAACACGCTATTAACCCACACATCACCATGGCACAACAACATTAATGGACTCTTTTCCATGGCAAAGTAAAACGCAGAGCTGCAATAATTCAAAGCCACAACACGCTATTAACCCACACATCACCATGGCACAACAACATTAATGGACTCTTTTCCATGGCAAAGTAAAACGCAGAGCTGCAATAATTCAAAGCCACAACACGCTATTAACCCACACATCACCATGGCACAACAACATTAATGGACTCTTTTCCATGGCAAAGTAAAACGCAGAGCTGCAATAATTCAAAGCCACAACACGCTATTAACCCACACATCACCATGGCACAACAACATTAATGGACTCTTTTCCATGGCAAAGTAAAACGCAGAGCTGCAATAATTCAAAGCCACAACACGCTATTAACCCACACATCACCATGGCACAACAACATTAATGGACTCTTTTCCATGGCAAAGTAAAACGCAGAGCTGCAATAATTCAAAGCCACAACACGCTATTAACCCACACATCACCATGGCACAACAACATTAATGGACTCTTTTCCATGGCAAAGTAAAACGCAGAGCTGCAATAATTCAAAGCCACAACACGCTATTAACCCACACATCACCATGGCACAACAACATTAATGGACTCTTTTCCATGGCAAAGTAAAACGCAGAGCTGCAATAATTCAAAGCCACAACACGCTATTAACCCACACATCACCATGGCACAACAACATTAATGGACTCTTTTCCATGGCAAAGTAAAACGCAGAGCTGCAATAATTCAAAGCCACAACACGCTATTAACCCACACATCACCATGGCACAACAACATTAATGGACTCTTTTCCATGGCAAAGTAAAACGCAGAGCTGCAATAATTCAAAGCCACAACACGCTATTAACCCACACATCACCATGGCACAACAACATTAATGGATTCTTTTCCATGGCAAAGTAAAACGCAGAGCTGCAATAATTCAAAGCCACAACACGCTATTAACCCACACATCACCATGGCACAACAACATTAATGGATTCTTTTCCATGGCAAAGTAAAACGCAGAGCTGCAATAATTCAGAGCCACAACACGCTATTAACCCACACATCACCATGGCACAACAACATTAATGGATTCTTTTCCATGGCAAAGTAAAACGCAGAGCTGCAATAATTCAGAGCCACAACACGCTATTAACCCACACATCACCATGGCACAACAACATTAATGGATTCTTTTCCATGGCAAAGTAAAACGCAGAGCTGCAATAATTCAAAGCCACAACACGCTATTAACCCACACATCACCATGGCACAACAACATTAATGGATTCTTTTCCATGGCAAAGTAAAACGCAGAGCTGCAATAATTCAGAGCCACAACACGCTATTAACCCACACATCACCATGGCACAACAACATTAATGGATTCTTTTCCATGGCAAAGTAAAACGCAGAGCTGCAATAATTCAGAGCCACAACACGCTATTAACCCACACATCACCATGGCACAACAACATTAATGGATTCTTTTCCATGGCAAAGTAAAACGCAGAGCTGCAATAATTCAAAGCCACAACACGCTATTAACCCACACATCACCATGGCACAACAACATTAATGGATTCTTTTCCATGGCAAAGTAAAACGCAGAGCTGCAATAATTCAAAGCCACAACACGCTATTAACCCACACATCACCATGGCACAACAACATTAATGGATTCTTTTCCATGGCAAAGTAAAACGCAGAGCTGCAATAATTCAAAGCCACAACACGCTATTAACCCACACATCACCATGGCACAACAACATTAATGGATTCTTTTCCATGGCAAAGTAAAACGCAGAGCTGCAATAATTCAAAGCCACAACACGCTATTAACCCACACATCACCATGGCACAACAACATTAATGGATTCTTTTCCATGGCAAAGTAAAACGCAGAGCTGCAATAATTCAAAGCCACAACACGCTATTAACCCACACATCACCATGGCACAACAACATTAATGGATTCTTTTCCATGGCAAAGTAAAACGCAGAGCTGCAATAATTCAAAGCCACAACACGCTATTAACCCACACATCACCATGGCACAACAACATTAATGGATTCTTTTCCATGGCAAAGTAAAACGCAGAGCTGCAATAATTCAAAGCCACAACACGCTATTAACCCACACATCACCATGGCACAACAACATTAATGGATTCTTTTCCATGGCAAAGTAAAACGCAGAGCTGCAATAATTCAGAGCCACAACACGCTATTAACCCACACATCACCATGGCACAACAACATTAATGGATTCTTTTCCATGGCAAAGTAAAACGCAGAGCTGCAATAATTCAAAGCCACAACACGCTATTAACCCATGGCACAACAACATTAATGGATAATGGCAACGCAGAGCTGCAATAATTCAAAGCCACAACACGCTATTAACCCACACATCACCATGGCACAACAACATTAATGGATTCTTTTCCATGGCAAAGTAAAACGCAGAGCTGCAATAATTCAAAGCCACAACACGCTATTAACCCACACATCACCATGGCACAACAACATTAATGGATTCTTTTCCATGGCAAAGTAAAACGCAGAGCTGCAATAATTCAAAGCCACAACACGCTATTAACCCACACATCACCATGGCACAACAACATTAATGGATTCTTTTCCATGGCAAAGTAAAACGCAGAGCTGCAATAATTCAAAGCCACAACACGCTATTAACCCACACATCACCATGGCACAACAACATTAATGGATTCTTTTCCATGGCAAAGTAAAACGCAGAGCTGCAATAATTCAAAGCCACAACACGCTATTAACCCACACATCACCATGGCACAACAACATTAATGGATTCTTTTCCATGGCAAAGTAAAACGCAGAGCTGCAATAATTCAAAGCCACAACACGCTATTAACCCACACATCACCATGGCACAACAACATTAATGGATTCTTTTCCATGGCAAAGTAAAACGCAGAGCTGCAGTAATTCAGAGCCACAACACGCTATTAACCCACACATCACCATGGCACAACAACATTAATGGATTCTTTTCCATGGCAAAGTAAAACGCAGAGCTGCAATAATTCAGAGCCACAACACGCTATTAACCCACACATCACCATGGCACAACAACATTAATGGATTCTTTTCCATGGCAAAGTAAAACGCAGAGCTGCAATAATTCAGAGCCACAACACGCTATTAACCCACACATCACCATGGCACAACAACATTAATGGATTCTTTTCCATGGCAAAGTAAAACGCAGAGCTGCAATAATTCAGAGCCACAACACGCTATTAACCCACACATCACCATGGCACAACAACATTAATGGATTCTTTTCCATGGCAAAGTAAAACGCAGAGCTGCAATAATTCAGAGCCACAACACGCTATTAACCCACACATCACCATGGCACAACAACATTAATGGATTCTTTTCCATGGCAAAGTAAAACGCAGAGCTGCAATAATTCAAAGCCACAACACGCTATTAACCCACACATCACCATGGCACAACAACATTAATGGACTCTTTTCCATGGCAAAGTAAAACGCAGAGCTGCAATAATTCAGAGCCACAACACGCTATTAACCCACACATCACCATGGCACAACAACATTAATGGATTCTTTTCCATGGCAAAGTAAAACGCAGAGCTGCAATAATTCAGAGCCACAACACGCTATTAACCCACACATCACCATGGCACAACAACATTAATGGATTCTTTTCCATGGCAAAGTAAAACGCAGAGCTGCAATAATTCAAAGCCACAACACGCTATTAACCCACACATCACCATGGCACAACAACATTAATGGACTCTTTTCCATGGCAAAGTAAAACGCAGAGCTGCAATAATTCAGAGCCACAACACGCTATTAACCCACACATCACCATGGCACAACAACATTAATGGATTCTTTTCCATGGCAAAGTAAAACGCAGAGCTGCAATAATTCAGAGCCACAACACGCTATTAACCCACACATCACCATGGCACAACAACATTAATGGACTCTTTTCCATGGCAAAGTAAAACGCAGAGCTGCAATAATTCAGAGCCACAACACGCTATTAACCCACACATCACCATGGCACAACAACATTAATGGACTCTTTTCCATGGCAAAGTAAAACGCAGAGCTGCAATAATTCAGAGCCACAACACGCTATTAACCCACACATCACCATGGCACAACAACATTAATGGATTCTTTTCCATGGCAAAGTAAAACGCAGAGCTGCAATAATTCAAAGCCACAACACGCTATTAACCCACACATCACCATGGCACAACAACATTAATGGACTCTTTTCCATGGCAAAGTAAAACGCAGAGCTGCAATAATTCAAAGCCACAACACGCTATTAACCCACACATCACCATGGCACAACAACATTAATGGATTCTTTTCCATGGCAAAGTAAAACGCAGAGCTGCAATAATTCAGAGCCACAACACGCTATTAACCCACACATCACCATGGCACAACAACATTAATGGACTCTTTTCCATGGCAAAGTAAAACGCAGAGCTGCAATAATTCAGAGCCACAACACGCTATTAACCCACACATCACCATGGCACAACAACATTAATGGACTCTTTTCCATGGCAAAGTAAAACGCAGAGCTGCAATAATTCAGAGCCACAACACGCTATTAACCCACACATCACCATGGCACAACAACATTAATGGACTCTTTTCCATGGCAAAGTAAAACGCAGAGCTGCAATAATTCAGAGCCACAACACGCTATTAACACTTTCGCCGCCAGCCATTTTTCAGCCAAAACATACCATTAATCAGGGTTTCCAAAACATGCAGCTTGTGCATATACACAGTGGAACCTCCCTTATAAGACCCCTCCCTTATAAGACCTCATTTTGGGTGATTTTTGAAGGTCTTATAAGGGAGGTTCCACTGTATTACAACAGATTTTCAAGCAGGTTCATGTTTGAAATATCAGCAAATTCAAGTCTAAAACTCGCATAAATCAAAGGTTTCTCAGTCCATATCATGCATTAAGAGTATCCTTCATTTTCTTCATCTCTCTCTCTCTCTCTCTCTCTCTCTCACACACACACCTGTCCAAAACGATCCTTTCCCTATCAAGGTCTGGGAGTCAATCTCGTATAATCTCTCGAAGGGGTTGATGAGGTAGTCAAATCCCCCCCCCCCCCCTCCCCCCAATACATAACACACACCTGTCCAAAGGAGCCCTTTCCCTATCAAGGAGTCGATCTCGTAACGGTCCATCCACTTCTCGCTGGGGTTGATGATGTAGTCAACCCCCCCCCCCCCCCCTCCCTCCAATACACCCACCCACCTGTCCAAAGCACCCTTTCCCTATCAAGGAGTCGATCTCGTAACGGTCCATCCACTTCTCGCTGGGGTTGATGATGTAGTCAAATCCCCCCCTCTCCCCACAACACACACACCCACCTGTCCAAAGCACCCTTTCCCTATCAAGGAGTCGATCTCGTAACGGTCCATCCACTTCTCGCTGGGGTTGGTGATGTAGTAACCCCCCCCCCCCCCCCTCCACTCACACCCACCTGTCCAAAGGAGCCCTTCCCTATCAAGGAGTCGACCTCGTAGCGGTCCATCCACTTCTCTCCGGGGTTGATGATATAGTCGTGGTTGGCGTCGTCGTAGCCGTCGTTGAAGGTGTGGGCGTTCACCTTGTTCTTCTTGTGCCCGCTGCTCTCGTCCCCCTGGCCCGTGCCCTGAGCACGGCGCTTCTTCTTGGCGTAGTACACCTGAAAACAGCAGGTAAATCATTGTTATTATTACCATCACAGAAACTCACCTCGTTGATGTGCTTGTAGGTCTTGATCAGGTCCACGCTGAACTTCCTGAGCGGCGCCATGTCGGGTGGGAGGAAGGAGTGGGGGATGATGAAAATGATAATAATGATGCTGCTGCTGATGATGATACAGTTATTACTACCATCACTATAACTCACCTCGTTGATGTGCTTGTAAGTCTTGATCAGGTCCACGCTGAGCTTCCTGATGATGATGATGATAACAATGATGATGATGATGATGATGATGAAGACGATACAGTTATTACCACCATCACTATAACTCACCTCGTTGATGTGCTTGTAGGTCTTGATGAGGTCCGCGCTGAGCTTCCTGAGCGGCGCCATGTCGGGCGGGCGGAAGGAGTGATGAATGATGATGATGATCATGATGATGAAGATAAAGGAGTGGATGATGATGACTCACCTCGTTGATGTGCTTGCAAGTCTTGATGAGGTCCACGCTGAGCTTCCTGATGATGATGATGATAACAATGATGATGATGATGACGATACAGTTATTACTACCATCACTATATATGATCTCACCTCGTTGATGTGCTTGTAGGTCTTGATGAGGTCCACGCTGAGCTTCCTGAGCGGCGCCATGTCGGGCGGGCGGAAGGAGTGGGGGATCCTGTCCTGCATGGCGGCAGCCTCCTGCTGCTGGTGGAGAACCTCCGCCATGATCCTCCTCCCCACCACCCCTACCCCCCGGCCCTCCCCTCCCCCTCCTCCCCCCGAGGGCGGCGAAGAGAGGTCGAGGGTCAAGGCGGGGTCCCAGGTGGAGGCCACCCCGGGTATCGCGGGGGACACCCGGCCTAGCCACGCGCACCCGCCTCCCTCCTGGGCGAGGGGAGGGAGGTCATGGTGGTACAGGTACAGCTGACCTGCAAAACACGCATAAATCAACATTGATCATCAATTCTACACTGGGTGAGGGGAGGGAGGTCATGGTGGTACAGGTACAGCTGACCTGCAAAACACGCATAAATCAACATTGATCATCAATTCTACACTGGGTGAGGGGAGG
Organism: Phymorhynchus buccinoides; assembly: GCA_017654935.2. NCBI lineage: Eukaryota > Metazoa > Mollusca > Gastropoda > Neogastropoda > Raphitomidae > Phymorhynchus > Phymorhynchus buccinoides. Next base: position 5,784,825 of record CM065713.1, read on the forward strand.
GAGGTCATGGTGGTACAGGTACAGCTGACCTGCAAAACACGCATAAATCAACATTGATCATCAATTCTACACTGGGTGAGGGGAGGGAGGTCATGGTGGTACAGGTACAGCTGACCTGCAAAACACGCATAAATTAACAGTTATCATCAATTCTACACATGTAGTGACTTCCTCCTCTGAAGTCGGAGTGTGGCTACACACGCAATGTTCTCATCCCTAGCTGGTGCATTTGTGCCTCTCACACACACACGCGTGCGCGCGCACACGTCTAATATCACTCATGTAGTGAACACTTCAACAGACGTTGAATAAAAGAACAGAATGAACGAACGAGTGAACGAACACACACACTTAGAGAGAGAGAGAGAAAGAGAGAAAGAGAGAAAGAGAGAGAGATGAGAGAGAGAGAGAGAGAGAGAGAGAGAGAGAGAGAGAGAGAGAGAGAGAGAGAGAGAGAGAGAGAAAGAGAGAGAGAGAGAGAGAGAGAGAGAGAGAGAGAGAGAGAGAGAGAGAGAGAGAGAGAGAGAGAGAGAGAGAGAGAGAGAGAGAGAGAGAGAGAGAGAGAGAGAGAGAGAGAAGAGAGAGAGAGAGAGAGAGAGAGAGAGAGAGAGAGAGAGAGAGAGAGAGAGAGAGAGAGAGAGAGAGAGAGAGAGAGAGAGAGAGAGAGAGAGAGAGAGAGAGAGAGAGAGAGAGAGAGAGAGAGAGAGAGAGAGAGAGAGAGAGAGAGAGAGAGAGAGAGAGAGAGAGAGAGAGAGAGAGAGAGAGAGAGAGAGAGAGAGAGAGAGAGAGAGAGAGAGAGAGAGAGAGAGAGAGAGAGAGAGAGAGAGAGAATGTTTCCTCATTTCTCATAGTCTCACATAAGTCATAATGACGATTTTAAACATTTAAAGCTTTTTTACGTGTACATGTTTAACTAAAATTACTGCTTTCTTTGCTTTTGCTCTCTTACCGATCTACTTTACTCCACTCAAGAATGTGCACCTGATTAACCCTTTCACCGCCAATGTCGCATTTTTACACCACAATGATTTAACATCCATGTCATTAAAACTCTTGAAATTAGGGTCTGTTATTCAATGATATTGTGTTCCTTAATTTGGGCAGTAAGGATTGACCCTATTCTAAATGTGTCACAGAGAAATCCCACAATATTGCAGACAAAATCTTTTCTGTAGCCAAGCAAATTTAATGGACCTTTTTGGCTCAAAGATGGCTGGCGGTGAAAGGGTTAAACGAATGTGCCATATTTTTCAGACACTATTGAAACTTGCCTTATACTATATATATCATATAGTAATAAGCCAACTGTCCATGTGTGTGTGTGTGTGTGTGTGTGTGTGTGTGTGTGTGTGTGTGTGTGTGTGTGTGTGTGTGTGTGTGTGTGTGTCTGAAACACGAAACGGGCCTTATAACTCCGCCGTTTTTCGACCGAATCGCTTCAAATTTGCTGTGAGCCCTAACGGGCGGCCGTGTCATTTGCGCGGTTCGGCAAATGCGCGAAACGCGCATCCGCCGGCCTCTCGGCGCCTGTATCTCCGGTGTTTCTGGACCGATTGCCTTCGAATTTCGCAGGAAGATCACCGAGGACGGTGACTATCCGTGTACCAACTCGGAAGCGAATCGGTTCAGAAACGCGCGCGCTATACGACTCCGCCTTTCCTTAACCGAATCGCTTCAAATTTGCTGTACTCAGCGTTACCAGTACTTGGCGTTACCGTTACTTGGCGTTACCGTTACTTGGCGTTACCGTTACTAGGCGTTACCGTTACTAGGCGTTACTGGGACTCGGCGTTGCGCTAGTAAATTATAACAAGGCAATTTTGAATAGTGTCTGGGAAAAAAAGTTATAGCCCGTAAAATACGTGACTAAGCACCACGAAAGGGACATGAAGTCGCTTGGCTAGTTTGTTTTTTATAGCAGGCGTGGAAAGTCAAGAGCTCACCCTACTAACTTTAAATGCTCATAACGCTGGAACAGAAACAGATAAGAATGGTTCTTGTACCATTAGAAAGAGAATTGTCTGCAGTTTTCAAATGATGTATAATTTTCTCAGAATAGTCAGTTTGACACTTAATGTCCCTTTCATGGTGCCCGGTCACATACATGGTATGCTAGCCATGTTTATGAGATCACACTTTGACAGTGAAAATCCGTTTAACGCTTAACCCTTTCACCACCAATGTCGCATTTTTGCACCACAATGGTTCAAAACCCATGTCACTAAAAAGCATCAAATCAGGGCCTGTTACCTAAAGATCCTATTTTCTTAATTTTGGGAGGCAAGGTTAGGGGGTAAGGCTTAATGTTTTACATGTCACACAGGAATTGGCAATATTGCACACAAAAAAATGTCTCTACCTAAGTAAGTTTAATTGTATTTTTGGAATGAAAAATGGCTGGCGGCGAAAGGGTTAATGTTGAGAACAAATCCATTTTGAGAACGCCACACCGGTCCCAGTGTCAGTTTCACAAATTAATAATAGTCCTACTACTCAGTTTTAGGTCAGCGAATCACCAAAGAACAGTGACTCAGTGTCTTAAGGTTGGGCAAGTCAGTCAGCCACCATATTAGTTTTTTTTTTATTATTACACCATTACTCCATAGCTTAGCACACGTTAAACCCAGTGGCAACCAGTTGTCATTTGGTCCAAATTTACCCCTCTCCCTTACTTCTTAATCAGTCAAACAAAAATCGCATGCAAAAGAAAAATAAAAAAATTGGGTGGCGCGCCTCTGGCTGCGACGTGCTCTCCAGGTGGGAGCAACTGAATTTCACAGACGCCCCTGTGACTATAATGTACCAAACCTAACCTAACCTAACCTAAGACTGTTAAAAGTACATAACATGTTCCATCTCTCATCAGTATATTTAACTCATTCAAGTCGTTCCGGCCATATATGTCTGGAATTAACAGATCTTTAGCTGTCAATTTGATGCATTTGCTTCAAGGGAAGTAAATCTGGGCGCACACCATACCTTGGTCACTTCTAAACTCGCTTTGAGAGAGAGAGATTATATTTCTAAATTGCAGTGGCTTGGCTATGTGCATTATCATCGTTTTACTTTTTTTCCAACATCGGCAGAATCTTCAACCTGATGAAGGAGGCTGATCTTATATCTCGTTACATAATCTGTGGCAGTTACTATAGGCATAGCATACCATGCTCATTTATTCATAGCATGCACAGAGAGAGAGACTCAGAGAGAGAGAGAGAGAGAGAGAGAGAGAGAGAGAGAGAGAGAGAGAGAGAGAGAGAGAGAGAGAGAGAGAGAGAGAGAGAGAGCAAGGTTGCTACTAATGCTAGTTCACTGTGAGTGTAACTTTTCTCAATCACTGAATCAGCAAAGCAGCACAAACGTGCGACTTGACAAAGGACTGCAAAATCAAAATCAAAATCCACCAACATGACACACAAAGAAAACATATCAACAATGAGATAACGAGACAAAAAGAATAGCTATTGTTTGAGGAGGGGGGAGGGGGTAAAAAAAAAGACTCGGTTGGTAAGGCGGCAGTTGCGAACCACGCAAGTGCGAGCATGACTGGTTGAAACGCTTCGTATTCCGTTGCTTCGACCCAAGCGCAAACTGCGCGGACTGGGAAGAAAAAAAAGGCAACTCGCCCTGTACACCAGTTCAAATTTGAAGCTCACCTTCTATTAATCACCGGGAATAACCACGACACCATGTTCGCAAAGCTCCCGTTTCACACAATGGCTATCCCATGTCGATGACTTCACGAGCGAGAAAAGAGAAATCCTTCCAACATTTTGCTTTGTTGTTGTTCAAAGTTGACGTCTGCTTCTTTTCTTTTTTTCCTCGGGGAGTTAGTTGGACCAGGTGATTTCCCTTGCCTGTGCGCGAGATCAAAACAAAGCGAGGCATTGTGGGACTGGCGTGGGTCAAAGGGTGCAAAACAGATGGGGGTAGGATGGAAGTTCAGTTTAACGTCGCGTATCGGCTTTCGCCATGTACGACGGGCTGAACCAACCAACCAGGGTATAAAGAAAAATTTCCTGAATCATTGTCTTAGCCAAAAGGCCGAGAAGCGATCAGAATGAAACTGTTCCATGGGGGTAGGGAGGGGTGGGGGGAGTTATAAAGGGACAGATGTGCTTTGTTTTAACCTATCCCATTGTGGCGGTACCATAGCCGATGAGGTTTATCCGAGGCGTGGCTACCGCTACATATATCTATATTGATAAAAACTCGGGACTTTACTGGTGTTGCACTGCCTCCGGGCATTGCAGCCAGTATTGTTCCCACCATCTTTGTATTTACAAATGTCCCATATGACATGTGTCTATGACCGAGAGGACGTAAAACACCATTTTGATTTTCAATTCGTTTTAACCTATGGTATTTTAGGGGGTCGGCTATCTATGAGGGGAACGGACAAAAAGGTACAGGGACAAAAAGGTGCAGGGACAAAAAGGTGCAGGGACAAAAAGGTACAGGGACAAAAAGGTGCAGGGACAAAAAGGTACAGGGACAAAAAGGTGCAGGGACAAAAAGATGCAGGGACAAAAAGGTGCAGGGACAAAAAGGTGCAGGGACAAAAAGGTTACTGGGAAAAAGTAACATAAAATAATGTTCTTAATGTAAGTGTAGAAATCATCTAGCACAACACAAGGAGTACTTTACACACACTCTCACACACACACACACTCTCACACAAGCACACACACTCACACAGTGACACACACACTCACACACACACACACAGTGACACACAAACACACACACACTCACACACACACACACTCTCACACACACACATTTTCCTCATTTTAATTCAATATTTGTTTTGGTCTTTTTTGTTTTGTTTAATTAATTAATAATTTATTTAAGTCTAATATCACCATTGTTGTGAACACACTTTAAATTAATCAAATCAAATCTTGGTCTAGTTTGGGAGTGGCAAAGAATTGAAGAAAAAAAAATTGCATCCAAGAACTAAAAAGAATACACAAGACTATATCAGCAATCAATTTGTCTACAAGTACAACACACCGCCTTAACACCAGGCTTGGTGACAAGTTATCCACATGGAATCAATCCATACACAAGACTATATCAGCAATCAATCTGTCTACAAAACACCGCCTTAACACCAGGCTTGGTGACAAGTTATCCACATGGAATCAATCCAAAACATCAAATATTATTGTTTTTTGTTGTTGGTTTTTTGAAGTCAGCACCACCCACAAATATGTAAGCTTTCGGCCTAAACAACCAGGGAGGTTTTTGTTGTTGTTCTCTTTTACACTACAATTTACCCGTCAAATTCACAAACAGTTCAAATTCTATTCTTTCTGATCGAAATACTGACCAGCAGCTGCCAAATTTAGAAAAGGC
>CM065713.1:5800185-5805185 GCA_017654935.2 Phymorhynchus buccinoides
TGCAGGCAAGGCCTTAGGCCCTAACTAATAATGATTGCAGTGCTCAATCAATGCAGCAAACACCAGGCCTAGCTTGCACAGCAGCCCAGCCCAAGGTTACAGTTGGTTAGCTAGAGCAGTGCAACTGAATGGAGGGGGCGAGCTGCTTGCTCACCCCCACCCCTCCCTCTCTAAGCCCCACCCCACGCCCCCCCTTCCCTCTCTGATTATAATTTCTCCAACTGATGTCGGCACGGTTTGTGAATGGAAGCGCGCACTAGCAACCGAACCGGTGTTGACTGATCATCGACCCCCCACCCCCATCTCTATCTCTCCTTCACTTCACACACACACACACAGTGGAGAACTGATAACTCAAAAAATGGGTAACTCAAAAACACTGGATAACTCAAAATAATTTTTGGGTCCCAGTATGATAATCTCCATGTTGAAAAGTCTTTTTAACTCAAAATATCTCAAAATAAAACTTCACTCCCTTCAATTTTGACTTGAGCGATTTTTACTGTAGTAGAATATAAAGGAGCGACTAGAAAAACCCCGCAACGAACCAAGACGTTGAGGGGGCTGTTGATCTGCATCTTAACCACATTTTCTTATAAATCCCACTTCAGCTATTTGGAAACTCCGGGCTCCAGCAACCTCTCCAGATGGGAGCAACACAAATGTCACTAGATTTTTATTATTATATATTTTTGCTTGTATGCTAGTCTGTCGTTTCCGACAATGACTGCCAGATAGCAGAGGGGGCAGATACTATTCTGGCGGGCTGGGCGAGAATTTTTTCATAGCGAAGATGCCTTGCCCAGGGTACATCCCAACTCTATCGACCAAAGGGATTTGAGGACAAAGCTGGCATTAAGGAAGGTCCCCAAAGGCCAGCCCATCCCTTTGGCCGCAGCACCAGAGCCGGTGCAAGGGCCCCCTCGTTCGAGAGTCCTAGTCTTCCACAAGAGACTGAACTGTACCATGAATTTCCATTACTGTAGAAAACCATCTGTTGTACAGCTCTCATGCTACTGTTGGCCCCTACTACAGGCTAATAATGTCAACCAACGATACAAACCATTCGAGCAAAGGGCAAACACTAAAATCACTAGATTATACCAAAATACGAAACAACAAAAATACCACAAAGCACTCATGAAACCATTTATTTAATCCATTTGCCATTCACTGGTAGCTTTGGCAAAGACAGAAAGTGAAACAGCCCTGTCTTGCCGAGCAAGTACTCCAAAATAGGAGATGACAAAATTAGAAACCTTTCTTGCATTAACAAAAATGTTAACAACAAATAAAGTACAATAAAATCAGTCCATTAGAGTTCTATGTGAAGATGAAAAAAATAGTGTGCGTACGTGTGTGTGCATGCGTACGTGTGTGCGTAGTGTGTGTGGTCTGTGGGTTTTCTGTGCGCTTGTGTGTATTTGCACACAAGTATACAGTTTGTGTAATACTGTAATACCATTTCAACTCAGTGTTCAGGTACACATTTTCCAACATTTTGTCCGGGGGGGGGGGGGGGGGGGGGTCATTTTCCACATAGAGGAGGGGGGGGTGGCTACATCTTCCGCTGACACCGGCCTGTGCGGGGCCAATGAATGAACCAGCATACCGTTGGTTACCTTCTCAACACCACCACCCCCTCCCCCCGCCTCCCTCCCTATCTCGCCCCCCCTCCCCCCCCCCCCCCTCCTCTGCCCAGCTACAGGTAGCTGCTACCCGTTTCTAGTCAAGGTAAAGGTGCAGAGAGAGAGAGAGAGAGAGAGAGAGAGAGAGTCCATGACGGAGTCCAATCGATCCTGTGAACAGAACTCTGTCAAGGAGTTTTCTCGGTTATGGCCTGAAGCAGCAAGAAGTCCCAGCTGAGACGAGTGCACACACGCACGCACGCACACGCACGCACGCATTACGCACACGCACAAACACACACGCAACACACACACACTACACACACACATACACACGCACACACACACACGCACGCACACACACACACACACACACACACACACCTACACACACACACACACACACAGGTCTAATATCACGAGAAGTGGATAGACATTTAATGAAATGAAAGACACACATACACCTACACAGGTTATATACACACACACACCTACACCCACACATACGCACGCGCGCGCACACACACACACACACACTGCCACACACACACACACCTACACACACACACACACACACACCAGGGCTACCAGGGACCCCCATTTGGGGGTCTATGAAGCACTAAAATTCTAAACGACCCTCTAAAAGAATGTGCAGGGATGCACTAGAAAAATTCTTTTTAGCATGATAAAAATTTGCAATGCCACTGGGACCCTCTATCCCTCCTCTAGACTGTAAGTGAAGGAGTCCCTGGCCGACCCCTTGATTTGTGGGACGAATGGGAGCCCTGCACACCTACACACCTACACACACACACACGAAGCACATGAAATTTGCTGCATTCCATAATATTTTGTCACGCTTAAATGTTTTTGTCTCACCTTTTGCGTGCTACACTTTGTGCTATTCTTTTTTCCTGTTCATATGAGCCAGATGGCCTTGCAAAATATGATTAAACCATTATTGTTATTGTTACAGTTAAACATCACAAAATTGTAAACACACACACACACACACACACACACACACAGTATTACATATGACACTCAACAAAATTCATCCATCACAAATTCAATGGTATTCTTCACATTAATCCCAAAAATGTGTAGGTTTTTGTGTGGGTTTTTTTTGCTGGTTGTTGGTTGGTTTTTCTATTTCTTATTTTTCTCCGGGGGTGGGGTGGGGGTGGGGGTTACACTAATTTTCAACAAAATACCACCGGTGGAATTTATAAAGTTGTTTTACAATTAGTGAATTACAGTGGATTCTTACTAACTCAAAAACGGACAACTCCAGAAGACTGGATAACTGGCAATAAATTGGTGGTCCCACTTTGATCATTTCTATGCTGAAAATCTCAAACATTGGCAATCTAAAACAAGCGGTTCGGGAGATATCCTTGGGACAGACAGAAAGAAACAAACAAAAACAAAAAAACCATACAAACCAGCCCATCGCAATAGTCCGATCACCTATGGCGACGGACCAAAACCAATTTCAGTCCCTCCAATTTTGACTTAAGCGATTTCTATCGCGTAAACCAACCAGCGGTGACTAAGCCATAGATGTTGGATTAATGTGATTAGGATAAAATAAAATAATTAGTATTTAAACCAAAGCCACCCATTCTCTCCAGTTTCATTGAAAAGGGAAAAGGCGGAGTCAAAGAGGGTGACAGATTTAGAGGAAGTCACAAGCACAGAACTTCCAGAACAAGGGGGAACAATTAAAACAAAAGACACCCCCCCCCACCCCCACCCCCAACCCCATCTTTCATATTTATAAAGGGGAATCAAACTAGTGATAATCGCTTAAGTCAAAATTGGAGTAGGGACTGGACCATTTTATTTTGAGATAGCCAATATGTGACCCAGCGCCACGAAAGGGACATTAAGTCACTGGGCTAGGTTCTCACAACAGGCTTGCAAAGTCAAAATATCTTTTTTTTAAATCAGTTTTGAGTTATGACTTATTAGGTATCTCCGTGCTCTCTAAGTCCAACATCCCATCTTTCATATTTATAAAGACCAATCTTTGTTTTGGTCTCTCCATACTCCAACAAGTGCTTTAAAACGAGTAGGTCAATGCACTTTCTTCAGCTAGGCTAAACTTCAGGCTGTGTTTTGGTCTCTCCATACTCCAACAAGTGCTTTAAAACGAGTAGGTCATGCACTTTCTTCAGCTAGGCTAAACTTCAGGCTGTGTTTTGGTCTCTCCATACTCCAACAAGTGCTTTAAAAGTATGTCAATGCGAGTAGGTGTGTTTTGGTCTCTCCAATGCACTTTCCTTTCAGCTAGGCTACACTTCAGGCTATGTTAATCCATACTTCAACAGTGCTTTAAAATGTTTTTGGTCCTCCAGCTAGTGCTAAACTCCATACTCCAAATACAAAAAGTGCTTTAAAATGAGTAGGTTGATGCATTTTTCTTCATCTGAGCTAAACTTCAGGCTGTGTTTTGGTCTCTCCATACTCCAACAAGTGCTTTAAAATGAGTAGGTCAATGCTTTTTCTTCAGCTAGGCTAACTTCAGGCTTGTGTTTTGGTCTCTCCATACTCCAACAAGTGCTTTAAAACGAGTAGGTCGAATGCACTTTTCTTTTCTTCAGCTAGGCTAAACTTCAGGCTGTGTTATGGTCTCTCCATACTCCAACAAGTGCTTTAAAACGAGTAGGTCAATGCACTTTCTTCAGCTAGGCTAAACTTCAGGCTGTGTTATGGTCTCTCCATACTCCAACAAGTGCTTTAAAACGAGTAGGTCAATGCACTTTCTTCAGCTAGGCTAAACTTCAGGCTGTGTTTTGGTCTCTCCATACTCCAACCAAGTGCTTTAAAACGAGTAGGTCGAGTAGGTCAATGCACCTTTGCCATACTTCAGCTAGGCTAAACTTCAGGCTGTGTTTTTCTTCAGCTAGCTCTTCAAGGCTTTTTTGGTCTTTCTCCATACTCCAACAGGTGCTTTAAAAAAAACGAGTAGGAGAGGTCAATGCAGAAAACTTCAGCTAGGCTAAATAGTCTTCAGGCTGTGTTTTGGTCTCTCCATACTCCAACAAGTGCTTTAAAACGAGTAGGTCAATGGTCCATGCTCTCAACTCCAACAAGTGGCTTAAAATGATTAGTCAATGCATTTCTCTTCAGCTAGGCTAAACTTCAGGCTGTGTTATGGGTCTCTCCATACTCCTCCAACAAGTGCTTTAAAAAACTGATATGAGTAGGTCAATGCACTTTCTGTTTCAGCTAGGCTAAACTTCAGGCTGTTGTTTTTGTCTCTCCATACCTCCAACAAGTGCTTTAAAACCACGAGTAGGTCAAATGCCTTTCTTCAGCTAGGCTAAACTTTTCAGGCTGGCTGTTTTTTGGTCTCGATCCCATACT
>CM065713.1:5822685-5837692 GCA_017654935.2 Phymorhynchus buccinoides
CACAGCTACATGACAATCACTGAATCAGCCGGTGGTCTGGGCTTAGCTGGGAAGGGGGTAGGGGGGGGAGGGGGGGGAGGGTCGAGTCATGCACAACAGCTGTCTCCCCCCAACTGGAAAAAAACAACAGCTGACTTGGTCTTGGGGAGAGACAGACGAACGTCACTTCTGGTGTCTTCAGTTTTTCATCCACCAACTCTTATATATATGCTTGACGCATCGGGTCGGAGATAGATAGATCTACGCTTGCCTTTTTTGTTTGCTTTCAGTCACCTACCTAAACCCACACACACACACACACACACACACGCACACGCGCGCGCTCTCATGAACTTTGACCTGCGTGACCCCTGTAAAAGAAACTCTCTCCGGGTCAGACTTTGTGACGTCACTCACTTTTGCCAACTTTATTTTGACCTAGTCTATCCGTTCTTGAAGGGCCATGGACGTCAAGAGCAATAACATGCATGATAACTGTGTGTTATGTTCATGATAGCTGTTTTGAGCTTTTCTTGGACTTGACATTTCTCATAATAATACATTTCTTGCGGTCTCTTTCTGTTGAAAAAAACACAAAACAAAACAAGACGCGACAAGTGACCACACAAATTTTGGTCCAATCGTCAACCAACACGTGATCAAGAAAACCCCACCTCGTGAGCACTACTATAGCAACAGTCGAAAAAACGATGTTCGCGCATTATACACAATTTCTCCAGGACATGCCACACAGTTTTGTTTTCAAAACCACAATTCTTGGCCTGTCTGTCGCGCACGCTAGTCAAAAGTGTGTACGCTTTTCTCAAATTGAACTGAACAGGCAAAACTTTCTCTCTCTCTATCTACCCCCCACAGACCACACACACTCACTCGCACAGATGACACGAGAAAGCGTAAAAGAAGAAGAAAAAGCCAACAAGCAAGTCACACAGAGAGAGAGAGAGAGATGAGAGAGAAGCCGCCGCGTCAGCAATGCGACGTAAATGTCCCGCGAGGGATGCAAGAGACAAGTCCCGCCAGCAGTCATGGGTGCGAATGGGGGTGGCAGGGAGACACGAAACAGTTAGCCTAGCAGTGTAGGGGGAAAGGGCTGTAGTAGGGGAAATGCGGGGAAGTGGTCCCAAGCAACAAGTCCGCGTGGTGGGCGATTCAGTCGATGTCATGACCTAGTTTTTCTCTGGCCCAAACATTCCGTCCCTCCCCTCCCGTATTATTATTATACCGTCCGCAGCGGGAGCACCCAAAATATCACACGCACACACACCCCTCGCTGCTACGACACCTTTTCCCAAAAAAGTTCTGTACGGACCCCCCACGTTCTGATTCACAGTGTGGAGCAGGTGGCACAGATGTATCGCGTTCGCCTCGTGTCAAGTAAACCCGAGTTCGAACCTCGGTACAGGGGATTTTTTTCCTCTCACTTTACACTTTACACGGCCACTTTACACGGATGAGACGATAAACCGAGGTCCCGTGTGCACATTCACTTAGCACACGTTAAACCTAGTGGCAACCCAAAAGTTGTCATTTGGTCAAAATGTAACACCCTCCCTTTCCTTCCTCATCAGTCACACAAAAATCACATGCAAATTTATTTTTGTGTTAATTGGGTGGCGTGCCTCTGGCTGCGATGCGCTCTCCAGGTGGGAGCAACCCGGATTTCACAGAGATGCCTCTGTGACTATAAAGTACCTAATACCTAATACCAACACTCATTATTATTATTCTTTCATAGAGCAACGACCTTGTTTAGTCATCCTTGTTTAGTATCTGGCTACCCCCCCCCCCCCCCCCCCCCCCCCCCCCCCCCCCCCCCCCCCCCCCCCCACCCCCCCCTACAACACACACACAAATTGGTAAGTTTGATGTGTTTTTCCTACAAGTCATCATAGAGAGGACAGAAGACCAGCATAGAGAAACAGAGATAGGAGGTGTGTTGTGTGTGTGTGTGTGTGTGTGTGTGTGTGTGTGTGTGTGTGTGTGTGTGTGTGTGTGTGTGTGTGTGTGTCCGCCTTGATTTTTGTTTTCTGTTCCTTTTGTTTTGTTCAAATGCATGGATAGTTTGTTTTCTGTTGCCCTTGTATCATGAGACCGCAATGTAATTTCTCTTGTTGAGATAATAAAGTGATTTTGACTTTGACACACATTCTCTCTCTCTCTCTCTCTCTCTCTCTCTCTCTCTCTCTCTCTCTCTCTCAATCTCTCTCGCGATGGTATAATATTATGATACGATTTTCTACTTGGGTGTGTGGGGGTTGGTGTCTATAAGACTTGAACCCCACATTGAGATCTGACCACATGTCATTTCCTTTGTAAATGAAAATCCAATTAACGTCCACCGGCCTGGAACAGATACAAAGGTGGTGGGACGATCCTGGAGGTACTGCAATACCAGGAAAGTCCCAATGTTGGGGGGAACAGATATAAAGGTGGTGGGACGATCCTGGAGGTACTGCAATACCAGGAAAGTCCCAATTTTGGGGGGAACAGATACAAAGGTGGTGGGACGATCCTGGAGGTACTGCAATACCAGGAAAGTCCCAAGTTATTAATCGATAAAGATGAATTTTAATTTATGCTGGTCAGTGAAAACAACAACAAAGGACGATTTGAAAGAAACAACAACTCTGGCAGAAAGTGAAAGAAACTCTACCTAGGGAAACGCAAAGAACGATAACTGCTGGAGAGTGGCGTCCCATCCTATATGCAATAAGTTACAAGTGTGACCAGATAAGAGCAAAAACATCCGTTTTGACCTTTCCTGTCTGTGACCCCATTTTTGTGTGTTCACCCCCCCCCCCCCCCCCTTCACTATCACCACAGGAAAGATGGGGGGGGGGGGGTAAGGACAGGGACGATAATCCCCCCCCCTTCACTATCACCACGGGATGGGAAGGATGGGGGAGAGGAAGATGGGGGGGGGTAAGGACAGGGACGATAATCCCCCCCCCCCCCCCCCCCCCCCCCCCCCCCCCCCGATTACTGGTCCAGCTGAGCTACGCATAACTTGCTTAGGCAAGGGCGATTTGGGTGATGAGTAAGGGGTGTGGGGTGAGGATGATAATACGAGTTGCTTGCTATGTAAAAAAACTGATGATGGTGGTGTAAAACTTAGAGAGAGAGAGAGAGAGAGAGAGAGAGAGAGAGAGAGAGAGAGAGAGAGAGAGAGAGAGAGAGAGAGGGAGGTAATAGTGGTGGTGTAAACTTTGGAGATAAAAGAGACGGGGGACAGAGAGACGATGTAAACTTTGGAGAGAGAGAGAGAAAGGGGGGGGGGGGGGGGAGGGCGGGGGGGGTCACACTCAGAAATAGCGTGGTGAGCTGGGTGTTTCTTTGCCTACATACGAAAGTACGGAACTGGCCCAGCCAGCAAAACGGCTAGTCTCTCTCTCCTCCACCCCCGAGTTCCCCACGACACGGCAAAACTGAAGAAGACATCACGATGAGAAAGAAGAACGAATAGAAAAGAGCGAGCGAGGGGGGGGGAAAAGGGGGAGGGGGAGACTTAGCAGAGCTCACAATCACATGGTACTTTGTTGTTGTTGTTGTTGAATAACGAAAACGTTGTACAGTCATAGTCATAGTACTGACCATGAACTTTTCCACTTTCGACTTTTTTTCCCCTTTTCTTTTCTTTTTCTTCTGACTATGCCCAGGGACCTACTGAAATTCTTGTGGCCTAGAAAACTAGGGCGACGCTCTCCCCCCCCCCCCCCCCCCCCCCCCCCCACCCCCCCCCCTCCTTTCCACTTTCTCCCGACAAAGCCATTCTCTTCACACACTTGCTCCACTTTCCGTCATCGTCTAGCATTATTATTTCCCTCAGAAACAGGTGGGGTTGGTTTTTTTGTTCTTCCTCCTCAAATACGCAAATAAGGATGGACTTCAGCCAAAGTTTAAACTAAAAGTCTTTGAGTATCTAGATGAAAAGTTCGAATCGAGCCTATTTTGCATATTGTACGTCGCGCAGGGGAAAGGGGGAGGGTGGGGGGAGCGCGCGCGTGCGTGCTCTCGTCACAAACGCACGCACGCACGCGCGCTTTGCGGTCTGAACTCCTCCTGTTCTCGGCTTGTGTTAGTAGTGATGGCTGTATGCAATGTTGACTGGCAGGCCTAGTAGGAGGAAAACGCTGATTCCAGGGAAAGGCGATTTTGCACGGCAGGCTATTTTCGATGCCTCGTCTGGACAACAAACCCTCCCCCCCCCCCCCCCCACCCCCCACCACCACCACTACTACCATCACCATCGCTACTACTAGTTGATCCACTTTTGCTCCCGACTGGCCAGGGAAAGAGAGGGGGGTGGGGTGAGCGTAGGGGGGTCGGGGGTGGGTGAAAGGAACAAACAAAAGGCAGTACAGCGCGCGTGTGGGTCGAAGTCCAGTAAGTTTTTCTCTCTCGGCGTGCGCCGTGTGCGTGCGTGTGCGTGCGTGTGTGTGTGTGTGCGTGTGCGTGCGTGTGCGTGCGTGCGTGTGTGTGTGTGTGTGTGTGAACAAGAACAAGGTTTTAATTGTCATAAGAAAACCAGAGGTTGGGTTTCTTGTTGTGTGTGTGTGTGTGTGTGTGTGCGTGTGTGCGTGTGCGTGTGCGTGCGTGCGTGCGTGCGTGCGTGTGCGTGCGTGCGTGCGTGCGTGTGTGTGTATGTACGCGCGCGCGCGTGTGTGTGGCGTGCGTCTCAATCCCATCTAACCTGCTGTGCGTGTCATTTGTTTCTCGGTTGTATTATTGACAGAGGCATGCGTGCATGTTCCTGTTGCGTCAGTGGGTTTTACACGTTACGTAAGCGATTCGTTACGCAACCAAGGCACCCCCAACCCAGCTCAGCTTTCCAGCGCAGCTCAGTCCCCTCTTCTGCTATCGGGGGGAGGGGGGGCGGAGGGTATAAACAGAGACCAGATTGACCACATGTGTCACGTCTGTTATGCATGCACTTGCACTGCGGAGAAATGTGCATACTTTTATTTGGGGGCACTGTTGCCAAGATCATCGTCTCAAAATAATTAGACATGCATCTTGCCAAAACAAATGCTTCTCTCTCTCTCTCTCTCTCTCTCTCTCTCTCTCTCTCTCTCTCTCTCTCTCTTCTCTCTCTCTCTCTCTCTCTCTCTTATTGGTATGGGCCAGAGGCCTAAACATTAAACCATTTTGACTCTCTCTCTCTCTCTCTGAAGAATCCAACTGTCCACAAGTGACAAACTAGAGAAAAGTAAAGTACGTGAGGGGGGAGGGGAAGGGAGGGGGGGGGGGCGCTGACAAGGTGCGCGCGCGCGCGTGTGTGTGTGTCATGTCACGCTGTGTGCGTGTATATGAGGACGATCACCTTTCACTCTGTGTGTGTGTGTGTGTGTGTGTGTGTGTGTGTGTGTGTGTGTGTGTGTGACGCGTTGTGTGCGTGTATGAGAGGACAGTCACCTTTTCACCAGACGCACAGACCAAGCAGCCATTCCCCTTAAACTCCACACCCCCACACCCTCCATTCTAAAGCCCCCCCCCCCCCCCCCTTCACTCCCCCCCCGGTCAATCAAGCGACAAGAAAGAAGAAAACTCTTAGCGACACAACACAAACAGAAAAGTGGGAACACAAGAAAAGAAAGGTGCGAAAATTAGAGATGAGAAGGGAAAAAACGATCTTAGTGCAAGAGTCTCGGCTGATAACTCAACCGTGAAAAGCAAGAAGGCAAGAGCTCTCTCGACCGTGGATTCAAACACACACACACACACACACACACACACACACACACACACACACACACACACACACACACACACACACACACACAGAAGAGAGATGAGATAGAGATAGAGAGACTCTCCACACACACAGAAAGAGAGAGAGAGAGAGAGAGAACTCAAACTCAAAACTCAAAAATGTTTTAATGTCAGACCTCCGGCTAGAGAGAGAGAGAGAGAGAGAGAGAGAGAGAGAGAGAGAGAGAGAGAGAGAGAGAGAGAGAGAGAGAGAGAGAGAGAGAGAGAGAGAGAGAGAGAGAGAGAGAGAGAGAGAGAGAGAGAGAGAGACACACACACACACAGTGACATTCCTTACATTGTTTTCAGAAAGGTGCTGCCGGACAATGTGACACATACTACATATGATCACATACATACATACATGTATGCGCATGTACACACACACACACACACACACACACTCAGTACCATACGCGCATGCGCGCACACACACTCCTAAATCAAAACCTAACGTCCTGTGACATTCCTGACATAGTTTGTAACACACACACACACACTGACAAGTTTGCACACACAAGCATGCATGAATGCATACACACACACATGCACACACAAACGTCTTATATACACATGCCTGTGCACGCCCACACATGCATGAGCATGTGCATGCACACACAGACACTAAACCATAGTGGCACATGCAATTCATACATGTATGTATACTTAAACCTAATCCCCAGTGGCATTCCTGACATTGTTCACAAGACCCAAATACATACATAAACCTTAGTACACACACACTCACACACACATCCCATCACACGGCTGGCTTCATGCTTCGGTCACTCCCATTTGATCGCTCTGAAAACTTTGATGTGTGTGTGACTGTGTGTGTCACTGTGTGTGTGTGTCACTCTGTGTGTGTGTCACTCTGTGTGTGTGTGTGTGTGTGTGTGTGTGTGTGTGTGTGTGTGTCACTGTGTGTGTGTCTCTGTGTGTGTGTGTGTGTGTGTGTGTGTGTGTGTGTGTGTGTGTGTCACTCTGTGTGTGTGTCACTCTGTGTGTGTGTGTGTGTGTGTGTGTGTGTGTGTGTGTGTGTGTGTGTCACTGTGTGTGTGTCACTCTGTGTGTGTGTGTGTGTGTGTGTGTGTGTGTCTGTGTGTGTGTGTGTGTGACTGTGTGTGTGTGTGACTGTGTGTGTGTGTGTCACTGTGTGTGTGTGTGTGTCACTGTGTGTGTGTGTGTGTGTGTGTGTGTGTGTGTGTGTGTGTGTGTGACTGTGTGTGTGTGCGTGCGTGTGTGTGTACTAAGGTATGTATTGTATGTGCCACTATGTTTTAGTGTCTGTGTTAGCGTGCACAGGCATGTGTATATAGGAAGTTTGTGTGTGCATGTGTTTGGGCATGTGTATATTATATATAGGAAGTTTGTGCATGCATGTGTGTGCAAACTTGTCAGTGTGTGTGTGTGTGTGTGTCACTGTGTGTGCGTATGTGTGAATGAATGAATCTTTAATTTAATGTCTTTTCACATAGATCGTGATTTTAGACAGCGTGCACCAAAAAACAAAAAACAAACAGGTAAAATAACATGCTTAAGAACGACATATTAAAATAAAAATAAAAAAATAAAAAAGTAAAGAAAACCTCTACAGTAGTCTTCCAATAGTTGAGGACAGCATTGCTTTTGCAATTACAGTAATGTCAATTTCTGCGTCATTTAAAATATCCTTGGTATTATCATACTTACGAAAAAAGTCCATATTGATCATTCGATATTTAGAGATCAATACTGGGCATTCTAATAGTAAGTGATGAATTGATAATTTATCACTACAAAGACAGTTAGTATCCAAGTATTTAGTTTTCCATGAATTGAGTCGTATCTTGTACACTAAGCTAACTATCGGTCTACTGTGCATAAAAATGTTAGATCTAAAGTCAGATGAGTTGATGTAAGTAGCTTTTTCCAATAAACAGTAGATTTCATGTGTTGATAATGGCAGTTTCTCATTAGAAACCAAGTTAGAGTTATTAAAAGCCCCTCTTTTGGCAGCTCTATCAGCAACTTCATTCCAAAAGAGTCCACAATGAGATGGCACCCAGCAAAAATCAATACCAATACCTTTTGCAACAATACAATGAATCAACTGTTTAATTTCAAAGACAATGTCGTTACGAGTTTTACTGTTACTTTGGTTTAGAGTTTGTAAAACTGATTTTGAATCCACACAAACTAAAATGTTATAAATTGAATATGGTAGATCATAAACAAATTCTAAAGCTCGCATTATTGCATATAATTCAGAAGTAAAGATTGAAATGCCTTTGCCTAAATAGTATGACTTTTCTATTCTAAGTGATGGAATAACAAAACCTGCTCCACTGTCTGACGTTTCTAAGACTGAACCATCAGTGTAAATTTTTAGATTTGAATATTTTGAATCTAAATGAAGTCAAACGTCAGAAATTAATTAACTTCTTCATCTTTTTTGTAACTGGTATATTCTATATCAAATTTTGCCTTTCTTTGTTCCCATGGTGGCATTAGTGGTATAATAGGCATGGCTGAGATATTGTGGATATCTACCTTACTTCTACTTATAACGTCTTCAGTGAAATTGTTGATTGGCTGAAGAAACATTATATTTTTTGCTCGCTTTGGATAATCTGTCTCTGAGTCTGTGAACATTTCCTCAATTTCAGAGAGAAATTCAGTGCGTATGTGTCACTGTGTGTGCGTATGTGTCACTGTGTGTGTGTCAATGTGTATGTGTGTCACTAGTCTGTGTGTGTGTGTGTGCGGGCGCGCATGCTTGTGCGAGTGTGTGTGACTCTGAGAGAGAGAGACAGAGATTCCCCTCCCCCTCCCCCCTCCCCCCCCATTCCATCCCCTCCCCCTTTATTCCTCCCATCCACCCTCCCTCATGCATGGCGAGGCATCATGCTGAGGGCCCGATCAGCGGGACCTGACTGGCTGGGCCATATTTGTAGAAATGGGCTTTTTCGTTAACATTGTCTTTTAAAAACTGAAGTTGCTCTCCCCAAGTTCTTCCCACCGGTGCTTATATCCAGAATTGGATTTCTACGGGTGTAACCAATCAAGATCAAGAAGATCAAGAGAGAGAGAGACAGACAGACAGATATGAAGATACACATTGATTGCATTAACTGCTGAAATAATTCTATCAGTAAAATACTGATTCAGATTCCAAGAGATTCCTCGCCCTTTCTTTCTAGTTTGACAGGAAAATTGAACTGAACCAACGTCCAGTCCTTCGGATGGGGACTTAAAGCTAGTCAAGTCTGACCCGTGCCGCTTTACGCACATCAAAATCTTATCCCACACCAGTTAAAAGTCTGTAAGAGCAGGGTGAAATCCCGCTGCCTGGTATGACCAAATTGATAGCTAGGTTTCCCAAGTCTGCTCCCACCCCCTCCTCACCCTGCCCTCCACCCACCCCAAAAATGAGGGGGGGGGGGGGTAGATGCTGCGCTTGCAGCGACACACTCTCCGGGGGAGAGCAGCCCGAATTTCACAGAGAAAAATCTCTGTGACTAGAATATATACCAAATTTATACCAAAATACCAACAACCAAAAAAGCATACATAGTGGACCCCCGGTATGGCCATATCGCCAGGGAACACAGAAGAAGAAGAGAAGAAGAATAGTGAATATTTTATTGTTTCACATGATCATGCATGCAGAAACATGGCAGGGCTCCCAGGGACCCCCATTTGGGGGTCTCTATGAGTATGAAGCACTAAAATTCTACAGGACCCTCTAAAAGAATGTGCAGGGGATCCCAGGGATGCACTAGAAAAATTCTTTTTAGCATTCGCAATGCCACTGGGACCCTCTATCCCACCTCTAGGACCCTCTATTCTAATTCTGTAAGTGAAGGAGTCCCTGGGATCCCTTGTTTTGCGGGACGATTGGGAGCCCTGCATGGTTCATTCAGTTTCACACAGGCCTTCAAAAGATATTTTTCTTTCATTCGCCAAGGAGACACTTGATATACTTAAGACAGAAACATTAAAATCTGCCAGAACTCTCTCTCCCTCCCTCTCACACACACACTCTCTCTCTCACACACACTCTCTCTCACACACACACTGACACACTCTCTCTCTCTCTCTCTCTCTCTCTCTCTCTCTCTCTCTCTCTCTCTCTCTCTCTCTCTCTCTCTCACACACACACAAGCGCAATGTATGGGCGAATTGAATTAATGAAAAATCGTTTGTTACTATTTTTATCTTGGGATGCAAACAGAAACAGTGTAGACTAGAAGCCAAGATGAGACTGGTTGACATTAATGTTTCTGTCGTCATTCAACGATTGTTGTGAGGCAGGCAAGGCTCTCTCTCCCTCTCTCTCTCTCTGAGTGTCTCTCTCTCTCTTTCTCTTTTCTGTCTCTCGTTCTCTCTAGTCTCTCTGAGTCTCTCTGTGGCTGTTTCTATGTCTCTCTCTCTGCTTCTTTCTGTTTTTCTCTGTGTGTGTCTCTCTCTCTGTCTATGTATGTGACTGTGTGTCTCTCGCTGTCGCTGTCTCTGTCTCTCTCTCTCTATCCCTCTCACCGTCTCAGTCTCTTTAGTCTTTCTCTTTCAAATTCACTATAAATTTCACTTTCTTGAAGAAGAAAAAAACAAACGCCCCCCCCAAGTAAGTTGTATGTTGAGAATAATTTATTCTTCCTTTTAGTTTTACGAACACAATCAAGGACTTGTTCTCTCTGTCTGTTTTTCTCTCGATCGGTCTGTATGTACATGTGTGTGTCTCTCTCTCTGTCTAGAGCTCTTTCTCTCGCTGCCCCCCCCCCCCCTCTCTCTTCGTCCCGCTCTCTCTACGTCTCTGAATACATCCCTCTCTCTCTGTGTCTAGAGCTCTCTTTCGCTCTCTCTCTCTCTCTCTGACCCCCCCCCTCTCTCTCTCTCTCTCCGTCTCTGAGCTCTCTACATCCCTCTCTCTCTCTGTCTAGAGCTCTCTCTTTCTCTCTCTGAGTCTCTCTCTGTGAACCCCTCCCCTTCTCTCTCTCTACGTCTGTCTCTGAGCTCTCTCTACATCACTCTCTCTCTCTGTCTTGAGCTCTCTAAGTCTCTTTCTCTTTCTCTCTCTCTGTGACCCCCCCCCCCCTCTCTCTCTCCGTCTCTCTGAGCTCTCTCTAAATCCCTCTCTCTCTCTGTCTAGAGAAATCGTATTCGTATTCGTATAGAGCTCTCTTGCTCTCTCTCTCTCACTCTCTGACACCCCCCCCCTCTCTCTCTCCGTCCCTCTCTCTCTCTCCGTCTCTCTCTGAGTTCTCTCTACATCCCTCTCTCTCTCTAGAGCTCTCTTGCTCTCTCTCACTCTCTGACACCCCCCCTCTCTCTCTCTCTCCGTCCCTCTCTCTCTCTCCGTCTCTCTGAGTTCTCTCTACATCCCTCTCTCTCTGTCTAGAGCTCTCTTGCGCTCTCTCTCTCACTCTCTGACACCCCCCTCTCTCTCTCTCCGTCCCTCTCTCTCTCCATCTCTCTCTGAGCTCTCTCTACATCCCTCTCTCTCTGTCTAGAGCTCTCTTGCTCTCTCTCTCGCTCTCTGACACCCCCCTCTCTCTCTCTCTCTCCATTCCTCTCTCTCTCTCTCCGTCTCTCTCTCTGAGTTCTCTCTACATCCCTCTCTCTCTCTCTCTCTCTCTCTGCCCCCACCCTTCTCTCTCCTGTCGATCGGTGGATGAATCTCCACCCAGTGTGTCATTCTCACGCTCGTTCAGATTCCCTCAGAAGGATCAATAATGATGATGAAGCACCAAGATATTTTTCTTAAAACACACACACACGTGTACTGTACACACACACACACACACTCTCTCTCTCTGTCTCTTGTGAGTTTTTCGGATGAGACGATAAACTGAGGTCCCGTGTGCCCTTAGCACACGTTAAACCCAGTGGCAACGAAAAAGTTGTCATTTGGTCAAAATTTACCCCCTTCCTTTCGTTCCTCATCAGTCACACAAAAATCGCATGCAACAAAAATTGTCCAGGTGGGAGCAACCCGAATTTCACAAACACCTCTGTGACTACAATGTACCTAACCCAAACACACCTAACACACACACACAATTTCTCTCTCTTCAAGGGAAGAATTATAAGTTTAGAGTGCAACAAGGCGGGGAAGTTAAGCCGTGCGTGACACTGACAATGCCTGTTACCAAAAAGCATGAATCAATAAATGTCACAGAGTGATTACGAAGTTTGTAGCCTACCAACCTTGCAAAGAATGAGGCAAACTTTATTACTTCCCAGGGCTCCCTGGGACCCCCATTTGGGGGTCTATGAAGCACTGAAATTCTACAGGACCCTCTAAAAGAATGTGCAGTGGGTCCCAGGGATGCACTAGAAAAATTATTTTTAGCATTTGCAATGCCACTAGGACCCTCTATACTGTAAGTGAAGGAGTCCCTGGGACCCCTTGTTTTGCGGGACGATTGGGAGCCCTGTGCCTATTACCAAAAAGCCTAAATCAGTAAATGTCACAAAGAGTGATTACGAGAGTTCGTAGCCTACGAACCTTGCAAATAATGAGGCAAACTTTCTTACTTCGGTTCCCACCTGGAAAGTGAAAAGGTGGAAGGTGGGAAGTGTCAGGTATCATGGTAACAGAGAAAACCCCGGACTCTTTGTTTTTTGCGGTTATTTTCACTGTGCAGATGTGGGTGAATGTAGGAGAAGGGGAGTGGGGTTTGAGCGGGGGAGGGGGGGGGAGGGGATGGGTGTGTGTGTGTGCTAATGAGTGATCTGGGCTAAAGGAGAAAACAATAGAACACCTGAACATAAACACACACGTATACACACACACACACTCACTTTCACACACACACACACGTATACACACACACACACACACACACACACACACACACACACACACACACACGCTTGTGTCACTCCAGTTCTCTTCCACCGGCATCCAATTCCCAACGCCCCACCCCACCCAGGCTCAAATCTGTCTGACCCCTCTTTTCCACCTGTCCCAGACAAGTCGGTGACCTTCACCTTTGACCCCTGGCTCAACCGGACAGCAGACAAGGTCAAGACAAGCAGCCCAGTGTCCAGCTAGCTCTAGCCCTGCTCTGGACAGCCACAGAGAATCTTTGGGCCAGCGCGCCCTGTAAGAACTCTCATGCTATTTCTACTACCCACCCACCCTCGCTTCGGCTCCACCCCCTTCCGACTCTTTGATGCACCCCCTTCCCCCTCTTCTTTTTTTACTCTCATCTACCCCCTCCCCTCACCCCCACCCCTTCTGACTTTCATGCACCCCCCTCTTCTTCATCCTTTCTCTAACACACACACTACACCCTCGTTACACTCACATGACCAATACCTTCCCCTTTCTCTCCCTACCCCTCTCTCTCTCCTTCCCAGGCTAGGTCATGACCCCCACCTTCTTAGGGTTCCTCTCATTACACCCCCTCCCTACCCTACCCCCACCCCCTTATTGAGTTCTTCGTCTCTCCACCTGTCCTGCTGCTGACCACTGTTGCTACCTGTGGAGGGGGTTTACCCCAGTGGTCAACCGCTGACCAACGAGAGAAAAGGTTTAAAGTAAAAATAAAACTCTCTCTCTCTCTCTCTCTCAAAGTGTGTGTGTGTGTGTGTGCGTGTGCGTGCATGCGTGTGTGTGTGCATGCATGTGCGTTCATGCGTGTGCGAGTCTGTATCCGGAGCATGTGTGGGTGTCAAAGTCAAAGTCAAAAATACTTTATTATCACCTTAGGTGAAATTACAGCGTGGTCTCGTACTAGCACAATACAATCAAAGAAACACATTTGCGTGCATGAAAAATGGAAACAAAACTGTGCATGTGTATATATATGTGTGTGTGTGTGTGTATGTGTGTGTGTGCGCATAAGCATGCACATGAGTGCAAGTACACATGCTCATGCATGCACATGTTGTTTTTTCCAATTCCAGCAACTCTATTCTGTATCACGAGCATTGTATTTTAGTGCTGTCAATCTTGTGAATCGGATCATAATCCACAGTGGAATCTCCCTTATAAGACTTCCCATTATAACACTCCCTCCCATATAAGACCTACTTCTCTGAGACTTTTCCCTTCTTTGTAAGTATTAAAATTACCTCCCTTATAAGACCCCTCCCTTATAAGAGTTTAGACCTCATTTTGGATGATTTTTTTAAGGTCTTATAAGGGAGGTTCCACTGTGTTAGTGCATACTCATAGCATTTCACTTTTTTCAGTCCAATCATTAGCTGGCCAATCATTCTTATTCTTACTCTTCTGCGTTCCTGGGACGTGGGTCATATGGCCATAATGGGTAAGGTACGTATGTGTCCGTTTTTCAGTTTTCACTGGTCTCCCCGCTGCGGACAGCCAACACATTCCGATTTCGAAGGAGCTCAAAGGAGAAAATATTTGGAAGATTTGTTTTTGTAAAAAAGGCAGGAAAGTGGGCCAATAAGTCAAAAAGATAGTAGATGACAGAAAGCAAAGGGAAAAGGCAGGGTCAAACTCAAAGAGAGTGACAGATTAGAAGTTGTAAACAAGCACAGAACTTCTAGAAGGTGGGGGAACTATTTGTACGAACGACACACTGTCACACACACACACACACACACACACATGTATCCCCACGGGAAGGCCAATCATTCAAGCACTGTATCTTCTCACACCATTGTTCTCACCACATTCAGATAGCTGTGCACAGACATCTCTGGCTTCTGTATCAGTCAGTATCACTTTCACAGCTGCACACTACTGCCTACAGGTGGAAGACCTTGAGCACCCCACAAAGATATATTATGAAATTATACAATGGCTTACGGGCCACTGACCTTTTATCGATCTTTCGACAGGATGAGACGATAAACCGAGGTCCTGTGTGCCCATGCACTTAGCACACGCTAAACCCAGTGGCAACGAAAAAGTTGTCATTTGGTCAAAATTTACACACACCCCTTTCCTTCCTCATCAATCACACACACACAAATCGCGTGCAAAAAAATTTTAAAAAAGGATGGCGAGCTTCTGGCTGCGACACGCTCTCCAGATGGGAGCAACCCGAATTTCACCAAGATGCCTCTGTGACTATAAAGTACCTAATACCTATAATTATCATATTTCATGATTTTGCAACAATATTCTATCATATTCATAAGCACTGATAGTCAATGCTTACTTTATCATCTCATCTACTCATATCTGATTAAATCTATGAATTACGATGTCACTTGATTAGAAAGAATGGAACATTTTTGCTACTTGGTGATGCTGACAGCTTATAATTCACAACTGCTAGAACCAGGCTTCTACACT
>CM065713.1:5838192-5850692 GCA_017654935.2 Phymorhynchus buccinoides
GTTGCTGTCGTCTTGTTGTACCAGTGTTAGTGTGTGTGTAGTGGCAGCGCTTGTTTCTCTGGACTATGTACATGGCAATGATTATGCAGCAAGCTGAATATAGCTGGGCTAGTTATGTTATCCGCTCTCACATTCAGGGCCCTGACCTATCTGTAGCATCATGACCAATAGAATAGTGGCGCACGCGCCTCCAGCCCAGCTTCCAGGCACTGCACACAAGCACCGTGCACAATGCTTCCCTGGCCATGCACTCGGGCCCGGAACTCTCCGGCCGCTCCTGTTTCGGAGAGACAGCCACTTCTAACAACCGTACCGAAGAACCTCCTCGCTCTATTACGATCGGACAGCAGTTCTCCTAATCTCGTTTGGATCACAGCAAAATATTCATATAAATCCCTTTGTGCGTTGATGATTGCACGAAAGAAAGCACAAAACGTCTGAAAGACGTAAACGCTACTCACACCCATCGCGCCTTCTCGGAGTCATTTCTCAAAATATATCAACTATAAGTCGAAACACTATAGATGGTACGAACGCTCCTTCCCATATAATCGTGTTCGATGCCACGAAACGGTAACATGACATACAATAGTAGCAAATTAGTGTCCATGTAGCACAGCTTTGACGGACGGTAGGAACACACTCTGTTCAGATCGCTTACCCCTTACTGCACATATACATCGCGAATGCTGAAGGCTAGAACTCGCATAAAAACTTAGGGTCGTGAAAGACGTGATGATTTTAGAGGATTATCGGAAGATATACAAAGGATACGAGCATGATCTCCGCTCCTCGTATGAGAACATTGATGTGAAGGGTATCTACGGAAGCGTCACAACCTGAAAGTACGTGTTGGGGTTTACTCCGATCTTTAAACGCGTCCTGAAAACTATAAGCTTGGAAGGGGCAGGGGGAGGCGAACGGCGACGCTCCTTCAAATGGTACAGTGTCACTCCAGTCCTGTAGTAACGTTGCGACCTTGCAGAGACGATACGGAAAAACGCTGTAGGCGCGCTCCTATAAAAAAAATCACCTCCGTCTCGCTTTGAAAGACCGTCAGGGCATTTGCCATGGGGCAAGATCGAGCGGGGTAGCACGATGCAGTCAAGAGTCATAGGGGGCTCGCGCACAGCGCTTATATGCACCGAATTCTACTCAAGCAGCAAAATGTACACGCTTAGACACTTACTAGTGAGGTCTCTGGGCCTTAGCTCCAGCACTATGTCACCAATCAACGAAGACTGGATTCATTGTGATTCTGGATGATACTTATAAGTGCAAAAACGTGGGAGCTTGTCGCCCCGCCCGGAATACTACCTACCATGAGTCTCATTGAGCGTACTTCCGACGTGACTGTCCGAACGCACGCGTGACTTGTTCGTCGGTGATTACAGTCAGATCCTCTGTGTGGTTCAGGGCGAGGAGATGGCGCGGCGGTTCGGGACGTGTCTGGTCTGACGCGGGAGTGACTCACTCCAGCGCTTGGACATGGAGGTGCTGTCCACACTGGACGGCATCTCAATTTCAGCGTGGGGGACGTTTCGGGGGTGGTAGGGGGGCGAGGGGGCTTTCATAGGGCGAGCAATTGGTGAAAGGAGTTACTCGGTTGACCGAAGTCCCCACCTTGTCGAACGGGTACTTCAGATCACCAAGACACTTCGAGGGGATAATCATGCATTATGGTGCCGGACGTAGCTTATGTGGGATTATTTAGCGGTGACAGGTCGCTGGGAGGGCTTATTGCATGTCACATCCTCTAAGACATGGGGCTTGAATGTTGTTTTGTTGTGGGGCGGACGACGGGTGGGTTTAAGTCAGGGGGATTAGACATGGGTAGAATTTATCAGCTTATGTGGGGCGGTAGGATACGGCATCCGCATGCAAATTATCCTGAGCTATCGACTTATGTCTAGAAAAGTTTCAGGATCAATTTTTTGCCGCCATAAATATACGAACGCTAAGACATTAACACTGGCACATTATTGGCGTACTCGATGGGGTTATAAATGTGACTTGAAATTTATTTGCTCATTAGTCAAAGGTGTAGATATGTGGCGTGGCATGGCTTTTGACTCTTCGGCCCGCCGCAAGATGTTTCGTGTGCTTTTTTTTCCTATCTGGTCTAGGGTGTGTTTTGCCGCTTTCAGCTCCTTATTGGTCATTTGGGGGCTCTGGGGTCGCACATAGACGTATTTGCTTTCCCCTTGATCAGGTGCTCCATCGAATCCCATGTGCTACTCGATCATTGCTCCTCGATTATTGCTTCCAAGTGTCGAAATTCCATTTAACTTCCTTGATCCTTGGCTGGCCCTGGTGATCATCTGCCGTGGGGGTGGGGGGGGATTGGCGAATAATCGAGCGGGGTCCTTGAATAATTGTACTCCTTGGGGTAATAATCAGGTTTCTCCAGGACTATTGCTCCTTGAACAAAATTGCTCCGGGTTGCCGGGTCGGGGGCAGCTGCAACATTAGCTTCTAGGTTTGTGTGAAGTTATGCGTCCTCGGACCAGGCCGGGTGGGTGAGGAACTCCTATGTTAGTTGAGTCTTTTCTTTTTTCAAAATCTTGGGAGCCATTGCTGGAAGGTGATCTTTCAGGGGTGGGTGGGGGGGAGGGGGGGGGGGTGGGGTGGTAGGGAGGGGGGTTATGGAAGGGTGGGGGGGGGAGGGAGGGTGTGGGGGGGGGGGTTCATTATCACAAATTGCTACAGTCTTTAACGTATAAAATCAAGATAGGATAGGAAGTAGAGAAGAGAATAGAGGAGAAGGTGGGGGGGAGAATTGTATGGGATTTTTGAACGATAATGTATATGAATTTATGTAATCAAGTAGAATGGAAAGATGTAAAAGCAATCTCGGGGGGCCCCGGAAGCTGGCTACAATCTTTAAACTTTCAGGAAGGACGTATCGAGAGAAGACTGGTCAGACTTTATCCCGACATTTTGCAAGAATTCAGGGCAGAGTCTACTCTTCCATTCTGCTGTCCTTGCTTTGTACGACGACTACTTTCTCCTATGCTTTTAACCACCAGCGGCTACAGTACTACTACTATTAAGACAGCAGTAGATTGCATGTGTGAGGTGGGGTTGGTGGGTTCTGAGTCAAGGAAGCATTATCACAAGACTAGGAGTCAATATATTGTTTCGAGGGGGAGGGGCAAAAGGGAAATCCAATGAGCAACTCCTTCGAGGAGCAATTACCAGGAGGCAAATGCTTCGGAGGGAGGAATTTTACAGACCTAGGAGCACTTGTCCAGACAGGGGGCAAATTTGTTTGGGAGCAAAATTTCAAGGGCAGCATTGTCCAAGGAGGAACTGTCTGATAACCACACCCCATGCATTGCTCTCTGCTGAAGGACGGGGGCTGGATTTTCGTACACCTGTTCAGGGGGTTGCGTCTACACCACTAGAGGGCGTCTTAAAGAGTTACCCCTTAGTTATTCTTATTAGTAGTAGTAGTATTAGTCAGCAGTAATCGTAGTAGTATATAAGGCAGCAGTAGTAAGTAGTAGTAGTGTAGTAATTAGGGGCTCTAATTGGTCCTCAAGCGGCCCTTTTTTTGCGGCACTTTTCCTCGTTTTTGTGACTGTTTGATTTTGTTTCAAGAGGTGGCTTGTGCTTTCCTACAGCTAAAACTATAAAAAAATATTAATCCGGGTTCTTAAAACAAATTTGAGAACTGGGACTTGTTCTTCTTCTTCTTTTTTTTTTATTCATCCGAAAAGTAATACAAAGAGGGCATCTCCGAGCGGCAGCAAGACGCAGTTGTGGACAATTGCAAACCCTGGCCAGAGTGTATGTCCGGCTCCCCCCCCCTCCCACACCTCCGCCCCACCACCCCCCCCCCCCCAATAAACACACCCTTTCAACCCTTACAGAACGCATAAAATACATAGCCCACAATTTGAGCGATTCTGTTTCAAGTAGGTTTCACGGGATACAGATGACGTTTTTATAACAAATTTTCCTTGCACCCAAGTGATGTACTCCCCCCGACCCAACCCCCCCCCCTCCCCCCCCCCCCCTCGCAATAAGCAAGCAACCACTTCTCACCCTCTACTACGCATACAATACATAGCCCAATAGCCCAAAATTTGAAAGCGATTCTGGTTCAGTATTTCACAGATACAGCTTACTTTTATAACAAACTTCCTGCAGCCATGGTACCAACCTACCCACGGTACAAATTTGAAGGCGATTCTGTTCCTAGTTCGACGAAATAAGCTGGGGAAAATACACTAGCACCAAAAGAAGAATTTCGGTTTTCACAGGTCAAGATCCTCAAGGTCAAATGGTCAACCCCAACGGGTTGATTAACGAAAGGAAGCTATCCTTTTCAAGCTGTCTAAACAACCCTCTGCCTTTTTAATCAAAATCCAACAGTAGTTTTTTAAGTATAATCATACCAAACAGACACACACACACACACACACACAACACAGCACCAGACAGACACCCACACAAACCGATCGCAATAACTCAAGGCCACTCTGACTGCCGGGTAATAAAACAATTGACATCATTGTGTTTTTGTCCAGAAGAGTTTTGATTATATTTATGTTAATGCAGCCTAATGTTAGTAATAATTATGTTCGTAATAATATGTAACATAAGCATAACAGCACAAGATCGTTCAGGTAGTTAGGGCTCCGTGGGTGAAACGTAACACATTCTTTTTTAAATGTGCGGTTAAAAAACCATAGCCCGATGAGGTTTAAAAAATTAACAACCGATGGCGTGTTACCGGCTGCAGGCCTATCTGATTTGTTAAAACAACCTCGGGACTTTACGCTGGTGTTGCACTGCCTTCCGGGCATTGCATCCAGTATTGTTCCCGACCATCTTTGTTTTTACAATGTCCCCTATGTGTCTTTGACCGAGAGGACGGTAATAGACTCATCTTCTATCGTAACACATTCTTTATCCTGAAACGACGACGTTTCATGGTCTCGCTCTGATCTTCCTGAATCCTGGAAGTGGTGACGCCACGCTTTTCCAAGTGTGTGTGCGTGTTGTGTACTGGTGTAGTGATATTGTTTAAGGTTTTCTGTGGTACGTGTTTCATTATGACTTAACTGTGATGTCATTATTATCTGTGATTTATTACTATTCAGCGCTTACTAGGCGTCGATATTGGATGGCTCAAGTGTACTTGTTCAGGAGTGTGTGTGTGTGTGTTGTGTATGTGTGTGTGTTGTGTGTGTGTGTGTGTGTGTGTGTGTGTGTGTGGGTGTGTGTGTGTGTGTAGTGTGTGTGTAGTGTGTTCCGATAACATATATGCCTTTATGTCAAATGACTGTGTTTTATGTTATGTTACAATGTCTCTATGCTGTTAAGTTATAACAATTGGTCTTATTTTGTCCTGCATTTTTATGTACATTGCCGAAGTAAACAATTTCTTTCTTTCGCTT
Organism: Phymorhynchus buccinoides; assembly: GCA_017654935.2. Classification (NCBI taxonomy): domain Eukaryota; kingdom Metazoa; phylum Mollusca; class Gastropoda; order Neogastropoda; family Raphitomidae; genus Phymorhynchus; species Phymorhynchus buccinoides. The sequence goes on from CM065713.1 coordinate 5,843,601, forward strand.
GTTTGGAGACTATGTTGATTTTAATCGTATTGAATTGTGTGTGTTTAATCGTACCGTCTACGTTAAAAAAAATCATGCAGATTTAAATTAAGCGTTATAAATGCTCATTATTATTATTATTTATTATTCTACTATCTTCTCGTCCTTCTTCCTTCTTCTTCAAGATCCATCAATCGGACGTCGTCGTCAATATCAATAAATTATGTTTTTATTCCCATCATGTTCTTGTTCAGTATTTGTGTGTGTGTGTGTGTGTTGTGTGTGTGTGTGTGTGTGGTGTGCTGTGAGAGAGAGCGCACTGGCGTCCGAAAATGCTGCCGATCACCTAACACAACTACGATTGAACGGAGGCCGCTAGAACGCTCAAATTTGCATGCGGTATATAGGTAACTAAAGCTATCTCGGCCAATTTTCCAAATGAAGGTCCATAAGGTCAAAGGTCACAAGTCACTGGAGCCAAAAAAATGCTGCCTAGCTCCCTCACGATAACGTTGGGGTAACGCAGATATCTAGCACTCGAATTTTACTTGCGGGTAGGTATTCAAATATGTTCTAGGCGAGTTAAAAAATCAAGGTCATAAGGTCAAAGTCACTGGACCGAAAATTCTGCTGTGTGGTGTCTGGCATCTTAGCACTCTAAAGTTGTATTATGCATGTGTGTCTCTGTATGTGTTTGTGTCCATTCATGGGGCATGTCGCTGTGTGAATGATCTTCATTGCTAAAACCTTCCAAGTGAGGTTTCATACTGACGGTGTCTCCTGCCCTCGTCCCGTGCACTGAGATGCAAATGCGCCCACCTGCATAAGATTATCGCCCTTGCCTGTCCATCGAAGTGTAGTATATATAGCCCACAGATATCCCTGTGGCAATACCGGGGTCTTTCATAAAAATAGTTCCCACATCCCACTGGAGTTCTGTGCCTTGTTGTAACTTCCCTCTAATATCTGCCATACCTTTGACTCTGCCTTTTCCCTTTTCTTTTCTGTCATCTACATCTTTCTGACTTATTAGCCCCATCTCCTGCTTTTTAAAACAAAATCTTGCAACAATTTTTTTTCCTTTGAGCTCCATCCGAAATCGGAATGGGTCGGCCTGTACGAGTGGGAGACCAGTGAAACTGAAAACAGGACACATACGTACCTGTCCCCATTATGAACCATATCGCATGGGAATGCAGAAGAGAATAACCAGACATCTCTGCACCTGACTCGTCACTAGGTGTCATGGTCAAGTCAGTCCTAAAATTATTGCTCTTTCGTGTCGTCAAGTAGCATAAAGCCTCATCCTCACTCTTCTCACACAATTCGTGGACACAATTCACGCCCCACAAACACGCAAACGTACATTACATTCACAAAAATAATTTATTTAATTTTTTCATTATTTCACAAATAAACATCTCAACATTTTTTGTTTCCTTTGTGAAACGCATCAGTCTAACACTGCTCTTTACAAAAACGTGCAATGATTAATTCATAGTATTCACACAGACAAATAAATTTTGATGGCTTGGAGTCAAAACGGAATATCTTTAGATTGTCCATTGACGTATTGTTGGATTTATTTCAAAAACTAATAACTTGTATTAAAAAAAAGACTGCTGAAATATAAAAATCAAATCCCTCTTTTTATATGTCTGCAGTCATTGTTTGATACAATTTATTAGTTTTTGCAATAAGTTCTATAATAAGTTGAATGGTGTGACTAAATCTGAAACGATAATCCGCTTTGACGCTAAGCCACCGCACAATAGTTCACACACATAGTATCAAGCTGCGAATATAAACCCATGTTGTTTCTTGTTGACAATGAAGGATTTCAAAAAACACATTCTCTTTGCCTTGGAATGAGGCTGTGTCAGACCTCTTGACATAAGACTAGAACACCAAGGCTTACATCGAAATGTTTGTTACGCTCTGGCATAGTTTGCGGGGATTGTCGTAAAGCCATAAGCTCCTAGCATAACATCACCATTCAAAAATCCCCCGAAGACGGAGTGGGTCGCTGCTGCCCACGAAGCGTGGCGGGGTAAAAAAAAAAGGTCACATACGTAATGATCCCATCCACAGCTGATGACACTTGTACCACAGTGTTCAAGTGCTACGGCTGTTGAGGTGATCCCTGGAGTCTTTAAGCCAGGGTAAGACAAACAAACCACACAAAGACAGTCAACCAAACACACATCTTCATCAAGGCTATATCACCACGTCAAATAATGATACACATGATTGTTAGTCATGAATACAATATCACAGTCAATACAGACTAAATAACTACGAAAACTCCAACTGAACAAAGATGTAGCTTTCACTACCCCCCGAACCGCCCTCCCTGCCCCCTCTCCCCTTGAAAGTTTTCACTGATAACTGGAAGAAACGATACTTTGAGATTCAAAGCCAAGAAGATTACGAAGGGGGAGGGCGGAGGGGGGGGGGGTAGCTATAACCCACCTCCTTTTGTCCAAAAATGTTACAGGGATTTTGTGGCCGATAAATTTCAGAGCATGGCGGAAACAATATTAGGTACTTTGACTATAATTATGTAGACATTGGGGTGGGGGGGGGGGATTTCTTTTGCCAAAGTATACATTACATGTATGCAACTCCCAAAAATTTAAAATTTCAATTTTTTTTTTAAAAAGGCCATGGGGTCCAAGTGGTCGCCGAGGGCCCCAGCGGGGATAAAAGAGGCAGAGCCCCGTTGGAGGATTCATGGGGTGGAGGGGGGGGGGGGGGGGCAACGCAAGAGAGAGAGATAGCCAGACAGACAGACAGTTACAATGATGGACAGACAGTTTGAGTCTGATAAGCCTTGTACAAATGACTACATCGCCTTTCAAAACAATACGGCATCACCATGCTGTTTTCAAGAATTCCCCGAGAGAGACTTCCGGGATAGAACAACCAACCAAGAGGCCCCAAATCGCTTGTGGTCGATTTGTTTTCTTTTTGAATGGATTTTTTGTTTCGTTGAAAAACTGAAGTTCAGTTTTTGGTCAAATGTATTAAAAAAAGCTGAGAGTTGCACCCGTGAAATTAAAATGGAATGTGAAGAACGCAGGTTTCTATGTGTCGCTGCCTCTATGTGTCCCTGTCTCTGTGTCCCCATCTCTATGTGTCCCCCTGTCTCTATATGTCCCCATCTCTATGTGTTCCCGTCACATGTGTGTGTGTCTCTCTCTCTCTCTCTCTCTCTCTCTCTCTCTCATCATTACTGCTAGCAGTTCCTTCTAGTTTTGAAATGTATCCCCACTTCTAATTCCATCCGGAGTCCCCCTGCGGTTTTGTATTGTGGCCTATGGCCAATGTACAGTAAACCATTTCAGTGTTCAGTGTTCTCTCTCTCTCTCATCTCTCTCTCTCTCTCTCTCTCTCTCTCTCACACACACACACACACACACACACACACACACACACACGCGCGGCGCGCACGCAAACAAAACAACAGTAGTGAGTTAGATAAAGATGTGTTAATGTATCTGAGCGCATAACCTTTTGTGTCCCCATTTCCATTTTAATATGTGGCACGATTATTTTGTTGATATGTTTTGCTTTCGTAAGCTTTCCATTGTTTACTGTAAATATTTATCTGTTCCGTGTTTCTTTTTTTTAAAAAAGTAAATAAGCAATATGGTTTGTGTATTGTGCGTGTGTGTTTGCATTTTGTCTTTGTTAGATGGCTTGATGAAAAAAAGCATGCATGTTTGCTTATTCAATGTCCATTTTTAAATAAAATGTTGACTTGACACACACACACACACACACACATATTTTTATTTAGACATATGGGGGCTGCATTTTAAAACGTTTCACATCAATACAAAACCAGTCAGCTACGCCCACTTTCACAAAAATGGATTAACTGACACAAACGTTTCACATGAATTTTGTGTTGTCTACACTTTCAAATTATCTCTGAACCTTCCCTTCCCTACCATGCTTGTCCCCCCCCCCCCTTCCTCCTCCGTCCCCATCAGTTTTCAGCGTACGAGGGCAAATATTTCAATTGTAAATAAAATTGATCTAAATATTAATACATGTGGCACACACACACACACACACAAAACACAGATCTACACTCACACACTTTGAGGTAAACGATCTCTCTCTCTCTCTCTCTCTCTCTATCTCTCTCTCTCTCTATCTCTCTCCTCTCTCTCATCTCTCTCTCTCGCGTCTCTCTTTCTCTCTCTCTCTCTCTCTCTTCACACACACACACACGTATTTTACACAAACACACACAAGCACACTCACACATGAGCATGGCGCACGCACAAAGACCACACAACACACACTTTGAGGTAATAAATCTCTCTCTCTCTCTCTCTCTCTCTCTCTCTCTCTCTCTCTCTCTCTCTCTCTCTCTCACTCTCTCTCTCTCTCTCTCTCTCTCATACACACAAAACCACACACATACACACACACACACACACAATTACAAATCTTGAGTGACCAAGTCAGCAGCGTTCAATAGACATGCCACTAAAGCCAACAAATTCACAACAAATAAAACATAAAGCAACAGAATGAAATACAGGAATAATAAAATAAAAGGTTATTATATTCTTTAATACACTCAGGGCTCCCATTTGTCCCGCAAAACAAGGGGTCCCAGGGACTCCTTCACTTACATATTAGAGTGTCCTAGAGGCAGGTCCCAGTGCATTGCGAATGCTAAAAAGAATTTATCTAGTGCATTCCTAGGACCCCCTGCACATTCTTTTAGAGGGTCCTTTAGAATTCTAGTACTTCATAGACCCCCAAATGGGGGTCCCTGGGAGCCCTGATACACACACACACACAAAAAGGGTGACAGGTGCGTAGACATTGCGCTAGATAAACACAAAAAGAAAAAAGTGCTCCAAAAACTCCAAAACAAAATCACACATGTGCACAGATACACAAACAAAAACGGCTGAAACAAAAGAGTTCCATCTTCAGTTTCAAACAAACAAAAAAATCAATATAAAATAGCAGTGCAGAAAACACAATCAAAATAACTAGCGGTTTGCACAGTTAAACAAACGATGAATCAAAGGAGACGCATTCAGAGGAATATGCTAATATATGCAAATATACGCTAATGTATGCAAATATATATTAATGTATGCAAATATATGCTAATCAATCGTGTCTGACTAAGACCTCCAGGTGAGGTAATGGCTATTCTGGAGGATTGGGTTGAAATTTGGGGCACCTCTAAACACCTACACGGACTCAAGCTAAGGTTTCTTGTTTCTTCTTCTTCTTCTTCTGCGTTCCCAGGCCATATGGCCATAATGGGTAAGGTGCATAATTGTGACATTAAGGGACATTAAGTGTAAAAATGACCATTCTGACGCAATGGTCCAGATAAAAATTTCAGACAATTCTCTTTCCAATGATATAAGAACCATTCTTGCAACGTTTTCCGTTTTAGAGTTATGAGCATTCAAAGTTGGTAGGGTGACTGTCGGCCATTTTGATAAATCACAGTCTGAAGTTTAGCCTAGTTGAAGAAAATGTATCAACCTACTCATTTCTAAGCACATTTTGGTGGCATTTAGAGACCATAATAAAGATTATCCTTTATAAATATGAAAGATGATATGTTCAAAAGCAACGAACATACCCATAAGAAAAAGATACAAGAATGGTTCTTGTATCATTAGAAAGAGAAATGTCTGAAGTGTTCAAATGTATAATTTTCTCAGAATAGTCAGTTTGACACTTGGCGCTGCGTCACATATAGTGTTTATACAGCGCTGTATCAAAATCAAATCGAAGCGCACACAGCCGAGCACACGCGCGCACACACACACACACACACACACACACACACACACACACACACATACATTAAACCCTTTCGCCGCCAGCCATTTGCCAGCTAAATATTTCCATTAACTTTATCTGGATAGAGAACACAATCCATCTGCAGTATTGGGGATTCTTCTGTGACATATATAAAATAGGTCTGTCCTTACTTCCCCAAACTAATACAATAGGGTCTTTGGATAATAGACCCCAATTTGATGCCCTTTTTAGTGACATAGGTGTTAAATCACTGTGTGCTAAAATGCGACTTAGGCGGTGAAAGGGTTAACATTCGTAACACATTCAAACAAAAACGCAATAGATAGAGGAACAGGAAAATAAAATAGTCTACGACAGAAAGAGACCTAATAACAAGACAGAGAGAGAGAAGACAGAGAGAGAGAAGACACAGAGAGAGAAAGACAGAGAGAAAGACAGAGACAGAAAGACAGAGAGCGAGAGAAAAAGACAGAGAGAGAGGAAAGACAGAGAGAGAAAAGACAGAGAGAGAGGAAACACAGACAGAGAGAAAAGACAGAGACAGAAAATACACAGAGAGAGAGGAGAAAAAAGACAGAGAGAGAGAGAAAAGACAGAGAGAGAGGAAAGACATACACAGAGAGAGAGAGGAAACACAGAGAGAGAGGAAAGACACAGAGAGAGAAAAGACAGAGAGAGAGGAAAGACAGAGAGAGAAAAGACAGAGAGAGAGAGAAGGCAGAGAGAGTGAGCTTCATTGAGGGAAACATGTGGGTTTTGAGATCTGATTTGAAGGCAGAGAGGGTCGGTCGCTGACGGAGGGAGAGAGGAAGTTTGTTCCAGGAGGTCGGTCCTGAGACAGCAAAAGAGCGCTGACCAACAGTCGAAAGCTTATACCTAGGGATCTGGAGAGAAAGAGGGTCAGAAACTGAACGTAAAGTGCGAGCTGGCGTTTAGATGGAAATATTGTCGCAGAGGTAAATAATTGGACATAAGTTGGTTGGTCGGTTGTGGGTCGCTCTCCATTGGTAAGGTTAGGATCAGCTGGAACTGAAAGAAAAGACAAAGAAAACAAAATCACAAAAACAATAATAGAACATTTTGCCATGGTTTTAGAATACTTCAGCATGTAAGAGAGACAAAGTGTGTGTGTGTGTGTGTGTGTGTGTGTGTGTGTATGTGTGTGTGTGTGTGTGTGTGTATGTGTGTGTGCACCACATACACACACACACACACACACACACACACATACACACACACACACACACACACACGCACACATACTATTCTCTCTCTCGCTCTCTCTCATCTTCTCTC
>CM065713.1:5858192-5859653 GCA_017654935.2 Phymorhynchus buccinoides
GATTTCGTGCTGTTGGGTCACATATGAGGTTTTTGTCCTTTAACTAGATCTGAATTTGGGACTTACAAGTTTTTCTTCTATTTTCACATCCTCATTTACCCCAGATAGAAAGTCGTTAGAGATACGAGCTTTTGGTGGAAGGTGGCGGGAAAAATTAGAGAGCTGACTATGTATCTAACTCAAAACCCCTGTTTGCCTAACCTAGCTGAAGAAAATGTATCAACCTAATCATTTCAAAGCACTTATTGGGGGCATTTAGAGACCGTAATAAAGATTATCCTTTATAAATATGAAAGATAAGATGTTAGAGAGCACAAAAATACCCATAACTCAAAATTGACAAAAAATGAAATTTTTGACTTTGCAAGCCTGTTGTGAGAAACTAGCCCAGCGACTTAATGTCCCTTTAGTGGTGCTGGGTCACATATGACGATAGTTACTATAGCAGCCAGTTACCATAGCAGCCAGTTACTGTAGCAGCCAGTTACCATAGCAGCCAGTTATCGTAGCAGCCAGTTACCATAGCAGCCAGTTACTGTAGCAGTCAGTTACTGTAGCAGCCAGTTACTGTAGCAGCCAGTTACTGTAGCAGTTACTGTAACAGCCAGTTACTGTAGCAGCCAGTTACCATAGCAGCCTGTTACTGTAGCAGTCAGTTACCGTAGCAGCCAGTTACTGTAGCAGCCAGTTACCATAGCAGCCAGTTACCGTAGCAGCCAGTTACCGTAGCAGCCAGTTACTGTAGCAGCCAGTTACCGTAGCAGCCAGTTACTGTAGCAGCCAGTTAAGAGAGAGGAGACAAGCGATAAAGGAAGCAATGAGGAAGGAAGGTGGTAGAGTGGTTACGACATTCGCCCGCTAATTTTAATGACTGAGTGACCCGGGTTCGAATCCCGGTCTCGCCCTTTCTTTCTAGTTTGACGGAAAAACGTCGAACTGGATGCTGAGTCCTTCGGATGAGGACTTAAAGCTAGTCTGACCCGTGTGGGCTCCTTGCTTTACGCATCTAAAAAATCCCATGGCAGATTAAAAAGTCGATAAGAGCAGGGAGAACTCCCACTGTCTGGTCTGACCAAATTGATAGCTAGGTTTCCCAAAAAAAAAAAATCTGCCCCCACCCCCTCCTCACACAACACCAGAAACCACAACTTTCGGCTCTACAAAAACTTGATTACGCACATTACCCATTATGGCCATACAGCCTGGAATGCAAAAGAAGAAGAAGATAAGTCATATAAGACGCGGGAATCTCAGTCTAGGGAAAAGTACAGTCTTGCCTTAGTTATGAAATATGGCAATTCGTCAAAACATCAACCTTCAACCCCACCTACCTTACAGCCCACCCACCCACCTCTTTCATCTCTCTCTTGGTGATCTTGTTGTCATAGAGATGCAGAATCTCCGTGGCGACGGCCGCGGCCTCTTCCTCCACTTCTGTGGCGACGACCTCTCTGTCGATGA
>CM065713.1:5860153-5862653 GCA_017654935.2 Phymorhynchus buccinoides
TTTTTTTTAGCAAACCACAATTTATTTTTTTAAATAAACCCACCTCGGTAAAGGTAAAGATGTGCCACCTCCCATGCATTTCTCGGTTAATTGTATTTTTCCGTTATTGCCTTTCTTACCATACATAAAGCTGTATTTTAGGAACATTTTTAGCTAATAACCTTTTTGGAATACTAACCCTAACCCTAACCCTAACCCTAACCCTACCCTCCCCACCCTATAAGACGGAAAAACGCAACAAACCACAACTGTGACAAATCGCGGTGTACTGCAGTACATAGTGGGGGGTAGGGTTAGGTTTAGGGCTAGGGTTAGGGTTAGTACCAAAAAGGTAATTAGCAGAAAATGTTCCTAAAATACAGCTTTATGTATGGTAAGAAAGGCAATAACGGAAAATACAATTAACCGAGATAGGTAGGGGGGGTGGCACATCTTGACCTTTACCCCCACCTCGTAATTTATGTTTCGTTTTGAATTGTTCTATTGCTACATTGCTTGAGCGTGCATTCCCCCCCCGATGTTTGGATTAAAAATTATGAAAGTTTTAAATATGACTCTGTGCGCTTGTATGTTTTTGTGTGTGTCTGTGTGCGTGCGTGTGTGCGCGCATGCACGAGTGAACGTGTTTAACAACATTTAACTGACAAAACTAAAATTTAAAAAACTGCAACAGATTATAAAATCAACAAGGGCATCGCCGAGCGGCAGCAACGCATTGTAAGTGCATCGCCGAGCAGCAGCAAGGCATTGTGACAATGCAAACCCGGCCAGAGTTATGTCCTCTCCCCCCCACCCCCTAATAAACAATCTCTCTCTCTCTCTCTCTCTCTCACTCCCCTCTCTCTCTCTCTCTCTTCATAGTTTACGACACGATTCAAAAGTAGTAGGCCAGAAACATGTCTGCTGCTCGGCGACATTGTAGTTCCAGGGGATAATTTATATACGAATGTTTTATACTGTTACTGTGTTAGTGTCACATCCTGACACAACATTTGAAGAGCTTATGTCTTCTAGTTCACGAGATACAGCTTGGAGAAGAAATACATAGCGCAAAGAAGGAAATTTCGGTTTTCAAGGTCACACTTCAAGGTCAAGGTCAGCATGGTGATAATTTATGCTCAGATGTTTTCTACTCTAGGGTATACAGTACCACACACAATCTGAAGCGCTTCTGTTAAGTACAAATGTGGAAAATATGGCTTAAAACCCAATTTGTAGACCCCTACCACTTTCAAGGCCTACCGATCTCCTGGACCGTGACCTTGACCTTGATCGGTATGCCACCATCAGAACGGGCATACACCAAAGTACCTACATGCCAAATTTGAAGACTCAACACCAACGGTGTGGGAGTTATGGCCCCTTAAAGAATTTCGGTTTTCAAGGTCAAACGTCAAGGTCAGCACGGTGTTGATTAACGAAAGGAAGCTTCCTTTTCAAGCTGTCTACCCCTCTGCCAATTTTAATCAAAATCCAAACAGTAGTTTTTAAGATAATCGACACACAGACAGACACACACACAAACCGATCGCAATACCTCGGCCTCTGGCCGGGTAATGAAATAAATGGTGAGAAATCTTTACTAAGGTGATCCTATTTGCACCAAGAATATACACGTCAACAATGCACAGTGGAATCTCCTGGAGACTTCTTCTTCTTCTGTGTTCCCAGGCCATATGGCCATAAGGGGTAAGGTATGTATATGTCTGGTTTTCAGTTTTCACTGGTCTCCTTGCTGCGTACAGCCGACACATTCCAATTTCGGAGGAGCTCAAAGGAAAAACATTATTTGGAAGAGTAATAGTTTTTTGAAAAAAGGCAGGAGAATGGGCCAGTAAGTCCGAAAGATAGTAGATGATAGAAAGCAAAGGGGAAAGGCAGAGTCAAAGAGAGTGGCAGATTAGAGGAAGTTACAAGCACAGAACTTCCAGAAGGTGGGGGAACTATTTTTATGAAAACCAACATACAGTATTTATACGGTGCTGAATCCTGATAGAAATCAAATCAAAGCGCACACACACATTAGCATTCATAACGCATTCAAACAAAAGCGAACACACACGGATGACATAAATGGAATACAGCAGAAACAGACCTAATGGCAAGAGAGAAGAGAAAGAGAGCGGAGCTTTAATGACGGGGGAACAGGTGGGTTTTGAGGTTAGATTTGAAAGCAGAGAGGGCTGGTCGCTGACGGAGGGAAAGAGGAAGTTTGTTCCAGGAGTTCGGACCTTAGACAGCAAAAGTATGCCGACCAACAGTTGAAAGCTTATACCTAGGGATCTGGAGAGAAAGAGGGTCAGCAACTGAACATAAAGTGCGAGCTGGCGCATATAAATAAATATTGTCGCAGAGGTAAGATGGAGCAGCTTGATGGATTGATTTATAGCAAAGGGTGTTTAATTTATACTCAATTCTGTCTGCGACAGGAAGCCAGTGCAAAGAACGGAGAAGAGGGCTAACATGATCAAACTTTTTCTTCCTAAGGACAAGACGAGCA
>CM065713.1:5865153-5870153 GCA_017654935.2 Phymorhynchus buccinoides
ATTAAGATACAAAAGTCTATTTTCATAAGACATATTTTTACACTGCTTTACAAGTTTAGTAGCTCTGCGTTGAACTTTTTCTATTGATTTTGACTGGTACTTAAATCGTGGGAACCAAATAATATTGCCATACTCTAAATGTGGCCTTACTAATGCTTTATATAATTTATTGAAAATATCACAGTTCATACTTATAAATGTTCTTTTAATTAGACCAATCATCTTATTAGCCTTATTAATACAATTTTGAATGTGTGTCAAAAGAAAAATCTTTGTCAAAAGTCACTCCTGTGCGCTATTAATGGTCTGAATGAAGACAGGTGAGCGCGGGGCAGGATAAACATCCCCAACTGGAAGAAGAAGAAGAAGAAGAAGAAGAAGAAGAACCAGCCATGTTTTGAAGTTGCCACGGAAGCTGGCAGGCATTTTGAATCGCCCATAATATTAATAAAAAATATAACAAACTTTGTTAACTTCTTTTAATGTATGTCAGCTTTTCATGATATGTCATTGTTTTTAATAAGAACATTCTAATTGTACAGCATTGAACGTGGGTTCAGATAAATAATTTTATTTTATGTTAATAGTGTTTGAAGCGACATTTTTGTCCTCTACAACATAAATAAAAATGTAAAAAAAATCTGAAAAAATATGTATTATTCTTATCTCAATTTTTACCTTCGTTATTTAGTTATTACAAATTTTGATCTTTAAATCATACAGACGCAACGTGTCTTTGAAACATACACATTTTTTGAAACGATTTAAACGGTCTTATCGAGGGAGATAACTCTTTTGTCATCGACAGAGGGCGCACCTGCTGTCAACCATGGCGGCACGTAAACAACTTTGAGAGGGGAGGTTGTGTTGAGTTGTGTGTTGCTGTTCATTTGAGATTCTTGACTCTTGTTAAATCAAACACGATGTAGAAACGAAGAAAGAAAGCTGGAAGGAATGGCGGTCGCCGCGAAAGAAGCATTTTGGAAAGAGCATCAAGATTCGTAAGTTTTGTTTTGTTGTAAAGTTTACGTATGGATCCGTGCAGGGCGTCAGCCACTGTGCGGTTCGTCAATTCTTCGCTTTAGCATCTTCCGTCAGCTTGTTGACGACTATGATGTATACAAACAGGGGTTTCCAGTATTATCTAAAAACACAAGTACTGTTGGAAGGAACAGCTGCCCAGATGATCAGCTCAGGGGGGGGGGGGGGGGAGTAGGTAGGGTAGAGGGTGTAGAGAGAGGTCCAGGGGATCAGCGGGAGGGGGGGGGGGGGCTGGGAGCTCAGGGAACAGGGGCATGGGGGGTGAGGGGAAGGGGGGGGGGGGTCAGATCTGGGTTTTGAAGACCTCCACCGAGGCTGATGAAATTGCCTCAGGTGGAAGACTGTTCCATTCGCTCATGGCTCACGGCAATTGACAGTGAATATACAATTAGTAAACGGCAAGACTAAGGATGGGATTTGAAGAATGGTTGGGATAGAGTTAGAACAAGAACAAAAAGGCTTGAAATAAATCGTGCAGGTTCCTGTGTGCATTTGTGGTTAAGAAGGTTGGGGCTGTGCCGGTCTGGGTTTGTCCCCGGGGGCCGCTATGATAGCTGGATTGGCCTGACTGGAGCCATGAAAATGCTGGGGAGATCTCTATATTTTTAGTTCATTTCTTTTCAGTTGCTTCTTTCATTTTGTTTTATTTTTCTTCCTGCTGCTTCACAACCACGCTGTATACTTATCCAGTTGGATAGCTCAGCGTTACGAGTCAGATTCAGAGATTTGGGAAGCATCGTCTTTCGCCAACTCAACTGCACCAAAACTGTAAGCCGCCATTTTGATTGTTTACAACTTGCACAGGCCTAGCTTTCGCTTTTGTTATTTCAGCTGGAGTGCCTTCTTTGTTTGTTTTCCCCTAGTTTCAAGGCTCCCACGGACCCCCATTTGGGGGTCTATGAAGTACTAGAATTCTAGAGGACCCTTTAAAAGAATGTGCAAAGGGTCCCAGGGATGCACTAGAACAATTCTTTTTAGCATTCGCAATGCTACTGGGACCCTCTATCCCACCTCTAGGACCCTCTATGCCGTAAGTGAAGTAGTCCCTGGGACCCCTTGTTTTGTGGGATGATTGGAAGCCCTGAGTTTACGTTTATTTTTTTAACTTACAACTCTAATTTTAACCCATTCTCCGACCCATCTCCCGGATTGGGCTGTTTATGTGTGAATCGCGCCGTGGCTGACGCCCTGCATGGATCCATGCGTATAAACTAATGAAGTTTGTGTGAAATTAAGCTGTGAGTATCCGCAATGAAATTCCTTAAATTAAAACACAAAAACCTAATGCTTGCTATGTTCAGATAATCAAGGACTGAACCAGTTTTTAATTTGAAATTAAAAAGATTGGGTAATATTCAGTTTTATTCTCAAGGAAGTTTCTATTCGTTTGAAAGATCTGCTCAACGGAACTGAGGGAGAGGGTGTATAATTAATTATCTCCCCCAGGGCTCCCAATCGTCCCGCAAAACAAGGGGTCCCAGGGACTCCTTCACTTACAGCATAGAGGGTCCTAGAGGCAGGATAGAGGGTCCCAGTTACATTGCGAACGCTAAAAAAAATGTTTCTAATGCATCCCTGGGACCCCCTGTGCATTCTTTTAAAGGGTCCTCTAGAATTCTAGTACTTCATAGACCCCCAAATGGGGGTCCTTGGGAGCCCTGCTCTCGTGTCAGACCCTTGCTAGAATATGCCAGAATATGTAAGTGTCTCAGAAAAGGGTGGTGTGATGTTATAGGCTGGTGAGGATGATCCCTGGAGTCTTTTAGCCAGGGTACAGTCAGCATTGTAATTCCTAGAAAAGGGTGGTGTGATGTCACAGGCTGGTGAGGATGATCCCTGGAGTCTGTTAGCCAGGGCACAGTCAGCATTGTAAGTGTCAGAAAATAATGGTGGTGTGATGTTACAGACTGGTGAGGATGATCCCTGGAGTCTTTTAGCCAGGGCACAGTCAGCATTGTAAGTGTCTCAGAAAATGATGGTGTGGTGATGTCACAGGCTGGTGAGGATTCGCAGCCAGCTGAGTAGTCATGGGAAAAACACGCCGGCCAATCGGATGTCCCCGCAGACCCGAGGCAGAAAGTCCCAGTCCAACCACCCTCCGCTGGGGAAATATCGACGAACACCCCCCCCCTATCTGCCAAGGTACTGTGTGTGTGTGTGTGTGTGTGTGTGTGTGTGTGTGTGTGTGTGTGTGTGTGTGTATTCATGTGTGTTTGTGTGTGTGTGCTTGTTTGTGTTTGTGTGTGTGTGTGTGTCAAGTGTGTGTGTGAAGTCAAGTCAAAGCACTGCGTTCTACATGCTGTGTGTCTCATCAAACGCACGAAGCAAGGGCTGGGGATCTACCTGAAGGTAGAGTAACTTCCCCTGTTTGACCGATTGAATTGAGGTGAAATCACTCCCACGCACCATGAAATTACTCCCCTTAACCCTTTCACCGCCAATGTCGCATTTATGCACCGCAATGGTTTAACACCCATGTCACTAAAAGGCATCAAATCAGGGCCTGTTATCCACAGACCCTATTTTCTTAATTTTAGGAGGTAATGATAAGCCAAATGTTCTACATGTCACAGAGGAATTCGCAATATTGTAATTTTTGTTTTCTCTACCCAGTTAAGTTTAATGGTATTCTTTGGCTGAAAAATGGCTGGCGGCGAAAGGGTTGATTATTTCCGAACAATTCCTATTACATTTCAGAGTGGACAGTCCCAACGACGGGGGACACAGGACCCCCCCACTGAGGGGCAACGCCCAGGACAGGGTCCCTCCTGTCAGACCCAAGCCAGCCTTCACCAGGTGACACACTTATTCTTCTTCTTCTAAGGCCATAACGGGTCAGGTAAAAAAGGTCTGATCTACCACTTCCCTATGTCTTAAGCTGAAGTAAAAATCCGTAATCTTCTTTCATTTCTCCTTTTGTTTGTGTATGTTTTGGTTGTGTATATGGCTGGAGTGATTTGTGAGTTTTTTGAATAATTCAAAATCGTTGCGATGCGAATGAGTTAATATTTGAGCTGTGATCTTGTGTATCTACTGTTTATCTTTTACATCCCATCACAGATGATTTGTTTTCTTCAAAATTTTCTCCGACAATAAATTGTGAGACTTGAGACACTTGTGACTTGTGTATAATCATAATAATGTATACCGTAATTTTCGGACTATAAGGTGATATTTTTCTCTCCAATTTCGACCTATGCGCCTAATAAACGAGGGCGCCCTATTAGTCAACAAAATCGTGAGGAGAGAGGCAACGATTGCCGTGTTCAGTACAGTCTACTGTGAGTCACAACATCGAAAGTGGTAACGAGTCGCCGATATGACGAATACTCACATTAAAATGCTTCAAAATCCCTATTATCATCTGATATACTGTCCAACAGATGCCACAACCCTTAATTGGATGTAAAAAGCATCGTTGTAGAGCTTAAAACGCCATAATTCTACAACCAGAACAACCAGAAGTCGCAGAAACGGAAGTTCGATTATTTGAGAAGTGAGCTAACTCTTGTTTATGACAGCAGTCATGGCGGTCGGTAAGCATTTACAGGACGTGTACGGACTTCGACTTTCTTTTGTGAAATTTTTTCAGATTTTTCTTGAAAATTGCCCTATTCGCCTTATGCAGAGCAGCGCCTAATGATCCGAAAAACACGGTCATAAAAATAATCATGTAGATAATGTGCAGATCTAAACCAGATTACGACAGCTGGGGAGAGGAGAGCGATGAGGACGATGACGATGGCGATAACAACTATGACAGGAGAGGAGGGCGCTACAAGCCCAAACCCTACCCCCAACCCTCTCCGCTCATGATGGGGGGCCCCTTCTCCATGTTCTACCCCCCACCCCCCAAAGGTAGGTTTCTTCTTCTTCTTCTGCTTCTTCTTCTCCTTCTTCTTCTTCTTCTTCTTCTTTTTTATCTTCTTCTTCTTCTTGTTCTTCTTCTTCTTCTTCTT
>CM065713.1:5875153-5897653 GCA_017654935.2 Phymorhynchus buccinoides
TTGTGGAAGAGGAATAGGTTTTAATTGAAGTCTGTGGAAGAGGAATAGGTTTTAATTGAAGTCTGTGGAAGAGGAATAGGTTTTAATTGAAGTCTGTGGAAGAGGAAGAGGTTTTAATTGAAGTCTGTGGAAGAGGAATAGGTTTTAATTGAAGTCTGTGGAAGAGGAATAGGTTTTAATTGAAGTCTGTGGAAGAGGAATAGGTTTTAATTGAAGTCTGTGGAAGAGGAATAGGTTTTAATTGAAGTCTGTGGAAGAGGAATAGGTTTTAATTGAAGTCTGTGGAAGAGGAAGAGGTTTTAATTGAAGTCTGTGGAAGAGGAATAGGTTTTAATTGAAGTCTGTGGAAGAGGAATAGGTTTTAATTGAAGTCTGTGGAAGAGGAATAGGTTTTAATTGAAGTCTGTGGAAGAGGAATAGGTTTTAATTGAAGTCTGTGGAAGAGGAATAGGTTTTAATTGAAGTCTGTGGAAGAGGAATAGGTTTTAATTGAAGTCTGTGGAAGAGGAATAGGTTTTAATTGAAGTCTGTGGAAGAGGAATAGGTTTTAATTGAAGTCTGTGGAAGAGGAATAGGTTTTAATTGAAGTCTGTGGAAGAGGAAGAGGTTTTAATTGAAGTCTGTGGAAGAGGAATAGGTTTTAATTGAAGTCTGTGGAAGAGGAATAGGTTTTAATTGAAGTCTGTGGAAGAGGAATAGGTTTTAATTGAAGTCTGTGGAAGAGGAATAGGTTTTAATTGAAGTCTGTGGAAGAGGAAGAGGTTTTAATTGAAGTCTGTGGAAGAGGAATAGGTTTTAATTGAAGTCTGTGGAAGAGGAATAGGTTTTAATTGAAGTCTGTGGAAGAGGAATAGGTTTTAATTGAAGTCTGTGGAAGAGGAATAGGTTTTAATTGAAGTCTGTGGAAGAGGAAGAGGTTTTAATTGAAGTCTGTGGAAGAGGAATAGGTTTTAATTGAAGTCTGTGGAAGAGGAATAGGTTTTAATTGAAGTCTGTGGAAGAGGAATAGGTTTTAATTGAAGTCTGTGGAAGAGGAATAGGTTTTAATTGAAGTCTGTGGAAGAGGAATAGGTTTTAATTGAAGTCTGTGGAAGAGGAATAGGTTTTAATTGAAGTCTGTGGAAGAGGAATAGGTTTTAATTGAAGTCTGTGGAAGAGGAATAGGTTTTAATTGAAGTCTGTGGAAGAGGAATAGGTTTTAATTGAAGTCTGTGGAAGAGGAATAGGTTTTAATTGAAGTCTGTGTGAGGAAGAGGTTTTAATTGAAGTCTGTGGAAGAGGAATAGGTTTTAATTGAAGTCTGTGGAAGAGGAAGAGGTTTTAATTGAAGTCTGTGGAAGAGGAATAGGTTTTAATTGAAGTCTGTGGAAGAGGAATAGGTTTTAATTGAAGTCTGTGGAAGAGGAATAGGTTTTAATTGAAGTCTGTGGAAGAGGAAGAGGTTTTAATTGAAGTCTGTGGAAGAGGAAGAGGTTTTAATTGAAGTCTGTGGAAGAGGAAGAGGTTTTAATTGAAGTCTGTGGAAGAGGAAGAGGTTTTAATTGAAGTCTGTGGAAGAGGAATAGGTTTTAATTGAAGTCTGTGGAAGAGGAATAGGTTTTAATTGAAGTCTGTGGAAGAGGAAGAGGTTTTAATTGAAGTCTGTGGAAGAGGAATAGGTTTTAATTGAAGTCTGTGGAAGAGGAATAGGTTTTAATTGAAGTCTGTGGAAGAGGAATAGGTTTTAATTGAAGTCTGTGGAAGAGGAAGAGGTTTTAATTGAAGTCTGTGGAAGAGGAATAGGTTTTAATTGAAGTCTGTGGAAGAGGAATAGGTTTTAATTGAAGTCTGTGGAAGAGGAATAGGTTTTAATTGAAGTCTGTGGAAGAGGAATAGGTTTTAATTGAAGTCTGTGGAAGAGGAATAGGTTTTAATTGAAGTCTGTGGAAGAGGAATAGGTTTTAATTGAAGTCTGTGGAAGAGGAATAGGTTTTAATTGAAGTCTGTGGAAGAGGAATAGGTTTTAATTGAAGTCTGTGGAAGAGGAATCTTAATTGAAGTCTGTGGAAGAGGAATAGGTTTTAATTGAAGTCTGTGGAAGAGGAATAGGTTTTAATTGAAGTCTGTGGAAGAGGAAGAGGTTTTAATTGAGGAATAGGTTTTAATTGAAGTCTGTGGAAGAGGAATAGGTTTTAATTGAAGTCTGTGGAAGAGGAAGAGGTTTTAATTGAAGTCTGTGTCAGAGGAATAGGTTTTAATTGAAGTCTGTGGAAGAGGAATAGGTTTTAGGTTTTAATTGAAGTCTGTGGAAGAGGAATAGGTTTTAATTGAAGTCTGTGGAAGAGGAATAGGTTTTAATTGAAGTCTGTGGAAGAGGAATTTTAATTGAAGTCTGTGGAAGAGGAATAGGTTTTAATTGAAGTCTGTGGAAGAGGAATAGGTTTTAATTGAAGTCTGTGGAAGAGGAATAGGTTTTAATTGAAGTCTGTGGAAGAGGAATAGGTTTTAATTGAAGTCTATGTCAGAGGAATAGGTTTTAATTGAAGTCTATGTCAGAGGAATAGGTTTTAATTGAAGTCTATGTCAGAGGAATTTTTAATTGAAGTCTATGTCAGAGGAATAGGTTTTAATTGAAGTCTAAGAGGAATAGGTTTTAATTGAAGTCTATGGTTTTAATTGAAGTCTATGGAAGAGGAATAGGTTTTAATTGAAGTCTATGTCAGAGGAATAGGTTTTAATTGAAGTCTATGTCAGAGGAATAGGTTTTAATTGAAGTCTATGTCAGAGGAAGAGGTTTTAATTGAAGTCTATGTCAGAGGAATAGGTTTTAATTGAAGTCTATGTCAGAGGAATAGGTTTTAATTGAAGTCTATGTCAGAGGAATAGGTTTTAATTGAAGTTGGAGGTTTTAATTGAAGTCTAGGAGGAATAGGTTTTAATTGAAGTCTATGTCAGAGGAATAGGTTTTAATTGAAGTCTATGTCAGAGGAATAGGTTTTAATTGAAGTCTATGTCAGAGGAAGAGGTTTTAATTGAAGTCTATGTCAGAGGAAGAGGTTTTAATTGAAGTCTATGTCAGAGGAAGAGGTTTTAATTGAAGTCTATGTCAGAGGAAGAGGTTTTAATTGAAGTCTATGTCAGAGGAAGAGGTTTTAATTGAAGTCTATGTCAGAGGAATAGGTTTTAATTGAAGTCTATGTCAGAGGAAGAGGTTTTAATTGAAGTCTATGTCAGAGGAAGAGGTCTTAATTGAAGTGTATGTCAGAGGAAGAGGTTTAATTGAAGTCTATGTCAGAGGAAGAGGTTTTAATTGAAGTCTATGTCAGAGGAAGAGGTTTTAATTGAAGTCTATGTCAGAGGAAGAGGTTTTAATTGAAGTCTATGTCAGAGGAATAGGTTTTAATTGAAGTCTATGTCAGAGGAATAGGTTTTAATTGAAGTCTATGTCAGAGGAAGAGGTTTTAATTGAAGTCTATGTCAGAGGAATAGGTTTTAATTGAAGTCTATGTCAGAGGAAGAGGTTTTAATTGAAGTCTATGTCAGAGGAAGAGGTTTTAATTGAAGTCTATGTCAGAGGAAGAGGTTTTAATTGAAGTCTATGTCAGAGGAAGAGGTCTTAATTGAAGTCCATGTCAGAGGAAGAGGTTTTAATTGAAGTCTATGTCAGAGGAAGAGGTTTTAATTGAAGTCTATGTCAGAGGAAGAGGTTTTAATTGAAGTCTATGTCAGAGGAAGAGGTTTTAATTGAAGTCTATGTCAGAGGAAGAGGTCTTAATTGAAGTCTATGTCAGAGGAAGAGGTTTTAATTGAAGTCTATGTCAGAGGAAGAGGTTTTAATTGAAGTCTATGTCAGAGGAATAGGTTTTAATTGAAGTCTATGTCAGAGGAATAGGTTTTAATTGAAGTCTATGTCAGAGGAAGAGGTTTTAATTGAAGTCTATGTCAGAGGAATAGGTTTTAATTGAAGTCTATGTCAGAGGAATAGGTTTTAATTGAAGTCTATGTCAGAGGAATAGGTTTTAATTGAAGTCTATGTCAGAGGAAGAGGTTTTAATTGAAGTCTATGTCAGAGGAAGAGGTTTTAATTGAAGTCTGTCAGAGGAAGAGGTCTTAATTGAAGTCTATGTCAGAGGAAGAGGTTTTAATTGAAGTGTATGTCAGAGGAAGAGGTTTTAATTGAAGTCTATGTCAGAGGAAGAGGTCTTAATTGAAGTGTATGTCAGAGGAAGAGGTTGAAGTCTATGTCAGAGGAAGAGGTTTTAATTGAAGTCTATGTCAGAGGAAGAGGTTTTAATTGAAGTCTATGTCAGAGGAAGAGGTTTTAATTGAAGTCTATGTCAGAGGAAGAGGTCTTAATTGAAGTCCATGTCAGAGGAAGAGGTCTTAATTGAAGTCCATGTCAGAGGAAGAGGTCTTAATTGAAGTGTATGTCAGAGGAAGAGGTTTTAATTGAAGTCTATGTCAGAGGAAGAGGTTTTAATTGAAGTGTATGTCAGAGGAAGAGGTCTTAATTGAAGTCTATGTCAGAGGAAGAGGTTTTAATTGAAGTCTATGTCAGAGGAAGAGGTTTTAATTGAAGTCTATGTCAGAGGAAGAGGTCTTAATTGAAGTGTATGTCAGAGGAAGAGGTCTTAATTGAAGTCCATGTCAGAGGAAGAGGTTTTAATTGAAGTCCATGTCAGAGGAAGAGGTTTTAATTGAAGTCTATGTCAGAGGAAGAGGTTTTAATTGAAGTCTATGTCAGAGGAAGAGGTTTTAATTGAAGTCCATGTCAGAGGAAGAGGTTTTAATTGAAGTGTATGTCAGAGGAAGAGGTCTTAATTGAAGTCTATGTCAGAGGAAGAGGTCTTAATTGAAGTCCATGTCAGAGGAAGAGGTCTTAATTGAAGTCTATGTCAGAGGAAGAGGTCTTAATTGAAGTGTATGTCAGAGGAAGAGGTCTTAATTGAAGTCCATGTCAGAGGAAGAGGTTTTAATTGAAGTCCATGTCAGAGGAAGAGGTTTTAATTGAAGTCTATGTCAGAGGAAGAGGTCTTAATTGAAGTCAATTGAAGTCCATGTCAGAGGAAGAGGTCTTAATTGAAGTCCATGTCAGAGGAAGAGGTCTTAATTGAAGTCTATGTCAGAGGAAGAGGTTTTAATTGAAGTCTATGTCAGAGGAATAGGTTTTAATTGAAGTCTATGTCAGAGGAAGAGGTTTTAATTGAAGTCTATGTCAGAGGAATAGGTTTTAATTGAAGTCTATGTCAGAGGAAGAGGTTTTAATTGAAGTCTATGTCAGAGGAAGAGGTTTTAATTGAAGTCTATGTCAGAGGAAGAGGTCTTAATTGAAGTCCATGTCAGAGGAAGAGGTCTTAATTGAAGTCCATGTCAGAGGAAGAGGTTTTAATTGAAGTCCATGTCAGAGGAAGAGGTCTTAATTGAAGTGTATGTCAGAGGAAGAGGTCTTAATTGAAGTCTATGTCAGAGGAAGAGGTCTTAATTGAAGTCTATGTCAGAGGAAGAGGTCTTAATTGAAGTCTATGTCAGAGGAAGAGGTCTTAATTGAAGTCTATGTCAGAGGAAGAGGTCTTAATTGAAGTCTATGTCAGAGGAAGAGGTCTTAATTGAAGTCTATGTCAGAGGAAGAGGTCTTAATTGAAGTCTATGTCAGAGGAAGAGGTTTTAATTGAAGTCTATGTCAGAGGAAGAGGTCTTAATTGAAGTGTATGTCAGAGGAAGAGGTCTTAATTGAAGTGTATGTCAGAGGAAGAGGTCTTAATTGAAGTGTATGTCAGAGGAAGAGGTCTTAATTGAAGTCTATGTCAGAGGAAGAGGTCTTAATTGAAGTGTATGTCAGAGGACTAGGTCTTAATTGAAGTCTATGTCAGAGGAAGAGGTCTTAATTGAAGTCTATGTCAGAGGAAGAGGTCTTAATTGAAGTCCATGTCAGAGGAAGAGGTCTTAATTGAAGTCTATGTCAGAGGAAGAGGTCTTAATTGAAGTGTATGTCAGAGGACTAGGTTTTAATTGAAGTCTATGTCAGAGGAAGAGGTCTTAATTGAAGTGTATGTCAGAGGAAGAGGTCTTAATTGAAGTGTATGTCAGAGGAAGAGGTCTTAATTGAAGTCTATGTCAGAGGAAGAGGTCTTAATTGAAGTGTATGTCAGAGGAAGAGGTTTTAATTGAAGTCTATGTCAGAGGAAGAGGTCTTAATTGAAGTCTATGTCAGAGGAAGAGGTTTTAATTGAAGTCTATGTCAGAGGAAGAGGTCTTAATTGAAGTGTATGTCAGAGGAAGAGGTCTTAATTGAAGTCCATGTCAGAGGAAGAGGTCTTAATTGAAGTCCATGTCAGAGGAAGAGGTCTTAATTGAAGTCCATGTCAGAGGAAGAGGTCTTAATTGAAGTGTATGTCAGAGGAAGAGGTTTTAATTGAAGTCTATGTCAGAGGAAGAGGTCTTAATTGAAGTCCATGTCAGAGGAAGAGGTCTTAATTGAAGTCCATGTCAGAGGAAGAGGTCTTAATTGAAGTCTATGTCAGAGGAAGAGGTCTTAATTGAAGTCCATGTCAGAGGAAGAGGTTTTAATTGAAGTCTATGTCAGAGGAAGAGGTCTTAATTGAAGTGTATGTCAGAGGAAGAGGTCTTAATTGAAGTCTATGTCAGAGGAAGAGGTCTTAATTGAAGTCTATGTCAGAGGAAGAGGTTTTAATTGAAGTGTATGTCAGAGGAAGAGGTTTTAATTGAAGTCTATGTCAGAGGAAGAGGTTTTAATTGAAGTGTATGTCAGAGGAAGAGGTCTTAATTGAAGTCCATGTCAGAGGAAGAGGTCTTAATTGAAGTGTATGTCAGAGGAAGAGGTTTTAATTGAAGTGTATGTCAGAGGAAGAGGTCTTAATTGAAGTGTATGTCAGAGGAAGAGGTCTTAATTGAAGTGTATGTCAGAGGAAGAGGTCTTAATTGAAGTCCATGTCAGAGGAAGAGGTCTTAATTGAAGTCTTCATATGGCCATTCCTCCTTTTTTGTTGTTGGTCCAATCACTAATCACTCAAATGTTGTCAGTGGTCAAAGGGAACTAACTAACCAGGCATTGGGACAAGAGTAATCAGCAATCAAGAGTACTGTACCTTTAACAAGTATCGTATAATTATACTAATATAATTTATAATATAAGCTACCTGACTGGTTAGTTACAACATGTATGTTAACCCCCTGACTGCCAGAGAAAACGAAAGAAAAAAATAATTGGGCAAATCATGTCACGAAAAAGACGACTGATACAGCCAATCTGGCAAAATGGTCTGGGGATATAACTCTCTTGATTGTGTTGGAGCAAAAACCAGCAGATCAGGGTTATTCCTCTTCATCTGATGACATCAGTGATGTCATCAGGTCAGTATGTGATACGTTGGTGGCAGTCAAGGGGTGAAAGACCCACCACGTCACGTGTCAAAATCACGGTTTTCACGTGTTTTCCCTCCACACCACGTACATTAAGCTCGTTTATTAGCACTACATTTAAAGGCACAACCCAAAGACCAGATGAGTCGACAGCAGCAAATGTAGACTACACGTTGTGGGCATAACGACAGAGAGCTAAGGTAGTAGCCGGCAACAGAGTTACTAGCAGACAGACTGAGAGCCAGTGGGCAGTCAGCGTCGGTGCCAGAGCGGGAGCAAGCGCGAGTATATCATCTGTGTTGCCTGCGCGTGTCACGGCGTCTAGCAGGAGATGCCAGACAGCATCGGCGTAATATGGTTACACACCTAAAATGAACTCTTAGAGTAACACTGTTCAGGGCTCCCAATCGTCCCGCAAAACAAGGGGTCTCAGGGACTCCTTCACTTACAGTATAGAGGGTCCTCAGGGCTCCCAATCGTCCCGCAAAACAAGGGGTCTCAGGGACTCCTTCACTTACAGTATAGAGGATCCTCAGGGCTCCCAATCGTCCCGCAAAACAAGGGGTCCCAGGGAATCCTTCACTTACAGTATAGAGGGTCCTCAGGGCTCCCAATTTTCCCGCAAAACAAGAGGTCCCAGGGACTCCTTCACTTACAGTATAGAGGGTCCTCAGGGCTCCCAATTTTCCCGCAAAACAAGAGGTCCCAGGGACTCCTTCACTTACAGTATAGAGGGTCCTCAGGGCTCCCAATCATCCCGCAAAACAAGGGGTCCCAGGGACTCCTTCACTTACAGTATAGAGGGTCCTCAGGACTCCCAATCGTCCCGCAAAACAAGGGGTCCCAGGGACTCCTTCACTTACAGTATAGAGGGTCCTCAGGGCTCCCAATTGTCCCGCAAAACAAGGGGTCCCAGGGACTTCTTCACTTACAGTATAGAGGGTCCTAGAGGCAGGATGGAGGGTCCCAGTGGCATTGCGAATGCTGAAAAGAATGTTTCTAGTGCATCCCTGGGACCCCCTGCACATTCTTGTAGAGGGTCCTTTAGAATGTTAGTACTTCATAGACCCCCAAATGGGGGTCCCTGGGAGCCCTGACTGTTAGAACTACGCTTGATAATACTACAACACACAGAGAGAACTGAAAGGTACGGGTGGTGGGATGGCTCTCTTGTTATTATTGGCCCAAAACGGTTTTCCACACAGGACCCTCGCTCTCACTTGAAGCGCCACCCGCTGTTTGCTGAGGACCTGGTCGAGGATTTGATCTCTCAGCTCCTGGAGGAGGAATTGATCCCTGACGTCCTCATGGAGGCACTCAGCGATTATGACCGATGGGTCCGTTCTGGTGCCACGCAGCAGCCGCAAAAACTAACCCAACCTTTTTCCTTTCTTTTCTTTTTCCCCCCTTCGCTTGTACAGTCTGTGTGTATTGTTTCTTATGCATGTTGTTGTTAAGGCGTTTTTCATGTAACCATTCAGCAGCCTGGAAAAAACTAACCCAACCTTTTTTATCTTTCTTTTTTCCTCCACCTCATACCTTTGCTTTTGCAGTTTTTGTTGTATTGTTTCTTATGCATGTTGAGGTTAAGGCGTTCTTCATGTAACCATTCAGCAGCCTGAAAAAAAAAATTAGACGACATTTTTTTAGTCCTCGAGCCGAAGGTTCAGGGAGCTATTGTTTTTGTCTGGTCCGTCCGTCCGGCGTGCCTCCGTCCATCCGGCTATTCGTCCGTTTTTCTCAAAAACTATTCAGTCTATCATCATCACATTTGGTATACTAGTTTGCCAAGATGCAAGCTATCCACTGATGTATTTAGTTTTATATTAAGGTCAAGGTCGCGCCAGTTACGGGGTTCAAATCCCGAAACACATAATTGCTAATATCTCGCGAAGTTTTGCATGTATTTTAATGCAGTTTTTTTCACATTTCTTGATGAATGGTCTATAACACAATTGTCATGACTTTTTCTGTGCGCGCGTGTGCGCATGATCGCGCGCGCTCAAATCACGGGTCCGAACCCCAAGGCTATATATAAAAAACTATTCAGTTACGTGCTGTTTTGATGCGTTTGTATGTAGTTACGTGCTGTTTTGATGCGTTTTTATGTATGTGTACAGCCGACACATTCCGATTTTGGAGTAGCTCGGCGATGCTGCGAGGAGACTTTGCAGCCGCTCGGCGTTGCACTTGTTTTTAGCTGTTTCTGCCGCAAAACTAACTGGATACAGTGGAACCTGCCTATAAGACCTTCCCTATTAAGACCTTCCCTGTTAAGACCTTCCCTGTTAAGACCTTCCCTGTTAAGACCTTCCCTGTTAAGACCTTCCCTAAAGACCTTCCCTGTTAAGACCTTCCCTATTAAGACCTTCCCTGTTAAGACCTTCCCTATTAAGACCTTCCCTGTTAAGACCCGTTCATGGACAGTGTAGCCGCTCGGAGCCACACTGATTTAACACCCATGTCACTAAAACGCATTTAATCAGGGTTTGTTATGCAATGACGTTTTCTTCATGTTCAGAGGTATGGGGCAGTGGGTGGATGCCTCGTGCCTCCATGCGGGGAGCTGGACGACCCATGCCCCCTCCCCGTGGGGATACCGGGGGGTCTTTCGTAAAATTAGTACCCCCACCTTCTGGAAGTTCTGTGCTTGTAGCTTTCTCTAATCTGCCACTCTCTTTGACTCTGCCTTTTCGCTTTGCTTTCTGTCATCTACTATCTTTCTGACTTATTGGCCCCATTCTGCCTTAAAAATAACGTTCGAAATAACGTTTCTCCCTTGAGCTCCTCTGAAATCAGAATGTGTCGGCTGTATGCAGCGGGGAGACCAGTGAAAACTGAAAACTGGACACATACGTACCTTCCCCATTATGGCCATATGGCCTG
Organism: Phymorhynchus buccinoides; assembly: GCA_017654935.2. NCBI lineage: Eukaryota > Metazoa > Mollusca > Gastropoda > Neogastropoda > Raphitomidae > Phymorhynchus > Phymorhynchus buccinoides. Next base: position 5,885,399 of record CM065713.1, read on the forward strand.
GGAACACAGAAGAAGAAGAAGAAGAAGAAGAAGAAGAAGAAGAAGTTCGGAGGTGAGAATAGTCCTAATGTTTCACATGCCATTAACTCCTTCAGGACATCACTGCCTTACACAAACTTCATTACTGGCCTGAGGGCTGCCTAGAAGAAAAAAATGTAACAAATAAGAAGCGCAACAAAACTCACACTGTCAATGATTCAGTTTTGACAACATTACTGGTTGATAAGTTTATGTTTCGCTTTGAAACCGTGGTTACTTGCATTAGCATCGGAGTCATTAGTCTCCTTATTACTATCACTGTTAATGAAAACATATTGAAATATTTTCTGAGTCTTGTTTAGGGCCGATTTTTGGGGACATTTGAAACATTACAAATGGAGATAGAAGTTCCAAACATAATGTGAAACGAAAGCTGGAACAGTGATGAAGAGATGTAACTTGAAAAACGTGGTTTGGATTGAAACAAACATGGATTTAGACAAGTTTTAGATTAAAAAAAATCGCTGTTCCGAGACAAAAAAAATCTCTGTTCCGAGAATACTCGTAATTGGCATTCTCCTGTTCCAAGTATACATACAAACCTCTATTTTAAGACTTCCAAAATGTCCGAAAAAATCGGTCGTAAATTGGGGGGTCGTATGACGGAGGTTTTCACTGGCAGCCGTAGAAAAAAAAAGTTCAGCACAGTTCATACTCTCTTCTTTATGCACACATACAATGACATATTAAAACTGGATTTGGGTCTTTCCAACCCCATAGGATTGTGCAATCGATGTATTAGTTTCACTTCGCCGACTTCTGTTAATCACGTGCTTTTCCTACGCTCTCCGCCATCTTTTCTACAAGGGAAGCGACTCCGCTTTCAGGCCCTTGACCGTGGTTGTTTCCCTTTGCTCGAAGTCTATGCAGACGACAGCAACGGTCGTAAAAACCAACAAAATGGCGGTTGTAAGTCGCGTTTTAGAGGAAGTCGTTTAAGAGAGGTCGTTTACATAGTAAAATGCATCTGTGCCAACAAATCCGGTCTCAAATGAGAGGTGGTTGCTTAACAGAGGGTCGTAAAATAGGGGTTTGTCTGTACTCGGAATTCGTCCGGAATGAGTTACAGGAATCCCCAGCATTGCAAGCAAAACGTTTCTATTCCCAGGTAAGTTTGATGTCAAATTTAAGCTAAAATAAAAGGCTGGCGTTAAAAGGGTTACGACTCCCTCTAAGATAGTAATGCTAATAATAATAATAATAGGGGATACTTATATAGCGCGATACCCCACATTGGGTTCATCGTGCTTTACAGCTGTATAAAAGCATTACAGATCATGAAAAGGTTCAACATATATATGAATTGCACACACACAAAATATAGTTAACAGCATCATATTAAATAGTAAAAGATTCAACATGCATAACTTATGCAAAGCAGATATATTTTTTCCCCCTACATATTTGGATGGCTGAGTGTCCACCTCCGTATTAGGACCCCTCCCTATTACATAGGTGTCAACCCAATTTTCCCTTTTTCTAAACTTCCCTTATTGAAAAATAATTTCCCCCTTATTTCAAGACTGAAAACCGTATAAATTTCAGAACACGCAAAACCATGAAAAAGTTGCAGTGAATACATTATATTCAGACATCGTTTACATGCAGTTTTGTTGTATATACATTTGTATTGAAAAATGGGCAGGGGAGCATACCTTCCTTTCTGACAAGTGTCTCCCACTCCCAACTCGTGCCTTTTTGGCCACAGGGGGGTTCGTAGAACTGGAAGAATTAGCGTCCGCCATTTTCGATTCAAACTACGCTCACACGGAAGTTCTGAAGAAACCACGCATGCGCAGATTACCAGAACAAATCGAACAAATCGCTCTCTGCGCATGACCGATCATCTAGCCTACTGCTTTCGTTTTCCTGTTCGGCTGCTTGGCGTCCGCGTTTTGTCGTCTGCTATCACAAAATTCTATCACTTCGCGGTTTGTCTCTGATTTCTGATCTGCCCGTATAAATCAGTTTTACCCGTTTTGAATCTGCTATACGGCCGTACAGACCCAAAATCATGGTTTTCCCGTACAGCAATACGGGAAAACCGTACAGGTTGACATCTATGCTATTATGACATTTTCTGGGCTGGTCTTAATGGAGAGGTCCCACTGTATCTGTTCTTTACCCTCTCTCATTTTCTCCTTTTTTGTTGTTGCTTGTATACTTTTGTATGTATTGATTTCAGCCGCCGCAAAAAGTAACGCATTTTTTCCCCCTCCCCTCCCCTCTCTCTTGTATATTTGATGTTACAGATTTTGCGTATTGTTTATCAGCTTGTGTATATTTGATGTTACAGATTTTGCGTATTGTTTATCAGCTTGTATATTTTACGGCGAATGTATTGCATCCCTCCTGATCTTTTTTAGTGCTTTTTCAGGGATTTCTTCTTGCTTAAAAAAATAAAATTATCGTTCATTTGATCATTTTGTGTTATTCTGCTTTTCATCTTTCAGCTATGTCTGGGGTTTCGATTTTTGCTGGTTGGTATTGTTGCGTAAGCCGCTATTAATACGTGTTTCCCCCCCGTTGGGATACTGGGGGGTCTTTTATGTAAATAGTTACTCCACCTTCTGGAAGTTCTGTGCTTGTAACTTCCTCTAATCTGTCACTCTCTTTGACTCTGCCTTTTCCCTTTGCTTTCTGTCATCTATACGATCTTTCTGCCATTACCGGTCCATTCTCCTGCCTATTTTCACGAAACACTTTCAAAAAGATTTCCTCCAGCCGAAGTCGGACTTGCTGGGCCTAACTGTTTCTTAGTTTGGCGCATGATGGCAGCATGACGCATCTTCGCTCATAATGACAGAACTGTCAGCGATCAACGAAGAAGAAGAAGTCTGAAGAGAAAGTATTTTGCTTCATCCTTTTGACTTTTTGGATGCTAACCCAGCGACTACTATTTTGTAAACTCATTAAATCAATCAAGTCGTTCAGGCCTTATATATCCGGAATTAATATATAGCTGTCAATTTGAGGCATTTGCTTCAAGGGAAGTAAATCTGTGTGCACACCATACCTTGGTCACTTCTAAACTCGCTTTGCTCCCTTAGACCACAATTTTGCCTCTGACTTTGCTTTTGTAGTGGTTTGTTGTGGGGGAAACCAATCAGTGTGGAGAGTTTTTCTATATGATGTCTCTCTCTATATAAAAAAAGTCTGATCTACCACTTCCCTGTGTCTAAACCTGAAGTAAAAACCCGTCATCTTCTTTCATTTCTCATTTTGTTTATGTATGTTTTGTTTGTGTGTATGGCTGGAGTGATGGAGTTTTTTTAATAATTCCAAAATGTCCACAAGCTTTTGACTCTCCACTTCGCTTGAGTTGATAGGTTTAATTCAGGAGAGAGTTTCAATGCTTTAATGATAGCATTGTCGTTGTGCGCTGCATTAACATTTTGTTGTCATTTATGTGTAGTTTTTTTTTTACCTAGATGGCATGAAACAGTTGCGGGATGCTTGAATTTTGAATGTCAATAACTTTGTTTCTTTCCTTTAGCTACCGCTTGATTTAATTTTGTTTTTATAAATCTATGTTTTCATAAAATAAAGTTTTCATCTGCTTTCCTGTTTTAATATTTTTTTACATTTCTTGTTCTTGCTTACATATAATAGACAAACAGCTCGCTGCTAAGGTAATTTTAACTAAATAATGATTTCTTTTTCTTAATTTATTTTCCTCATTTTTTTCCTTCTGCAGATCAACATAGCATGTTGGAAAGTTGAGATAAGCTTTGAATTATCGGCAATGATAGATTATGGTCGATTGATTCTTTTACATTAGAATTTTTAGATTGATGCATGTGATCCACAAATTAATAAAATACAGAAAGAAGGAATTGTCAATTGTATGAGATTAACCCCTTCACTGCCGCCTACTACTTGTGCATGTGCCGCCGGCTTGCCGCACGATTTTTGAACGCTGATATATCGCTGCTTAGCGGCGACGTGTATATATACGTCAGTGGCAAGTACTGAATCGCTATAGAGGACGTATATATACGTATGTGGCAAGTACTGAATCGCTATAAAGGACGTATATGTACGTCGGTGGCAAGTACTGAATCGCTATAAAGGACGTGTATATACGTCAGTGGCAAGTACTGAATCGCTATAAAGGACGGTCGGTGGCAAGTACTGAAGTGCTATAGAGGACGTACGTATATATACGTCGGTGGTAAGTACTGAATCGCTATAGAGGACGTATATATACGTCGGTGGCAAGTACTGAAGTGCTATAGAGGACGTATATATACGTCGGTGGCAAGTACTGAAGCGCTATAGAGGACGTATATATACGTCGGTGGCAAGTACTGAAGCGCTATAGAGGACGTATATATACATCGGTGGCAAGTACTGAATCGCTATAGAGGACGTATATATACGTCGGTGGCAAGTACTGAAGCGCTATAGAGGACGTATATATATACATCGGTGGCAAGTACTGAATCGCTATAGAGGACGTATATATACGTCGGTGGCAAGTACTGAAGCGCTATAGAGGACGTATATATACGTCGGTGGCAAGTACTGAAGCGCTATAGAGGACGTATATATACGTCGGTGGCAAGTACTGAAGCGCTATAGAGGACGTATATATACATCGGTGGCAAGTCTGAAGCGCTATAGAGGACGTATATATACGTGGCAAGTACTGAAGCGCTATAGAGGACGTATATATACGTCGGTGGCAAGTACTGAAGCGCTATAGAGGACGTATATATACGTCAGTGGCAAGTACTGAAGCGCTATAGAGGACGTATATATACGTCGGTGGCAAGTACTGAAGCGCTATAGAGGACGTATATATACGTCGGTGGCAAGTACTGAAGCGCTATAGAGGACGTATATATACGTCGGTGGCAAGTACTGAAGCGCTATAGAGGACGTATATATACGTCGGTGGCAAGTACTGAAGCGCTATAGAGGACGTATATATACGTCGGTGGCAAGTACTGAAGCGCTATAGAGGACGTATATATACGTCGGTGGCAAGTACTGAAGCGCTATAGAGGACGTATATATACGTCGGTGGCAAGTACTGAAGCGCTATAGAGGACGTATATATACGTCGGTGGCAAGTACTGAAGCGCTATAGAGGACGTATATATACGTCGGTGGCAAGTACTGAAGCGCTATAGAGGACGTATATATACGTCGGTGGCAAGTACTGAAGCGCTATAGAGGACGTATATAAGCGCTATAGTATATATACGTCGTGGCAAGTACTGAAGCGCTATAGAGGACGTATATATACGTCGGTGGCAAGTACTGAAGCGCTATAGAGGACGTATATATACGTCGGTGGCAAGTACTGAAGCGCTATAGAGGACGTATATATACGTCGGTGGCAAGTACTGAAGCGCTATAGAGGACGTATATATACGTCGGTGGCAAGTACTGAAGCGCTATAGAGGACGTATATATACTATAGAAGGACGTATATATACGTCGGTGGCAAGTACTGAAGCGCTATAGAGGACGTATATATACGTCGGTGGCAAGTACTGAAGCGCTATAGAGGACGTATATATACGTCGGTGGCAAGTACTGAAGCGCTATAGAGGACGTATATATACGTCGGTGGTAAGTACTGAAGCGCTATACAGGACGTATATATACGTCGGTGGCAAGTACTGAAGCGCTATAGAGGACGTATATATACGTCGGTGGCAAGTACTGAAGCGCCATAGAGGACGTATATATACGTCGGTGGCAAGTACTGAAGCGCTATAGAGGACGTATATATACGTCGGTGGTAAGTACTGAAGCGCTATAGAGGACGTATATATCGGTGGTAAGTACTGAAGCGCTATACAGGACGTATATATACGTGTGGTAAGTACTGAAGCGCTATAGAGGACGTATATATACGTCGGTGGCAAGTACTGAAGCGCCATAGAGGACGTATATATACGTCGGTGGCAAGTACTGACGCGCTATAGAGGACGTATATATACGTCGGTGGCAAGTACTGAAGCGCTATAGAGGACGTATATATACGTCGTGGCCAGTACTGAAGCGCTATAGAGGACGTATATATACGTCGTGGGCAGCGAAGGGATTAATAAACTGGGACTTCTGGTTTAGCAGTGTGTCTTTACTAGCTGAGTATCGCATATTCGTTGAATTGGATTTTCTCATAAACATAAGGAATGATGGGCGTTTGAGTTTTTTGTTTAGTCTTAGACATAAGAAATGATATACAAATCTTTGTTATGTACCATATGTTTTGGACTATGCGGCCATTCTTTTTCCTAGACTGAGACCCCTGCGCCTTATAATGTGACGGATTAATACTTGAAAATAATTAGAGGACCACTAGGACCAGTCGTAGACGCGTGAACCACAAGACATTCAGGTGGTATTTGGTCCTTTTGTTGAGGCTGAACATACAGTTAATATAGTGAGAAAACATAATAACAAATTCTGAGTTTTGTGTAAAATTTGGGGTGTGCGCCTTGTAATCCTTAAAACACGGTACATCTTGCAGAGTTGAACTCACTCGGGGCGAATGAGCCGGACCCGGCTCATAAGAGTTTTCAAGAGGTTTTGATTTCTGGCGTGTAACCAGCTTTCCGGTGCGAAGTCATAACCTATTTTCAGTTTGCTTTGACCTTGCCTCTCTTGAAATCAACCAATCATTGCAGACTTTACATTCAGCTTTGGTTGTAGAGGGGGGTCAAAGATCGGAATGTGAAAAATTCCTTCTTTCTATGTGTTAGCTGTTTTCGTCAATAGGAGACAAACGACGAAGGTATGGAATCTGATATTTTACGATCGTTTAGTGCATGGTGTTGCTAATCTTTTCTGAAAATATTGATGCCTAACTCTTCATAACTTGGTTTTGGTGATTATTTTACGAACCTAGTCAAATGCCCAGTCCCCACAGAACAAGGGGAAATAATTTGGCCAGTCCCGAGTGAGTTAAAAGAACTTACAGTGTATGTTTTTTAAAAATTTTAATTCAAGAATGGTGTATATATGTATTTGATCCCAGGCTGATCCTAACCCTATCCCTTTCCTGAGAATGGCAGCATGATGCTTCTCTGTGAAATGTTTTAATACAAATATTTAAGGTTGTGGTGTGTGTGTCTGTGTATATATGTGTGTGTTGGTGTGTGAGTGTGTGTACGTGAGTAAGTGTTTGTGTGTGTGTGTATGGATATATATGTGTGTGTGTGTGTGTGTGGTGTGTGAGTGTGTGTAAGTGAGAGTGTGTGTGTGTGTGTGTTGGTGTGTATGTGAGTGAGGGAGTGAGTGTGTGTGTGAGTGAGTGAGTGCATGCATGCTAGCGATCGTGCATGCGTGCATAAGTGTGTGAGTGTGTATGTGGAGGGGGGTGGGGCGGTGTGTGTGTGTGTGTGTGTGACTTAAGCGCAATTAAGATGGCCAAAGTTGGTGTCTTTGTGAATGTAAAGTTTATGTCTCTGTGTTTCTTTGCAGTCCTATGACCACCCGGCCTACCTCCCCACTCTGTACTGCTGTGAAGACGTCATGTCGGATGGAATCAAAGAAATGGTTGAGGACATTCTCCGAGAAGTGTCCACAGAACTCGCTGAAGAGTATGTCTCTCTCTGTCTGTCTCTCTCTGTCTGTCTCTCTCTGTCTGTCTCTCTCTGTCTGTCTCTCTTTGTCTGTCTCTCTTTGTCTGTCTCTCTTTGTCTGTCTCTCTCTGTCTGTCTCTCTCTGTCTTTCTCTCTCTGTCTGTCTCTCTCTGTCTTTCTCTCTCTGTCTCTCTCTCTCTGTCTGTGTCTCTCTCTGTGTGTCTCTCTCTGTCTGTCTCTCTCTGTCTGTCTCTCTGTCTGTCTCTGTCTGTCTCTCTCTCTCTGTCTGTCTCTCTCTGTCTTTACTTCTGTCTGTCTACCCCCCTCCCTCCCCAACCCCCCCTCCCCCCCCCCCCCCCACCCCCCAGCCCTCTTCCCTTCTTCTCTCCCCCTGTCCCTATCTCTGTGTGTCACCATTGTCCTATTGTTAAATGGGCCAGAGGCCTAAGCAAAATTAAAATATTTTGACTTGACTTTTGACCTATCTGCATGCCCATCTTTATCTCCGTAAATGTCTGTCACACATAAATGTCTGTGAAGGAGTTGTTGGCTTATCCTGGCTAAAAGACTCCAGGGATCGTCCTAAGCAGTGGAAGCACTTGACCACTATGGTACCGGATGAGAACAATACGTGTGTGACCATTTTCGATTACCCCTCCACATGAGCAGCCACACTCCGACTTCGGAGGATTTTGGAGACTTGACGATGTTGTGCTAGGAGCTTGCCATGGCTGAAGACAATCCCCTCATAACTATGCAGAACATAACAACATTTTGATGTAGCCTTGGTGTTCTAGCCCTACGTCAATTGGTCTGACACGGCCTTAAAGAAACACTGATGCACCACGATTAAATCCTATGTTTTTTTCTGGGTAGCTGTGACCCACATACAAATGCCCCCAACTTGAAATTGAGGCTGCTCTTTAAAATGACGTTTCATTTTCAATTTGGGGGCATTTGTATGGGAGTAAAACCTGGTCACACATACCTCCCAAAATTAAAAGCATAATGTCAGTGGTTGACAGACCCTCATTTGATGCCTTTCAGTGACACGGGTGTTAAATCATTGTGGCGCCAAGAGGCGACAGTGGCAATGAAAGGGTTAATTAAGCCAATGGCGGATTCTTTCCAGGTATCTGGAGGGGCAGCGGCCCAACTCGGACCCCCTGGAGGACTTCCTGTCGTCATTGCTAGGCGACGCGGTGGACTGGGGGGTGCGGGAGGTGGTGAGGGAGTGCGTGTTGGACTTGGCCGGGGAGCACATGGCTGACCAGACGGCCAATGGGATTTTCAACGACATTTACCGGGAGGAGCTGAAGCGTGTCATACCTTCTGTGGTTAGTGCGGTGCAGTGGAACCTCCCTATAAGACCCCCTCCCTTGTAAGACCCCCTTCCTTGTAAGACTCCCTCCCTTGTAAGACCCCCTCCCTATCAGACCCCCTCCCTATTAGACCAGACCTGTTTACTCTACTCTTTTTGAGTAGTATTCTACTCAATTTGGACCTCTACTACTCTTCAAAACTGAAAATAATGCTCTTTAATTCTGGATTACTACTCATTTTCAGTGAACATTATTTGATGGTTTAATGAATAAAACTACACATTTTGCACCCAGGCTACTCATTTCAGCTGTCCAGACTGCTCAAGACTTGTGTAGGGGGTAAACAGGTCTGTTAGACCCCTCCATTGTAAGACCTACTTATCTGAGACACTGCCCTTCTTTGTAAGTAGTAATATTACCTCCCTTGTAAGACTCCCTCCCTTGTAAGACCCCCTCCCTTGTAAGACCTACTTCTCTTAAGATGCTGCCCTTCTTTGTAAGTAGTAAAATTACCTCCCTTGTAAGACTCCCTCCCTTGTAAGACTTCCCTTGTAAGACTCCCTCCCTTGTAAGACTCCCTCCCTTGTAAGACTCTCTCCCTTGTAAGACTCCCTCCCTTGTAAGACCTACTTCTCTGAGACACTGCCCTTTGTAAGTAAATTACCTCCCTTGCAAGACTCCCTCCCTTGCAAGACTCCCTCCCTGGTAAGACTCCCTCCCTTGTAAGACTCCCTCCCTGGTAAGACTCCCTCCCTTGCAAGACTCCCTCCCTTGTAAGACCTACTTCTCTGAGACACTGCCCTTTGTAAGTAAATTAACTCCCTTGCAAGACTCCCTCCCTTGCAAGACTCCCTCCCTGGTAAGACCTACTTCTCTGAGACGCTGCCCTTCTTTGTACGTAATTAAAATACCTCCCTTGTAAGAATCCCTCCCTTGCAAGAATCCCTCCCTTGACTCCCTCCCTTGCAAGACTCCCTCCCTTGCAAGACTCCCTCCCTTGTAAGACTCCCTCCCTTTTAAGACTCCCTCCCTTGCAAGACTCCCTCCCTTGCAAGACTCCCTCCCTTTAAGACTCCCTCCCTTGTAAGACTCCCTCCCTTGTAAGACTCCCTCCCTTGCAAGACTCCCTCCCTTGTAAGACTCCCTCCCTTGTAAGACTCCCTCCCTTGTAAGACTCCCTCCCTTGTAAGACCTTCTCTGAGACTCTGCCCTTCTTTGTAAGTATTAAAATTACCTTCCTTGTAAGACTCCCTCCCATGTAAGACTCCCTCCTTTGTAAGACTCCCTCCAACATAAGACCTACTTCTCTGAGACGCTGCTCTTCTTTGTAAGTAGTAAAATTACCTCCCTTGCAAGACTCCCTCCCTTGTAAGACTCCCTCCCTTGTAAGACCTACTTCTCTGAGACGCTGCCCTTATTTGTAAGTAGTAAAATTACCTCCCTTGCAAGACTCCCTCCCTTGTAAGACTCCCTCGCTTGTAAGACCTACTTCTCTGAGACGCTGCCCTTTTTTGTAAGTAGTAAAATTACCTCCCTTGTAAGTCTCCCTCCCTTGTAAGACTCCCTCCCCTGTAAGACCTACTTCTCTGAGACGCTGCCCTTCTTTGTAAGTAGTAAAATTACCTCCCTTGTAAGTCTCCCTCCCTTGTAAGACTCCCTCCCCTGTAAGACCTACTTCTCTGAGACGCTGCCCTTCTTTGTAAGTAGTAAAATTACCTCCCTTGTAAGACTCCCTCTCTTTGACCTTTGGTTCCTAAACACCTAATTAGCTCCTTTATTATTGGAGTACTAATCCTATGGTGTGCGTTTTGTTTTATCATTACAATGTCTTCTTCATTTCATTTGTTTATGTTGTTTTTGCTTTTAAGGACATCCAAACGTACGGTTAAAAGACATCCAGGTTTTAACCCTTTCGCCGCCAGCCATTTTTCAGCCAAAAATATAACATTAAATTTAATTGTGTGCAATATTGAGAATTCTTCTGTGACATGCATAAGGCCTGTCCTTACCTCCCAAAATTAAGAAAATAAGGTCTTCGGAAAACAGGTCCTTTTGATGGAAAGTGAGGCCCTAATTTGATGCCTTTTAAAGTGAAAGACCTGCAAATCACCGTGGTTAAAAAGACTCCAAAACTGCGACTTTGGTTCGTTTTGTGAAATGGGTTAAAAAAGACCTCCAAACATACGGTTAAAAAGACATCCATGTTTTAAACTTTGTGCGGTTTCGCGGTCATAGTTTTATGTTCGTTTTATTTTCTTTTTTTTGTCGCAGTTGGAAGACATCCAGGTTGACCTCATCGCGGAAGAGTTCATCGACAGAGAGGTCGTCGCCACAGAAGTGGAGGAAGAGGCCGCGGCCGTCGCCACGGAGATTCTGCATCTCTATGACAACAAGATCACCAAGAGAGAGATGAAAGAGGTGGGTGGGTGGGCTGTAAAGGGAGGGGGCGGGTTGAAGGTTGATGTTTTGACGAATTGCCATATTTCATAACTAAGGCAAGACTGTACTTTTCCCTAGACTGAGATTCCCGCGTCTTATATGACTTATCTTCTTCTTCTTTTGCATTCCAGGCTGTATGGCCATAATGGGTAATGTGCGTAATCAAGTTTTTGGAGAGCCGAAAGTTGTGGTTTCTGGTGTTGTGTGAGGGGGGGGGGGGGGGGGGGGGGATTTAAGAAACCTAGCTATCAATTTGGTCAGACCAGACAGTGGGAGTTCTCCCTGCTCTTATCGACTTTTATCTGCCATGGGATTTTTTTAGAGCGTAAAGCCCACGGGTCAGACTAGCTTTAAGTCCTCATCCGAAGGACTCAGCATCCAGTTCGACGTTTTCCGTCAAACTAGAAAGAAAGGGCGAGACCGGGATTCGAACCCGGGTCACTCAGTCATTAAAATTAGCGGGCGAATGTCGTAACCACTCTACCACCTTCCTTCCTCATTGCTTCCTTTATCGCTTGTCTCCTCTCTCTTAACTGGCTGCTACAGTAACTGGCTGCTACGGTAACTGGCTGCTACAGTAACTGGCTGCTACAGTAACTGGCTGCTACCGGTAACAGGCTGCTACGGTAACTGGCTGCTACAGTAACTGGCTGCTACGGTAACTGACTGCTACAGTAACAGGCTGCTATGGTAACTGGCTGCTACAGTAACTGGCTGTTACAGTAACTGCTACAGTAACTGGCTGCTACAGTAACTGGCTGCTACAGTAACTGACTGCTACAGTAACTGGCTGCTATGGTAACTGGCTGCTACGGTAACTGGCTGCTATGGTAACTGGCTGCTACAGTAACTGGCTGCTATGGTAACTGGCTGCTATAGTAACTATCGTCATATGTGACCCAGCACCACTA